>JAXCMG010000020.1:34575843-34641488 GCA_034642415.1 Podarcis siculus | reverse complement strand
AACCCCTCTGCCCGCCTCACAAGCTAAACCCCGCGCGGCAACTCTACCCTTTCCCAGCTCTATCGTCCCGTCCCCCTCGACGAGGCCCTTGCCATTGGACCTCCGGCTTGCCGCTCATCCCCCTCCCCGCCAATCAGGAGTCCGGTTCCGCCTTCCGGCCTCAGGGCTGCGCCGAAGGTTCCGGCGGGAGCGGTTTCCTCCCGGACCGGTTATGCCCGCGCACCCCGCCGGCTGAGGGGGAGTTGAGGGCGGGGGAGGTAAGGCCGGGGACCCGGGATGGCGGGAGGGGGGGGGGACGGGGGACGGCGGGAGGGGAGAAGCTGAGGGGCGAGGCCGCCGGGGAAGGGGAGCCGGTCCGTCCCGTGAAACCGTCCCCGGGGAGGGTGGCCCTTGAGGGCGGCCTTGGGCCCCTGCAGGAGAGGCTCCAGGGAACGGGGCCCCCTCGCCCGCCAGAGCAAGGCCTCAGGGCTCTGCCCCCCTCAGATACTGTATATATCAAATATATGCCACATATGAGATCATCTGTATCATATGCATATATTTATCATGTATTTTTATTTTTATGTATATATATGATTTTAAAAAATATTTTATTATATATATATCTCACATATATATATCAAATATAGCAGAAGATAGGAGTTCCTGGCGTGTTCTTGTCCATGGGGTCACGAAGACTCAGACACGACTAAACCAACAAATCAAATATATGTCATATATTTCATACACATATCTCTATCATATATGATTTTTTAAAAATATTTTATTAAATATGTATCATATATATCAAATGTATGTCATATATCGTATATATATATATACACACAGTGGTACCTCACATTGCATATGCTTCAGGTTACAGACTCCAGTAACGCAGAAATAGTGCTTCAGGTTAAGAACTTTGCTTCAGGATGAGAACAGAAATTGTGCTGCGGCGGCAGGTGGAGGCCCCATTAGCTAAAGTGGTGCTTCAGGTTAAGAACAGTTTCAGGTTAAGAATGGACCTCCGGAGTGGAAGACAGGAGTGCTTGGTGTGTTCTTGTCCATGGGGTCACGAAGAGTCAGACACGACTAAACAAACATATCAAATATATGTCATATATTTCATGCACATATCTCTATCATATATGTTTTTTTTAAAAAAATACTTTATTAAATATGTATCATATATATAAAATATATGTCATACACACACACACACACACACACACAGTCATACTTCAGGTAGAAGTAGCTTCAGGTTGAGCATTTTTGGGTTGCGCTCCACAGCGACCCGGAAGTAACGGTGCATGTTACCTCCGGGTTTCGCCGCATGTGCAGACGCTCAAAATGACGTCACACGCATGCATGGAAGCAGTGAATCACAACCCACAGATGCGGGTTGTGTTCGCTTCAGGATGCGAATGGGGCTCCGGAACGGATCCCGTTCGCATCCAGAGGTACCACTGTATATGATTTTTACAAAATATTTTATTAAACAAACATTACATACAAAAAACAAAACAAAAAACAAACTAATTTTATATTAGATATTTCTAGACTTAAGATCATTATCACAGTATACATAAATCAAATTATCAAGAAATCTAGAATAGATGTATATTATATAAAGGAAATAAGAAGAAAGAGGGGGGAAAGGAAAATGCACAAAGATAAAACCGAAAAATTAACATAACTAAAACTAACTGTCAAACAAAAAGCGTTATTTGATTAATTCAGACCAGTACCAGGGAGAAATCTTGGATGGATCAAAGATCAGAATTGCCTGGGTTACCCAAAAATGCCCCCCCCCAATATATTTTATTCTGGTCTCTTCAGAGGATTGGTGGTCTCTCAGGTGTTGTTGGACCCCAGCGCTCACCAGCCCCAGCTATCAGGGACAATGGTCTGGGATGATGGAAGTTGCAGTCCAACATTTAGAGTGCCACAGGTTTCCCATCCCTGCAATACACTGCTGGGCCATGTCTATGAGGGATTAATTTTGCTAGCCATATTGCTTTAAGCTTATCTGTCAGTTCAAATGAATATAGCGCTACCCCAAAGACAGCTGTCAGTCAGGCCCAATGTGTGGATGTCGGGGTGAGGGAAGTGTCTCCTGGGAGTAGCTAATGTGACCCCCTCCAGTTGTTACTGTACTACAACTCCCACCATCCCTGACCTTTTGCCACGTTGGCTGGGGCTGATGGGAGTTGGAGTCCAGCGGTATCTGGAGAGCATCACATTGGCCACCTTTGGCATCCAGTTGAGGTCCGGGACTCTGGGTGCCTTGAAGGACCTTCATCTCCCAACTTTATTTTATTTCATAAAATCCGTACACTGCTTCATTGTTGTTGGGTTTTTTTAAGAATCCTCAAAGTGGTTTGCTAACAGAGAAAAAACAAGAAAATCACCTTTAAAACAACTTTGAAACATTCGGAAGATAAAATCAGCAATAAACTAAAAACAGATTAAAACACACGCCGGTGTTCTTCTACATGTCTGAGTAGGCTTGTCTGAATTAAAATGTTTTTAGCAAGCACTTTAAAGATTACATGGAAGGCGCCTGTCTGATGTCAATTGGCAGGGAGTTCCAGAGTGTATGTTCTACTGCCCTAAAAGATTGATTTCTCGCAATGTGGAAGGAGTATTATGTGGCACCTGTAATATTGCCAGTTGCTCAGGTTGAAGTAGTTGATTGGGCCCATATGGGGTAAGGTGATCTTGTAGGTAAACTGATCCCAAGTTGTGATCTATTGCAGGTAACGTAGCAGCAGAGTCCCCTCTATGGCTACATCTAGTTGGTAGATAGGCTGACACCTCTCAGGGTCAGGTCCTGCTGTGGGCTTGTGTCCTGGCCTGCTAGCCGCTTCCCCCACCCTGAGCTGTGCCTTTCTGCAGGGAGCCTGCGGAGATGTATGCCGTGTACAAGCAGGCCCACCCTCCCACTGGGCTGGAGTTTTCCATGTACTGTAACTTCTTCTCCAACGCCGAGCGCAACTTGGTGGTGGCAGGGACCTCTCAGCTGTACGTGTACAGGCTCAACCATGACTCTGAGGTATGGTGGACTGCCTGCTTGGGGGTGATGTATGTTGGAGGGATCCAGGAGGAAGGGAACCATGGCCTTCTACTTTTGTGGTGGGTGTGCATCTCCTGAAAACAACATGCCGTGGGTTTGGCAACAACAAGAGTTCTTTCCCACAATGTAAAATTGTGGAGCACCTGAAACTGAGTATATAACCCTGCCTCAGGCAAGTGGTCTTGACAAATGGGGAGAGGCCTGGCCCAGTAGTGTTGGAGAGCCAGGCTTGAACAGGATGCAGACCCACCAAGGGACATTAGCTGATTGTCAGGTAGGCATGGCTAGGAGGAAATGGCATTGGAACCCCTGACAGGCCAAGACTGGCCTGTGGGCCAGAGGTTTTGCACCCCTTGGATTAGGGCACATCTTTTTGAGTTTTGCCTCCAGCTTCCCAAGGGCATATGCCCCGCAGAATTTCTCCTGTCCAGTGCTGAACTTGGATGAGGCAACTTCCCCTTACTGTCATCCCTGAAAACTGATTTCTACCCCCACCCAACCCAAGCATGGATGTGGCCTTGCAGCTCTCGCTGAACTGCATTAGGATGGAAAGTGCCTGTAAGGACTGGAACTGGCCGTCCCTCCCTCCCCGCTTCCAATCTCTCTCACAAACACAGCCTTGTCGTTAAGCACCCACCTCGACACCTAAAGCAACAAGAAACGACATGCAGGCGAATTCATAGACTTGTGTGTTGGCTGGCAGATGTGCGGAGCTTTCAAACCGTCCTCTGCACCAAGTGTAGAAATGCAGCGGAGACTGCAGGGTGAGCAACGGAGCTCCCCCTCCCCGCCTTTTTTTGCAGGCTATTAACTTTTGTGGGCCAATTTACAAAGCTGCACCAACCCCGCATCCTGCCCCTCTGCTCTTCTCGTGCCAGATGGTGGTCCTGGCATGGGTGACTTTTGTGCAATTGCTTCCAGCACTCAAGTAGATTCCCTGGAGCTCTTGTTCTTTTGAGCCGGCCTGGAATTAACGTTCCTTTTGTGGAGAAAGCGTGATGGTGGCCCAGCAGGGCAGATTTGCTGACCTGCTGTTTTTTAGAAGATAGAAGGAACTGGCTGTGACACCCATTGCAGCAGGGAGGCCTGGAAAACCCTGGACCTGCTCCCTAGGATGGATGTTTCATCCAGAGCCAAAGAGGCCCAAAAGACAGCTGAAATGTTAGAAATGGGTAGCCTCAACAGGGGAGTTGGTTTGGAGAGACCTGGCACAGTCTAAGAGCCAGGGAATGATTTGGGGTGGTGCGGTTATGGGGTACGTTATGGTTCTGGGCTGCATCCTAGGGGTGTGCAGTTCTGGGGGTGGAAGGGAAAGCAATGCACAGGTGATGCCCAGATTTGCCATTCTTTGCTTTCTCTCTGGAGCATTGATGCAGCTTTGAGGAATGCTTTGGCACGCTGCCCCTGAGAGAAGGGAGGCGCTGGCCTCCTCAGCCAGACTGTGCAGCTGCTGCAGTGCGCCTGCATTGATGCTGCAGGACTGACGGTGTTCCTTTGCTTCTCTTCTAGACCTCGACCAAAAATGACAGGATCTCCGGTGAGTGGGGTGTGGGGAGCTGGGGCTGCAGTGTGCAGGCGTTGGGGGTGGGGTTGGGGCGGAAGTCTGGGCAAAGGAGCTGTGGAACCAGAAAGCCTGTATTAAGAGGTTGCCTTGGAAGAAGGCTGCTTGAAGGAAGCCGCTTCTGCAGCCCCCATGGGTAGCTCAGCTGGGAGAGCAGCACACTGAGGGTCCAGGGTTCAAACCACTGGGCAGGCATGATTTTATACCCGTTTCTGGGAACCACAGAAGGAGGGGAGAGCACTCTTGTGCTTGAATCTTGCTTGTGGGTTTCCCATAAGGGGATCTTGTTGGTCACTGTGAGAACAGGTTGCTGCGCTAGATGGACCACTGGCCTTGAGCCAGCGGGTTGTTATTATATTCTTATAGTGGGCTCTGATTTTCTTGCCCGGCAGGCTCTCCCAGGTGCTATCTTGGGGCCCTAAGTGCTTGGTTGCTTCTGATGCCAATTCTCTGGGCCCCCAAGAATGGTCTCTGCTGAAACGAGGAGCTACTTCTAGGCAGTATTCCAAGCAGCCATTGATCCGGGACCTTCACGCTTCTTAGCAAATGCCTTCCCAACTCATGGCCCCTAGCTCTTAAGGGTGGGAGCACACGCATGTGTCAAGATGATTTTGGTGCAGCAGGTTTGGGAACAATCTCTCCACCTGAGGCCTTGCAAAGATGCTGCTTCTCAGAGTATGCCAGCCTTACCCAACCTGGTGCCCTCCAGATGCTTTGGAACACAACACCCATCAACCCTGACCAAGCTGACTAGGGCTGATGGGAGCTGTAATCCAAAACATCTGAACAGCGCCAGGTTCAGGAAGTCTGGAGTAATTGTTGAGACAGATGTGTAATTACTGTTTTTCATACGTTTGCTGTTTTTTCTGCAGTCAGGGACTGAAGAGAAACAGCACGGCCACCTGGCCACCAGCGTTGAAACACACTGAGGTTGGCTTTCCATGCTAAGCCCATCTTCTCAGTGCTTATGTAGGCAGGCCTAATGTAAAGACTTGCTGGGAACAGGCCCTCTCCCCTTCACCTAAAGCAGAACATTTAGGTGGTCCTTTCACTGGTCTTGGTAACATCCGTGGGCTGAGTTCACCTGGGGGCAGGATACAGGCTGAAAGGTTTTGGAGGCTTCTTTCAGGCACAGAAAAACAGGTTGTGGGAAGGGGCTCTGTGTGCAGCAAGGGCCTCAGAGCCTAATGCGCCTCCGCTTTCTGTCTTGCGCAGAAGGCAAAGGTCACAAGGAGAAACTCGAGCTGGTGGCTGCCTTCTCCTTCTTTGGTAATGTCATGTCCATGGCCAGCGTGCAGCTCGCGGGAGCCAAGCGAGATGCCCTCTTGCTCAGCTTCAAGGATGCCAAGGTAAGGGGTCAGCTTGGGTGGGGGGCCGTGAGGTGCAGAGGGCGCAGGAGCCTCAAGGCACCCTGCTTGGGGAGCTGCACATCTTGGAGGTGGTGGAGGGTTTCTATAGGTAGTGGGGTATTATTATAAGTTGGTGGCCCTCGGAGCCTTTCCTAAGGGCCCCTGGCCCCTCGACTTGCAGCTGACTATGGCACGCCTTCTGGATGGCAATTTCATCTGGCATGAGGCTAAACAAAATAGCCCTGGAGTTCTTAGCCTGAATGGAAGCCAAGTCCCTTTCCAGACAACTTTCCAGACCATCATAAGGAGAAAATGCCTCTGAATACCACTTGCTGGAAGCCACAAGGAGGAGAGAGGTTTCTTGGGTTCGAATCCTGCCTGCTGGTTTCCCACAGCTACTTAGAAGACAATGGAACTCTTAGTACAGCCTTCCACAAGCTGGGACCTCCAGATTTTTAGACTACGGCTCTCATAATCCCCAGCCGGCACCAGTTTAGGGAAGGCTGCCTTGATGCACTGTGTGTCTTGCAGCAGTTAAATGAGTTTGTGTTTTGTGAAACAGGAAGAACTGAAGAGCAAGCATGCAAATTGAGGAGTGAGTTGCCTTAAATGGATCACACGGGGTTCTCCTTTAGGCTGGAAACATGGGCTTGCAGCAGGCAGATTAGAAGTAAATAGACACATGAGGAAACATAGCAAGCTTTATTAGGGGAGGGAGGTAATTAGTTAGATTTATAGCCTGGCCCTCCCAAGGGTTCACTGTCGGTCAGGTTGATTATTACAATTTTCCGCTGAAGAAAAAAACGAAACTCTAGCAGATTGCCTCTAATTTCCTTTTTCCTGCCTCCTAGCTCTCCGTGGTGGAATATGATCCTGGCACCCACGACCTGAAAACTCTCTCCCTCCATTACTTTGAGGAGCCAGAGCTGAGGGTAGGTATCCTAAGGCTTGCAAAACAAAATAAAAAAATTCTTCTAGGAGCACCTTAGAGACCAACTAAGTTTGTTATTGGTAGGAGCTTTTGTGTGCATGCACACTTCTTCACATAACACACCTCTTCAGGTATCTGAAGAAGTGTGCATACATATGAAAGCTTATACCAATAACAAACTTAGTTTGTCTCTAAGGTGTTACTAGAAGAAAACTGTTTATTTTGTTTCGACTACGGCAGACCAACACGGCTACCTACACGTAACTAGAACTAAGGCTTGCGGTTTAAGTTTTGAAAGCTGCTGTGGGAGGAGTTGCCGCCTGTTCTCTTCCATAGCCAAGGGACACTGTCAAATCTCTTGCACCTCCAAGACTCTTAAGGCAGCTGTTGGAATTTCTGTGTGATGATGATGATGATAATTTATTATCTATACCCCGCCCATCTGGTTGGGTTTTCCTAGCTACTCTGGGCGGCTTCCAACAAAAGATTAAAAATACATTAAAACATCAGACATTAAAAACTTCCCTAAACAGGGCTGCCTTCTGAACGTCAGATAGTTGTTTATTTCTTTGACATCTGGTGGGAGGGTGTTCCACAGGTCTGGTGCTACTACCGAGAAGGCCCTCTGCCTGGTTCCCTGTAACTTGGCTTCTTGCAGTGAGGGAACTGCCAGAAGGCCTTCGGCGCTGGACCTCAGCGTCCGGGCAGAACGATGGGGGTGGAGACGCTCCTTCAGGCATACAGAACCGAGGCCGTTTAGGGCTTTAAAGGTTAGCACCAACACTTGTGCTCGGAAACATACTGGGAGCCAATGTAGGTCTTTCAAGACTGGTGTTATGTGGTCCCGGCGGCCACTCCCAGTCTCCAGTCTAGCTGCCACATTCTGGATTAGTTGTAGTTTCCGGGTCACCTTCAAAGGTAGCCCCACATAGAGCGCATTGCAGTAGTCCAAGTGGGAGATAACTAGAGCATGGACCACTCTGGCGAGACAGTCTACGGGCAGGGAGGGTCTCAGCCTGTGTACCAGATGGAGCTGGTATCCCTCTGTCTCCCTGCCAATCTCACCTTCATCTCAGTATTCATTCAAAGCAGCAGCTATTGGGAAGGTGAGGAAGTGCCTGATATAGAGAGCCATTTTGACCTGTTTGCATTTTCAGTTAGGAGTGGGCAGCCTTTTGCAGCTGTCCTCCCTTGCAGGGAGCCCCTCACTTTGAATGACAGCTCTCCATTGTCAGGGAACACAACCAAGACTTCTCCCTTCCTGAATCCCTTGCAACTCTGTGCTCATGCCAGATTCCCTTGTTGCATTTGGGTAAGCCCTGTGGATTGAGAGGCACCATGTATTCCAGACCCAAGGGAGCACAGCAGAATAAAAGGAAGGGTCTCCTGCTCCCTCTGTGTCGCCCTGCCCGGTACTCATGGCCTGCTCTGTCTCTCCCCCAGGATGGCTTTGTGCAGAACGTCCACATCCCCAAAGTGCGGGTGGACCCTGATGGGCGCTGTGCGGTGATGCTCATCTATGGCACAAGGCTGGTGGTGCTGCCGTTCCGCCGAGAGACCCTGACGGATGAGCACGAAGGCGTCATGGGAGAAGGGTAAGGGCTGCCTTGGGCTCTGCAACTGGCCAGAACGACCAATGCTCAACTGAGGTAGCATTTAAAATAATCAGGGTCTCAGAATGGGTGTGTTCCGTTGAGAGTCCGTCAAAGCTGTGAACAGCGGGGTTGTTGGGGCGTCCAGTCCACTTCCACTGTGCCAACCTGCTTCTACCGGCTACATCAGAGTATCTTGCGCAGCAATGTGCCCATGTGGAAGGAATCTCAGCCAGGCAGTAAAACTCTTGTACAACAGCTTCTATTCTATGAAGCTTTATCGTACAGCAGCAAACAAACAGTTCAGCCAGGAGAGAGCGAAGACAAGATGCTTCTCCTGTCGCAGCCATAACAGAAAGTAAAAACATTCACATTAACAAAGATGCGAACACACCCCAAGTGACGGGACGTCATTTCCCCTTGAGCTGTTAACCCTGTAAGCTCTGGTTATCCTCACAAGGTGGCATTTAGAGGAGAAAGGGACTGCAATGCAGGGTGGGACGGTCAGAAAACTGCAAGTAAGGGCTCAAAGCAAGAGTAATTAGTGCCGCATTGCCAGTTTTTCATCTGTGAAATGGGTACTTTGCGGAGCTCGTGACAGTTTCTCAAGCGTGCCCCTTGGGAACCCTGGGGTGTATTTGGCCCCTGTGAACTCTTGGCGATATCTCTTGTTGCAGCCAGAAGTCAAGTTTTCTGCCCAGCTACATCATTGACGTGCGGGAGCTAGACGAGAAGCTGCTCAACATCATCGACATGCAGTTCCTGTATGGCTACTATGAGCCCACCCTACTCATCCTCTTTGAGCCCAACCAGACCTGGCCTGGGTATGTCTTGCCTTCCTCCTCCCTCTCTGTTGTTAGCTTTGCCCCAGAACAAGTGCTGGCCAGCTAGCCCCCCGTCACAAGAAAACGGAACTGGCACTGCAGCTCAGTGGTGGAACATCTTTTTTGCATGCAGAAGGTCTCCAGCCTGAAATTCTGGAGAGCTGCTGCCAATCCGTGTAGACACTACTGAGCTAGATGGACCAACAGTATAACTTGGTACTGGTATGTGGCAGCTTCCTGTGCTCCTCTGTGTCTGCCTTGAAAAGCTAAACTCAGTCTGCAGATAGCCAAGGGAGAGCTGTGGGTCTCAGTACGGATGAACCCCACTGTTGTGTTAGGAAATGAGCTCTGTGGCTGGAGGGAGCCTGGTGCCCTTTGCCAGACGTGGTATGACAATGCTGGGACAAAACCTGGGGCTTTTGCTTCCACTTCTGTCCCCTTCAACGTTGTTCCCTCCCAAGCGCCACCTGACGCTTCATTATCTTTTTTTATATATACATTTTTATTGGGTTTTTTTTAACATATTTCCAACAATCATATAACATAACTTCTTACCTTATACAATGTTTTATATTTCCGTCAACACCTCTGATGATTTTTTGTTCTTTATCACTTGTTCTGTATTTCTTAATTTCTCTATTACTCTTAATTATCACTAACTAATAATTCTCCTCATAGTCTTTCTTGCAATATTTCAAATAGTCCTCCTTTCAAAACTTCTTGCTGACGCTTCATTCTCTTGGAACCTGATGCTGCCAATGCCCGTTCATCTCTTTGTACTGCTGTCCCCAGTTTCGGCTCACCTTGGCTGCACCTGCCCCACTTGCCTAGGCTATGTGGACAGCGCTGTCAAGTAGCCGAGCTCTTTCCTTGTCACTCTTCAGGCGGGTGGCTGTTCGCCAGGACACCTGCAGCATTGTGGCCATCTCCTTGAACATCATGCAGAAGGTCCACCCCGTCATCTGGTCTCTCAGCAACCTGCCCTTTGACTGCACCCAGGCCCTGGCGGTACCCAAGCCCATTGGTGAGAGAAACGGTTTCTTCCCGGCTGTTGTGTGGAGAGGGAGAGGTGGCGCAAGCGCTTGTGCGTGGGTAGAACAAGGTGGCTAGAAGCTGTGAAGATCTTGGGGGAGGGAGGGAGGGTGCTCCATTTTGAGTGGAAATCCCAAATTGTGGCAAAGGTGGTTAGACAGTGCGGGGAGGCCCATAACGCACATAAGCTCCCAAGTTCAGTTGTCAGTAAAAGGTAAAGGGACCCCTGACCCTTAGGTCCAGTCGTGGCCGACTCTGGGGTTGTGGTGCTCATCTCGCTTTATTGGCCGAGGGAGCCGGCGTACAGCTTCCGGGTCATGTGGCCAGCAGGACTAAGCCGCTTCTGGTGAACCAGAGCAGCACATGGAAATGCCGTTTACCTTCCCGCCGGAGCGGTACCTATTTATCTACTTGCACTTTGACGTGCTTTCGAACTGCTAGGTTGGCAGGAGCAGGGACCGAGCAACAGGAGCTCACCCCGTCGCGGGGATTCAAACTGCTGACCTTCTGATTGGCAAACCCTAGGCTCTGTGGTTTAACCCACAGCGCCACCTGCATCCCAGTATCTCCCCTTAAAAAGAGATCTTTGGAAAAGGGCACGCACCTGAGACCCTTGAACAGCCTCTGCCAGTCAGAGTAGGTGATAATGCGCTAGATGGGTCTAGCATATTTTTCAGATAGGGGGTGTGTTCTGGACAGCAGCCTCCCTTACTCAGAGGACAGTGTAGACAAGCTCACTTTCCACCAGCTTGAACCCTGCGGCTCAAGAGTGACAACTCCGTCTTGGCCTAACTCTCCTCTCCCCTTCCTCCTCTAGGCGGAGTTGTGATCTTTGCGGTGAACTCATTGCTGTACCTGAACCAGAGTGTGCCGCCTTACGGCGTGTCCCTCAACAGCCTCACCAACGGCACCACCGTCTTCCCGCTAAGTAGGGCTCTCTGCTTTCCTTCCCTTCTATTAAAAAGAAGGTCTAAAACGCTTCATATTTTAAAGATCCTCAGCTGTGCACCCCACGTACAATATGAAAACAACACACCTTAAAACAAAAATGCAACCTAAAATCAACAAAGCAACACAAAAGCGTATAAACAAATACAAAAATAAGTGCAGCAGAGATGCATGAAATTTGTAGGCATAAATCAGTATCAGAGAAAGTCTGGGCAAAAAGATTTGCCTTTATAAGACATCTAAAGCAACTGATGGCTGCTACTCTGCATATGGCAAAGGGAAGGGATTTTCAGTGTTGGGCAACAGTGGAAAAGGCCTGTTTTGGGGTCACTGCCCTATAATATTCTGCAGGGTTGTGTGCTGCAAGTAGAATCTCCCCCAGATGATCTCACTGATCTTTACAGGTCTGCGCAGGAGCAGGTGATCTTTCACAAAGGTCATCCGGTCCCAAGTTGTTCAGGGCTCTATATGTTGACAGCAAGACCTTGAACTTGGCCTGGGAGTTGATCAGCAGCCAGTGCACTCCCTCAACGCAGGTGTAAATATGTGTGCCTCCACCTGCCCCACTCTGCAGCCTGACTACCCCCCCCCCTTTTTGAAATATCGCAATCCAAGGTTACCAACACATGAATCACAGTGGCTAAGCTATTCCTGTCCAGGAAAGTGTGCAGTTTGTGTACCTACTTGAATTGAATAATAGGTGCTCCTTTCCGCAGAGGTTATTGGATGTTGGCAAGCTGCTGGTGGCCCTGGAGGTATGGCCACTGTGCTCCTGATCCTTATGGGCTCAAACTGAGCAGCTAGTTCTATATAGGACATTTTACCTGCCCCACTTGATTTACTTTCCTGTACCCATGAGTGGGCAGAAAAGGAGAGCATCGAACTCCTAACCTCGTTCCCTTAACCAGATGCTGTTCAACAGAGAATACTACCTGTTATGTCACTTCTGGTGCAGGTTTTAAAACCTTGGTTTTATTGGAGAGGCAGGGGTTGGGATAGCATACTTTGCAAACTTTCCAGTGCAACCCTTAATTATGAGGACTAGTTATGTGGACAGTGGTACCTTGGGATGCGAACGGGATCCGTTCCGGAGCCCCGTTCGCATCCTGAATAGAACGTAAGACGCGACGGTGCATCTGCGCGTGCGTGGGCGCGTTTTGCTGCTTCCATGCATGCGCAGGACGTCATTTTGAGCGTCTTGGCATGCGCGAGCGGCAAAAGCCGGAAGTAGCGCACTCCATTACTTCCGGGTTGCCGCGGAGCGCAACCCGAAAGCGCTCAACCTGAAGCACATTCAACCAGAGGTATGACTAGTGTGTGTACATGGAAAGCTGACACTTTCAGCTTCTGAAATTCTGCCCCGGTTAGCAGGCCGTGAGCTCGTGTTGCAAACCTGGTAAGTGGATGGAACGCTTATAACCCCAAGCAGTACTGCATGAGGGAAAGTGCTCAGACCAGGCTACCTGTCCAAAGGGGACAGCAGCAGCGTCCTGAGTCCTGCCCCTGTGTCCTGCTACCTTGGGCTCTGCTGATGACTTCCTCCTCTTTACAGGGGTCCAAGAGGGAGTGAAAATCACACTGGACTGTGCCCAGGCAGCTTTCATCTCCTACGACAAGATGGTCATCTCGCTGAAAGGAGGGGAGATGTAAGGCTTCGGATTGCTCTCAGGTCACCAGGCACAATTACCTTTGCCAGCTTCCAGCAGGGAGCTGTTCTGTTCAGACCTGGGATGTTTCTGCTTGCAGAAAAAACAGCTCTGCAGCTCTGCTCACTTGGCCAGATGCAGGGAAGCTGCTTGCTGCTCCCGGTTCTCTTGGACCGTAAACATCCAGCCCGTTGGAAAGAGATTCCGCTTTTGCTGTTGTCATGTGTCCCAAGCAGATGCTGTGTTCAGCCACTGAGCCTGTAGCTAAGTCAGGCTGACCTCTTTCTCCCCGGGTTCTGTTTCTGCCCCCCTCAATGCAGTGAAGTAGGTAAATATTTCATGGCTTAGCAAATAAATTTAAAGCCTAACAATGAGCCTGACACGGATGATGGGGAGGGAAGAGCACATATTTCTTCAAAGCACCATAGAGAGAGAGAAGTGGAAGAGAAAATGTTTGCCTGTGCTAGCTGATGTCCTATAAAAGAGATTATTGGACACCTGGCTCCAGTCTTGGGCAGGGCTGAGTTTGCTTTAGTTGAATGCATGTTCTTTAAACTTAACTGTTTGCAGTGTCCCTGGTGGGTGGGAGTCGAGTGGAACTTGGTTGCCTGAACAGCTGCAACACTAGGCTATTTGCCGTTTTTCTTGGGCAACTCATTTCAAACCTCTGGAGCCGGACGCCTTCAGACAACCTAGTTTTGCTTAGTTGCCAGTGTGTGGCAGTTGCAAATATCAGTTAATGTAGAGGAGAAAAGTAGTCCAGACCCACCTAGGGAGAGTATGGTAGGGCAGCTAAAACAAATAGAAAATCGGCAGTGGGAGAAGGAGTCCAGTGTGTGGTTGGTCTTTCAGCCTTTACCTTGAATTGTGTTGTCTCCCCTCTCATAGAATTTTATAGTTGGAAGGGACCTAAAGACTCATCTAGTCCACCCCCCCTATGCTTTGTGTTCAGTGAGAGAGGGGCCAATATCCTGGGGTTGAGCCTCCCCAGGCCACCGCATGTTTGACAGGGCTCCTTGCAAGCTTTCTTGCTCAGACACTGTTTGCCCTCTAGCAATGGGATCCCTTCACCTGCCTCCCTCCCTTTCCCTAGCTACGTCCTGACCCTCATCACCGACGGCATGCGGAGCGTCCGATCCTTCCACTTCGACAAGGCGGCAGCCAGCGTCCTCACCACTTGTGTAAGCTCCATTAGGCCGGGCACTGGCAGAGTCAGGGTGGCAGGGTTGGGGGGGAGGTTGAGGCAAAAGCCAGTTGCGTGTATGAGATAAATGTGATTGCTGAGCCCAGTCGGTGGTGCCCCTGCCCTGTTTTGCCTCTGGGCGCCCTCTGCTCCCTTGCGATGCCTCTTTGCCCGCTTCTCCCACGAGGCCTTGTCTGACACTCCATCTCCCCACCCTGTCCCTTCTGCCTCTCGGATCTCAGATGATCACCATGGACCCCGGCTACCTCTTCTTGGGCTCACGTCTCGGCAACTCCCTCCTCCTCAAATACACAGAGAAGCTGCAGGAGACCCCCATGAGCGTTGCCAAGGACCCCGCAGAGAAGCCGGTGAGTTCAGCTGGGACCTGGCCCGCTCCATTTACTTAAAGAGCAGCGTTGCATTAGAAGCTCCCCCCACCTCCCCTAATAATAATAATAATTTATTATTATAAATAATAATCTGGGACACAGGTGGCGCTGTGGGTTAAACCACAGAACCTAGGGCTTGCTGATCAGAAGGTTGGCGGTTCGAATCCCCACGACGGGGTGAGTCCCGTTGCTCGGTCCCTGCTCCTGCCAACCTAGCAGTTCGAAAGCACGTCAAAGTGCAAGTAGATAAATAGGTACCGCTCCGGCGGGAAGGTAAACGGCATTTCTGTGCGCTGCTCTGGTTCGCCAGAAGTGGCTTAGTCATGCTGGCCACATGACCCAGAAGCTGTACGCCGGCTCCCTCGGCCAATAAAGTGAGATGAGCGCCACAACCCCAGAGTCGGTCACGGCTGGACCTAATGGTCAGGGGTCCCTTTACCTTTTACCTTTACACCTGGCTGAGTTTCCCCTGCCACTCTGGGCGGCTCCCAATCAAGTGTTAAAAACAATACAGTATTAAATATTAAAAACTTCCCTAAACAGGGCTGCCTTCAGATGTCTCTTAAAGATAAGATAGCTGCTTATTTCCTTCACATCTGAAGGGAGGGCGTTCCACAGGGCGGGTGCCACTACCGAGAAGGCCCTCTGTCTGGTTCCCTGTAACCTCACTTCTAGCAATGAGGGAACTGCCAGAAGGCCCTCGGTGCTGGATCTCAGTGTCCGGGCTGAACGATGGGGGTGAAGACGCTCCTTCAGGTATACAGGACCGAGGCCATTGCAGGACAAACCCCAGACAGCCTTCCTGTCCAGTGCTGCTTGAATCTGGCCCAGCCACAGAGAGTGTTTGGGGGGGAGGCATAGGGAAAGGGAGCCTGGTACCTGAGTGGGTGTTGGTTGGAGGGAGAGCAGAGCACCTGATACACTGACTGCTGTGAACAAATGGAGGTTTCAGCTGGAAACTCTTCGCCTGTTGGCTTCCAAGGGAAGTCAGACTTGGTGAGTCCCCTGCCTTTTATCAGCATTCAACTTCCTTCCGCCTGCAGGAGGAGCCTCCCGTCAAGAAGAAACGCGTGGAGCAGACTGCAAACTGGACGGGTAGGTGGCTCTGCCCCTGAGCCAACGAGGGGGGATGCTGGGGTATCCGGTACAAATTACCAGCTCCTGGTGTTCTGGGGAGTGGGTCATAAAAGGGGGGGAAGTGTCGGGATACTGCCGGGGAGACGGGGGCATTTGGCAGGCCCCCAGCTGGCTCCAGCCACCGGCCAGCAGCTGGGCGATCTCCAATACAGCGTCAATCAGTGACACGAGCCTCAGATACGTTTAGAGATTTGGCACGCTCTTATCAGCAGAGTGAATAAATCTTCACAACGGAAGTGGCCGACAGAGACATGTGTAAGCGTTATTTACAGGCGCTTATTCAGCATAGTTCAGGAACAAAAGAAAAACATGTCTGCTTCCCTTCGTCTCCAGCAAACAGCAGGATAGCAAAAGCAATATACAAACGGAAGTTCCCAGTAAGCCTGTGCTGGAAGTAAACAGGCATGTGACAAACAACAGTCACGCCTGCTCCTTTTAAGGTGGAACGGAACTATATCCTAAATGGAAGTACCTAGGAAGAGCTGTTGAGTGGAGTGTGCTATGAAGAGACACAGAGCTAATCCCAAGGCTTCTCCTACCCACATCCTAATGTGTCCTCTGCAGGGGGAAAGTCAGCTCCTCAGGACGAGGTGGACGAGATCGAGGTGTACGGCAGCGAAGCCCAGTCTGGGACCCAACTTGCCACCTATTCTTTCGAGGTACCATTTAAATGTAGCTTCTGAGGACAAGATACAAACCTGCTTATGGCAAGCCTGCTCTCTCTTCCTGGGGTGATGGAAGAAGGGCAAGAGAGTTGGGAAACTCAGTGCTAAAGGCTCAGCTCCTCTTCCCTTCCCCATGCTAGGCCATTCCTCTGAGCTGGCAATGGATCAAAGCACACCTGGAATCAGAAATGCTTTGAAGTCTCCCATCCTTGCTCCTCTGCCCAGAGCTATTTCTTGAGCAGTAGGTAATCCATGTGCCTTTTCTGTTTCTCTCTCCTCCCCCAACACTGACAGGTTTGTGACAGTATCCTGAACATCGGTCCCTGTGCCAACGCCGCCATGGGGGAGCCGGCTTTCCTTTCTGAAGAGGTGGGCACTTGGCTGCTTCCTTCTCTGAGCTCTGGGAGAAAGGAGGGTGCAGAGGGCCAGTCAACAACCATATTCCTCTGGGTATAGGGACAGGGTCAGGGTCTGGTGCCTGAAGAAAGAACCCGAGGAGGGGTGGGGAAACTTGCTAGGTTTGGCCCTTCTGCCCTCCCAAGGAGTTCTAATGGCACGGAGGAGCTTTCCTGGAGGAAATCAAGGACACTTGCTGTGAAATTGCTGTGAGTGAGGTTAGCTCACCACTCTCAATCACCTAACACTGCCTGTCTGTCTGTCCGTCTTCAGTTCCAGAACAGCCTTGAGCCCGACCTTGAAATCGTAGTGTGCTCAGGGTACGGCAAGAACGGCGCCCTCTCGGTTCTTCAGGTGAGCGAGCGGAACTGCTGGGGTGGGAAGCGCAGGGATTGCACTGTGCGAAGGCCTGCGTCGGTGAGGAGAGTCTGGCGCAGGTCAGGTACCAGTGCTACAGCAGCAGCGGCATGCCCTAGGCTTACCAGGGCTGCCCCAGAGATCAATGGAGCAGCCTATAAACACCTAGGAACAAGTAGGTGGGTGGGGGTAACACACAGGAGGAGGAAACCAAGCCTGATGGGGAACTGTTGAAGGAGCTGGGTATGTTTAGCCTGGAAAAGATAAGATAAGATAAGATAAATTTATTGTCATTGTCCGTATATACACAGTATACACAACAACGAAAATCAAACACCCACCCAAAGACCGGGTTCACATACACATTTGCACGTATCTCCAACACTCTCATCCTATTCAGACATAATCTATAAAACATAACATAATCCAGAATATAACATAACCTATTAAAGGCATAACATAACCTAAAACCTATCTCATTCCTTCCTACTCCCTGCTTGCTATTTCTTGCAACTGGCCCTGAGATCATTATTTAGTGCAATCAGAGCTCTTGGATAGAAACTATTCAGAAGGCGTGTGGTTCGTGTTTTCATTGTCCTATATCTTCTGCCCGAAGGCAACAGTTCAAAGAAGTTGTGAGCAGGATGGGTGGGATCTCTCAGGATATTGTGTGACTTCTTCAAAGTGCGAGACGTGAAGATCTCATCCAGGGTTGGTAGTTGGAGCCCAATAACATTCTGGGCAATTTTAATTATTCTCTGTAAAGCTTTTTTATCCGTTTCAGAGCTGCTCCCATACCACGATAATATACTATAGGTTAAGACACTCTCGATGGTACTGTGATAATAGGACAGAAGTAGGTGCTGAGATAGATTCAGTCCCCTGAGCATTATCAGGAAATACAACCTCCCCTGCACCTTCCTCACAACCATATTAATATTTGCAGTCCATGAGAGGTCCTCAGAGATATAAATGCCCAGGTATTTAAAACTACCAACCCTCTCCACCTCCTCGCCATTTATGTGCAATGGTAAAAATACACTTTTCTTTCTCCTAAAGTCAATTATGAGTTCTTTGGTTTTTTTGGTGTTAAGCATAAGATTGTTTTCTTTACACCATTGAATTAACCCCTGTACTTCTTTCCTATAAGCAGTCTCATCGTTCTCACTAATGAGCCCCACCACTGTTGTATCATCCGCAAATTTGATGATTGTGTTGGACTTATACAGTGGGGTGCAATCAAATGTGTACAGGGAATAGAGAAAGGGACTTAGCACACATCCCTGAGGGGCTCCTGTGCTTAATACTAGAGTAGAAGAATAGTAAGGTCCCATTCTCACTGTCTGCGGCCTATCAGTCAGGAAATTCCTTACCCACAGACAGATCTTCTGATGTATACCCAAATTGGTCATTTTAAGAAATAACCTGTCTGGCAGAATTGTATTGAAGGCAGAACTGTAGTCCACAAACAACAGCCTTGCATAGGTTCCCTGTCGTTCTAGATGACTCAGTACAGTATGGACAGCGATGGAAATAGCATCATCAGTAGATCTGTTTCTTCTGTATGCAAACTGGAACGGGTCTAGAGTGGATGGAAGACCAGCCTTAATATGATCTAGCACCAATCTCTCAAAACATTTCATAACGACAGATGTTAGGGCTATTGGTCTATAGTCATTGAGAGATACCACCACTGACTGCTTGGGGACTGGCACTATAATCGATGTCTTCAGGCAGGTAGGGACAGAACCCTGCAACAGGGATAGGTTAAAAATGTCCGTAAATACACCAGCTAATTCTGCAGCGCAGTCCCTAATAACCCGTCCCATGATTCCATCCGGTCCAGCTACCTTCCTAATATTAATACTCCGAAAGGCACGTTGTACGTCAGAGGTCTGTAATAAAAATGGTTGTCTATCAGTAGTAGTTTCTGATGATGTGCTGGTAGCCAATGCTGTAGTGACGGTAGTTCCAGTTCCCACCTCAAAGCGACTAAAAAATTGATTCAGTTGATCAGCCAGGTGCGCACTGCTGCTAGCCAGTTCGTTTTTAATATTTTGCCCTGTAATTTGTCGCAGGCCTTGCCATACTCGACGAGGGTCGGAGCTCTCAAAATGTTTTTCAATCCTCCGGCAGTACATAGCTTTGGCGTTCCTAATGCCCTTTTTCAATTTGGCTCTGGCTTCTCTATACTGTTGCGCATCACCAGAGTGAAAAGCAGCATTTCTTGCCTTTAACAGAAGATACACATCCCTGTTTAGCCAGGGCTTGTTGTTAGGGAACACCCGTATTTGTTTGGTGGTAGTGACAACATCAATGCAGCTTTTAACATAGAACAGTACTGTTGAAGCGTATGTGTCCACATTATTCTCCACAAAAAGCGACCACTCGGTGCTCCGAAAGCAATCTTGAAGTTGCTCAGATGCACCTACTGGCCACACTCGTATCTCTCTAGTTGATGGTCTAATTCTGCGTACGAGAGGTCTATATGATGGTATCATAAGATATGTGGTCTGACTGCCCCAAATTGGGCAAGGGCTTGGTCTTGTATCCATGCATGATGTTACTATATACTCGGTCCAGGGTATTACCCCCCCTAGTGGGACAATCAACATACTGGTGGAACTTAGGAAGCACAGTCCTTAAATCGGCTCGGTTAAAATCACCAGCAACCACAAATGCTCCATCCGGGTGGGCCCGCTGCTGTTTGCTAATAGCAGTTAGCAGGTGGCCCATAGCTGTAGTAGTGTTTGCATCGGGAGGTATATACACCGCTGTTATTATAACAACATTAAACTCACGTGGCAAATAAAAGGGGCGGCACTTCACCACTAGGTACTCCAAGTCAGGAGAGCAATGCGTGTCCATTTGTTTAATGTCCGAGCTCCAGTTGTTATTTACATAAACGCAAATTCCTCCTCCTCTGCTCTTCCCGGATTCGGCGGTTCTATCCGCTCTAATTACTGAGCGTCCTTCTAGCTGCAGAAGTCCCTGTGGAAAGGAGGGATCCAGCCACGTCTCTAAAAGGACCATAACACAGCAGTCCCGGATACTTTTCTGCCGAGAGGTAATAAGTTCCAACTCCTCTACCTTGTTGGGTAAGGATCTCACATTTGATACAAGGAGACTTGGCAATGCAGGCTTGTGGGGATTTTTACCTAGCCTCACTCGTAGTCCAGCCCTGCAACCCCTCTTCTGCTTGCGCCCTCTCCGTTTTCTTTTCTTTCTGGCAAGGAGAGCAAGGGGAGTATCCCAAGAATGTGCAAGATATGGAGGCTCTCTGATAAGCTCAGCTGGAATGTTGTAGGTTGAGACCTCCTGACTGCAACCTTCTCCTCTGCCGATACTTAGGAGCTCTTGACGACTATAAATTACTTGTGCCTGAGTATTCACAGTCCATAGCAGCAATAAGTTCACAAATAAAAATAAAACACAAATCACTGAATACCGGTCTTCGGAGTGCCGAGCCGCTGCAAGTGCTTGCGCCGCCATCTTGGAGACTGATAGGAGAGGAGACTGATAGGAGATATGAGAGCCATTTTCAGATATCTTAAGGTCTGTCACATGGAAGATGGAGAAGGCTTGTTTTCTCCTGCTCTGGAGGGCAATGGCTTCAAGGTGCGAGAAAGGAGATTCCGACGAAACATCAGGAAGAACATCAGTTCAGCTTCTGAGTCCCTTTGTGGTCTTCTCCAGACTTTGGCCTGCTACTGTGCCCAGCTGTGTTCCAGCTTTGAACAACCATTTTGGCATTTACCCCTCTGTCTTGCAGTTGTTCAGAGGGCTCTTCAAGTCTTCCGGTGTCTGACTTCTCAACTTCCTTAATACCGTATTTTCTAGCTTGGCTCATATTCAATATTTCCACTTCCACTTCTAATCTTTTAGCCAATCAAGACCTGCTACTTCACACCAGACCTATTTTCCTTCATGGATCTCCCTTCCACGCAGTGAGACAAACAGGCCCTTTGAGGTGTATACTTGGTTTACCTGCCCAGAAATTGTACAACTGCTGGGGAGCCCGCCTTGAGTGCCGGAAACCTAATTTCAGGGTGGCGCGACTGGTGCGGTCGCATTGGGTGCCGTGCCGCAAGGGGAACGTTGAATTTTAACATTGCACCGGGCACCACTGAAACGTGGGAGCCCAAAGTCTGCCACTGCCTAATTTCTTTTATACACACACACACACACACACACTTTTTATTAATTTTTTAACTTATTAATTCCAACAGTCATACAATATTTTTGGACTTCCGTCAACGCCTCTGATGATTTTCCGTTATTTGTCACTTATGCATTTCTTCATTACCTTTAATATCCTTAACTAATAATTCTCCTCATTGTCTTTTTTGCAATATTTCAAATAATTCACCTTACAAATCTTATTGCAAACCTACTAGCATGATCAGTTCATCACAATTACCTTTCAAATAGTCCGTAAATTTACTCCAGTCTTCTGAGAATCTCTGGTCCCGCAGGTTTCGAATCCTTCCTTTTAATTTATCTAACTCTGCATAGTCCATCATTTTCATCCTCCATTCTTCTTTTGTCGATAGTTCTTCTTGCTTCCATTTTTGTGCGAATAATATTCTTGCCGTCGTCACTGCATATAAAAAAGTCCTTTCTATTCATATCATCTCCTACAATGCCAAGTAAAAATGCTTCTGGTTTCTTAATAAATGTATATTTCAACATCTTTTTCGTCTCATTATATATCATTTCCCAGAAGTTTTTCACTTTTTTACATCCCCGCCACATGTGCTAAAATGTTCCTTCTTTTTCTTTACATATCCAACATTTATTACTAACTTTATACATTTTAGCTAATTTCATGGGCGTAATATACCACCTATACAGTACATCATTTTCATCACATTTTCTTTTAAGGCATTGCATGCAAGAAAATTTAATCCTTCTTTCCACAGTTTTTCCCAGTCTTTTAACTGTATATTATACTCAAAGTCTTTGGCCCAATGTATCATAACTGACTTTACCTCCTCATCTTTCAAATGCCATTCAAGCAGCAATTTATACATTTTAGACAAAGTTTTACATTTATTACTCAATATTTTGATTTGTTTTCATCAAATCCTTTTCCCTTAAAATCCTGTTTAAACATTTCATTGACTTGGCAGTAGTGTAGCCAATCATTCACATATTCTTTAACTTCTTCATAGGGTTTCATTTTCCATTTACCCCCTCCTTTTTGTACCGTATTTTTTGCTCTATAAGACTCACTTTTTCCCTCCTAAAAAGTAAGGGGCAATGTGTGTGCGTCTTATGGAGCGAATGCAGGCTGCGCAGCTATCCCAGAAGCCAGAACAGCAAGAGGGATTGCTGCTTTCGCTGTGCAGCGATCCCTCTTGTTGTTCTGGCTTCTGAGATTCAGAATATTTTTTTTCTTGTTTTCCTCCTCCAAAAACTAGGTGCGTCTTATGGTCTGGTGCGTCTTATAGAGCGAAAAATACAGTATTTTTCCACATGTAACCCAATTCTTGCTCATATTTATCTTTTTTTACATTCTAATAGGTTTTTATACCTATCCCATATTTCAGATAGAGATCTTTGGAATGTATGGTTTCCTAGCCACTGCCTAATTTCTTCCTTTCTTCTCAACAGAAAAGCATCCGCCCTCAAGTGGTGACGACCTTTGAACTCCCAGGCTGCTATGACATGTGGACGGTGATCTCGCCCCAGAAGACGGAAGAGGCAGCGGTGCGTATGGCCTCTACTTCCCAGGGGCTTTGAGCCACCTTCTTTTGAGGAGGAGGATTTCCTTCCAGCCTCTCTCCCACAAAGGCAGAGGCTCTGTGCACTGTGACAGCATCCCTGGCCACCCTCTTCTCCCCACAGGAGGAAGACGCCCAGGGAGAAAGTGCAGAGAAGGAGCCGGCCCCGCCAGAGCCTGCTGACGACGGGAAGCGGCACGGCTTCCTCATTCTGAGCCGGGAAGACTCCACCATGGTGAGTGCTGGCATTTTTCGTTGGGCATGGCCCCGGGTGCACTCTGGAGCTTGGCTGAGTGTGCTTCAGTGACAAAGGGGAAGGCACTCAGCTCAAAGGGGCTGTTTTGAGGGAGGTCAATCGAGTGGGCAGTGTCAAAGAGGTTGCGGTGTGTACAGATCTGCCAAGGCTGGCAGCATGAGAAGAAAGCTGGAACTTGCTCTGCCCCCTTGACTCTGGCCCCAAAGGATCCATCTCTTCAGAGTACAGTGGTACCTCAGGTTACATACGCATCAGGTTATATACGCTTCAGGTTACAGACTCCGCTAACCCAGAAATAGTACCTTGGGTTAAGAACTTTGCTTCAGGATGAGAACAGATATCGTGCTCCGGCGACGCAGCAGCAGGAGGCCCCATTAGCTAAAGTGGTGCTTCAGGTTAAGAACAGTTTCAGGTTAAGAACGAACCTCTGGAACGAATTAAGTACTTAACCCGAGGTACCACTGTATTGCGGAAGAACAATGTCAATCAACATTTGATGATCTCCTTCTACCGGTCCACAATAGAAAGTGTCCTTTCATACTGCATCACGGTGTGGGACGCTGGTTTGACATCACCTGATAGGAAGTGTATCTCTGTAGGGTGGTGAATACAGCACAAGATATTATGGGCTGTCCCGTGAATCTGCTGGATGAAATAGTGGAAGAACGTGAGGGAAATTCTCAGGGATGATTCACACCCTGGCCGGCACTTTCTTGATCTCCTGCCCTCAGGCAGAAGATATAGAAGCATGATTAGTCTCACCAACAGGGTAAAGAACAGCTTCTATCCTGGGCTGTTAGGCTGCTGAATGAAAACATAACAAAAGGGCAACTGAGTTTCGGGCTTGGTGGGTGTGCGTCAGTAAACGAGGGGAATTAAGACTAAGAGAGCTGAGTGGGGGGCGATCGTGTAATCTCACTGTAGACAAGTTGTACAAGTGACAATAAAATATTTCATATTAATTATGGGGTGGCGTGACTCCACACATGGAGTCACATGGCTGTGACTGTTTCTTCTTTGCCCCCCCCCCCCCCAGATCCTGCAGACGGGCCAGGAAATCATGGAGCTGGACACCAGCGGCTTTGCCACCCAGGGGCCCACGGTCTATGCCGGCAACATTGGCGAGAACCGCTACATCGTCCAGGTGTCTCCCCTGGGAATCCGTCTGCTGGAAGGAGGTGAGTACAGCTGGAGGTCTCAAGCTTGGTTTTAAAGGCAGCCGTTCCAGGAAAGAGCCCTTGGCCTAGAAACTGAGTCACTAGACAGGGGAAACGGTGGAGGTTGGTGAGAGAGACTTGAGCAGACATACTTTTGAAAGCACCACGGATTCTCTGGCTGTTGGTGTCCGGGGTGGGGGCCATTGGAGGGCGGCCTGAGCTACCGCCAGGGCTTGGTCTGCCTTTCAGCTGCCTGTGTCTCTGCCTCACAGTGAACCAGCTGCACTTCATCCCAGTGGATCTCGGCTCGCCCATCATACACTGTGCCGTGGCCGACCCCTATGTGGTGATCATGAGCTCCGAGGGGCAGGTCACAATGTTTGTGCTGAAGAGTGACACCTACGGGGGCCGGACACACCGGCTCACCTTGCAGAAGCCGCAGCTGCATCACGTGAGTACGAGCTGCAAATAAATAAATAAATTTTATTTATACCCCGCCCTCCCCAGCCAAGACTGGGCTCAGGGCGGCTAACACCCGATATAAAACAAATTGATTGAAATACAACTTAAAATCAAGATTAAAATACAACATTAAAATATTAAAATACAGCCTCATTCAATGGAAACTCAAATCAAAATAATAATAATAATAATAATAATAATAATAATAATAATAATAATAATAATTTATATCCTGCCCTCCCCAGCCGAAGCCGGGCTCAGGGCGGCTAACAACAATAAAATAGTACAACATTCTAAACTTTTTGGGGGATGAAAATGTGAAGTCTTCACCAAGGCTAACTTTCCAAACTGGTCCTACATGGGCCAGAAAAAGCCAGGGAAATCCTCAAATAGGAGTTCCATCACAGGAGGAGAAAGGAAAAAAGAAAAAGGGGGAGGGAATCAAATTGACCCCAAGCCAAAGGCCAGGCAGAACAACTCTGTCTTACATGCCCTGCGGAAAGAAATCAGATCCCGCAGGGC
Source organism: Podarcis siculus (assembly GCA_034642415.1). NCBI lineage: Eukaryota > Metazoa > Chordata > Lepidosauria > Squamata > Lacertidae > Podarcis > Podarcis siculus. The sequence goes on along the minus strand of JAXCMG010000020.1, from coordinate 34,616,300 downwards.
CCTGGTCTCATGAGGCAGAGCGTTCCACCAGGCCGGGGCCAGTGTTGAAAAGGCCCTGGCTCTGGTTGAGGCTAATCTGACTTCCTTAGGGCCCAGGACCTCTAGGGTGTTGCTATTTGTGGACCTTAAGGTCCTCCGTAAACGTAGAATCATACAATAGAATTGAAAGGGAGCTTGAGGGTCATCTAGTCTAACCCCCTGTGATGTAGGAATCTTGCCCACAACCGTCCCTAGATGGGCTTGAACCATCAACCTTCTGTTTAACAGCCAGACACACTGACCCATTGCACCAGGAGGGGGCCACAGTCCCTTAGAACAGCATTGTGATTATCCCAGACTCAACTCTGTGCTCTGCACACATTAGCTGCTTCTTATACAGAGGGCTTCGCAGTCACATCTCATCACAGAAACTCAAAATCCTGTGTCTGGTTCTGCAGCTCAACCATAGAGCATTTATTTTACTCGCAGAAGGCCCATGGTTCAGTTCGTGGCATCTCCAATCTGCTTTGTTTTACAAGGAAAGGATCCTAACCCTCCTCCACCAGGGCCAGGGCCTTCTCAGTGATGGCTCCGACCTGGTGGAATGCTCTGTCCCACAAGACCAGGGCACTGAAGGATTTAACCTCCTTTCGCTGGGCCTGTAAGACAGAGCTATTCCGCCTGGCTTTCAATTTGAACTTGGCCTGATCTTTTATTCCCCTTCCTTCCCTCCCCCTCCGCTTTTTATGAAGATTACTCACTCTGGGATCCCACAGCTAATTCTCCCCTGGTCTCCTCGCTGGCCCAAATAGGACTAATTTAGCCAGCTAGCCCTGGTGATCATCTAATGCTTATTGGATGGATTTCCCCCTAAATTGATTTTTGAATTCTGAATTTATTGTTATTCACGTTTTATACTGTATTTTATGCTGTTTTTTGTTGTATCAATTAAGTGTCTTAAATTTGTTGTTAGCCACCCTGAGCCCAGTTTTTTGAACTGGGAAGGGCAGGGTATAAATAATTTATTATTATTATTATAACCCATATGATTAACTTGCAGAGATACATTTGAAAACACTGAGCAGTGCCTGGCATGGTGAGGCTCTGTGCAGGAGCTTTTATCACCCCCTCTTCTTGGCTAGCAGTAGCAGAAGACATTGTGCAACAAACATTCACGTTTGCTCAGTTTGCATAGCTTATTAGTGAGGCCTCCAAAAGTGGATCTTCTAACAAAGAAGGGGCACAGCCTGCTTTCAGCCGAGGCTCTTGGCATAACCAGATTCTGAGTCTGCTTCCACGCTGCTCAGTTAAGAGCAGGTCATCCTGTGTCGTGCTCTGAGGCAACCTGTTGTCACCCCTCCAGCAATCGAAGGTGATTGCGCTGTGTGTATACCGGGACGTCAGTGGCATGTTCACCACTGAGAGCCATTCATCCAGCTCCCGGGAAGAGCTTTCCTTGAGGACTCAGTCAGAATCTGAGGCTCCCATCCAGGACATCAGGTGGGTCTTGAGGCATGGCGAAGAACTCTGGGAAGGGGTGGGGATTTAGCCATTTTGTGTGGGAGTCTGGGTTGTAAAATAGGGGCTGTGAGATGGTTGTTTTGGGTTTTTAAGGCTTTTCTGCGTAGGAGGTACATTGGACGGGTAAAAGTACAAAGGGGTAGTTTGCTTAACTAGTTTCACATGGAAGGGCCAAAAGTTCGTCTTAGGAACCCAGCAGTTCGGAAATAGAAACTTAATCAGTACTCCCCTGTTCCGATTGCTTAAAAGGTTGAAAGGGGGAGCAAAAATGTTGTATATAAGTCATGCTAGAAGATAAGTTAGGCTGCAGTCCTAATCCTACCCAGTATTGGGAGTGGGTTGGGCCACTTCATCCAGGTTAAAGGACCGTCTGGTAGAGACAGCGAGAGGAAAATAAAAGATATCCACTTGGTCGCGGTGGTTCGCTTAACACAGTGGTTCTCAAACTTGTAGGACCAGTGGGCAAGTATGATGGGAGTTGTAGTCCAACAGCTGGAGACCCAGGTTTGAGAAATACTGACTTAACAGGAAGTAGGGATTGGATTGGCTGGTTTGTTGGCCTTCCTCCTCTCTCATGGTGCAAGCTACAGCCTGCACTATCACACCTGTTCTTTCAGGGCAGGTGTGCTCAATGAGGAGGTGGGAGGATTCAAAGTACCATATTTTTCGCTCTATAAGGCGCACTTTTTCCCTCCTAAAAAGTAAGGGGAAATGTGTGTGTGTCTTATGAAGCAAATGCAGGCGGTAGGCTCTGCTCAGCGTTCCCTTTAAAGAGCCGCGCACACACTCCTTGCGCTCTTTAAAGGGAGCTCGGCTCTTGGGGGAGCCTTAGCCGCGTGCAGCCTCTCCCGGGCAGCGGGATGAAGACTTCCCTTGCCTGGGAGAGGCTGCGCGCGGCTATCCCATAAGCCAGGACAGCCAGCGGGATCGCTGCACTGCAATCCCGCTGGCTGTCTTGGCTTCTGGGATTCAGAATATTTTTTTTCTTGTTTTCCTCTTCCAAAAACTAGGTGCATCTTATGGTCTGTTGCGTCTTACAGAGCGAAAAATACGGTGCCTTGTGTAGATCCTGAGTAAAGAATAAGACACCTACTTGTGAGGACAGTAGCAGGAGAAATTCTCAGCCGGCCCTCAGTTTCTTTGGCCCTCAGTGTTGTTCAACCCTGTAGTGATGCTCCATCTGGGACTTCATTTAAGCTTTTCGCGCATGTGCTGCCTACAAAAGTTTTGAGACCTGCACTGTAATCTTGCTGTGAGTGGGCCTGTTCTTGGATCAAGCTTTGCAACAGCTGCCCAGGTGTCTTGAACGTAACTGCCTTCCTCCTCCTCTCTTCTCCCATGCGCAGCAACACAATAGACGATGAGGAAGAAATGCTCTACGGTGAATCCGGCACCTTGTTTAGCCCTACCAAGGAGGAGCCGCGCCGCTGCAGCCTGCCCTTGGCCGACAAGGATTCTCACCAGTACAAGGCAGAGCCCACTCACTGGTGTGTGCTGGTCCGGGAGAACGGTGCCATGGAGGTGAGGCCCAGGCAGTGCCCGGGGCAGCGGGAGGGAGCCAGTCTCAGCCGGGTCCCTCTTGGCCCCTGCTACTTTCTCCCTCTTTCTCTCTCGTGTAGATCTACCAGCTGCCTGAATGGCGCCTGGTCTTCCTGGTGAAGAATTTCCCCATGGGGCAGAGGGTGCTGGTGGACAGTTCCTTCGGGCAGCCTGCCAGCCAGGCCGAGGCCAAGAAGGAGGAGGTGGTCCGTCAGACCGAGATGCCGCTGGTCAAGGAGGTGCTGCTGGTGGCCCTGGGAAATCGGCAGAGCCGGCCGTACCTGCTGGTGAGCTCCAAAGGGGGGGTCCTCTGTGCGCAGTGTTATCTGTGTCTCCCGTCTGCTTGGATCTGAAGCACGTAGACATTTTGATACACACGCAAAGCAGCCAAGCAAGAAACCCAGTAAATCAAGACACCAGCCCTTCTACAAGTTTGGCCCCCTGGCTTCAAGTGATGGTGATACTGGGGCAGATGGATCCGCGTAATAAGTATTGTATTTTTCGCTCTATTAGACGCACCTAGTTTTTAGGGGAGGAAAATAAGAAAGCAACACAAAGCCTCCTGAGCAAAGAGGGAGCGCTCCTCCCTCTTCGCTCAGGAGGCTTTGCGCACCGGTGCGCACTGATCCCTCTTGCCCTCCTGGCTTCAGCGAAAGCAAGCCTCCTGGTTTCCCCCCGACCTCCTGCAAGAGCCGTGCACTCTTTAAAGGGAGCACTGCTCTTGGGGACTTTTGCGGGAGGTGGGGGGAAGGGACAGAGCTGCGCGCTCTGTCCCTTCCCCCGCCTCCCGCAAAAGCCAGGGATAGCCGTGCGAAGCCTCAGCAGGGCAGCGGGATGAAGGCTCCCTGCTGCCCTGTGGAGGCTTTGCGCAGCTAAGCCAGAAGCTAGAACAGCTCCCTCTCGCTGTTCTGGCTTCTGGGATAGCCGTGCAGCCCGCATTCGCTCCATAAGACGCACACACATTTCCCCTTACTTTTTAGGAGGGGAAAAGTGCGTCTTATAGAGCGAAGAATACGGTAGGTGCAACTGCTTTTCGTCTGGTGCAGGAAGAGGGAGGGAGAGAGCCAATTTCTTGGGAATGCCTGGGCTCTTCCCTGATCATGTTACAAGGTGTGTTTCTGATCCCCACCCCTAGAGTGCTCAACACACATGTGGCTATCTCTCACTTGGCATGTGAGAGATAATGGGATCGATGCCCACATTCTCCTCCAGCAATCATACTCGGGGAAACTATAAGCCAGTGGCCCTCTGGATGTGGCTGGACTACAACTCACATCATCTTTGACATGCTGGCAGCTGAGGTTTGTGGGAGCTGGAGTCCAACCACACCTGGAGAGTTCCTGAGACCCTTTGCCCTAAGTTGTCATTCACTCACTGTGTCTCCCTCCCTGCTCTTAATGATCTTGTGGGAGGAACTGAGGGAGACACCCACTTATTCACCATCCTCCCCACCTCACCTGGGGCTCGGGGCTTTCACACTGAGGAGGACCAATCAGCATTCCTGCAGGGCTGAGCATCTAATTCATAGTGCTTACCTTGCTCTGTCCTGGAAGCTGCTTGATCAGTTGAGACTCACATTACTGGTGCCTGAGCCTACAGTGAGGATCATTGGAAGTGCTGGTTTAAACCTTTAAAGCCCGAACTGGTGTCTGGGATGCCGTTGCCTAAAGGACTGCCTTTGTCGGTGTGAGGTTATCCAGCGTTCAGCACCGTCATCTCAGGCTCAGCTCTCTGGTCTCCCTGTAGTGAGTAGCGGGAGTGGGGCCTTCTCTGCAACAGCACCTTGATTGTGGCATTCCCTCCCTGGGGGGGAAATAGCAAGAGCATGTGCTGTCTGGCTTTTACAAATTCTTTTCCCTAAGGGGAGAGCTAATACCATGGGAGAGCTGCTGTAATCAAGGTCTGTGGATCCAGGAGCTTAGAGGACCATGAGGGCTACAAGGCGGAGTCATGGCAAAACCTTGGCACTATGGTTTTTGTTACCATATAGAAGCAATGCAGCTGCAAAGTGCTAGCTTGAAAGCAAAACATAATGGGAATGTTGGGACTGTCCGTGGGAAACAGAGGGACAGTCAATTCACAGTGCGAAGCACCGGAATTAGCTCAGAGTGTAATATGAGCTCTTCCGTTTGTTCCTGTACAGGAAGTGCAGGAAGTGTTTGCCTCTAGGCCGCTGGAGTTTGAAGAGAGCAGTCATGTTTTTTTGTAATGCTGCAAAGACAGAAATAAAGGCATGAAAATATGTTTCTGTCTATTTCTTTCCCCTGCCGGGGGGGCAGGAAAGAGGGGGTGTGTTCTTCTCACGCTGAGAAGGATCGCCTATTGCGACCTAGCCTGGAACTTGCTGGGGAATGCAGCCAGGGAGGTCAACAGGAGATCAAGCCGGGTGCCTGGGAGAGTTGCCAGTTTCTCCTGATATGGGCTTGATTTCCGACAGCAATGAGTGTAATATGAGCCCCAGCAATGAGCTGTGTCCCCATGGCCTGAGAGTGCTCAATCTGTTGATGCAGTGAGCCAAGGGACAGGGTGAAGCTCACTTTATTTCGCCACCCTGTTGACAGGTCCACGTGGACCAAGAGCTGCTCATCTACGAAGCTTTTAACCACGGCTCTCAGCTGGGCCAGACCAACCTCAAAGTGCGGTTCAAGAAGGTAAGAGCCACTCTGCCTTCTCCCCAGGCCGCTGGAACGCTGCAGTCTCCCTTGCAGGCTTCCCTCTGCACTCGAAGGGAAGGCTTCCCCACTGAACTCCTCCTGCCCTTTGACGCCCTTTCCCTTCCATTCAGGTTCCCCATAACATTAACTTCCGGGAGAAGAAGCCCAGGCCGTCGAAGAAGAAGCCGGACGGCGTGGGTGGAGAGGAATCGGGGGCTGCCAGGGGGCGGGTTGCCCGATTCCGCTACTTTGAGGATATCTATGGATACTCGGGGGTGAGTCTCACGGAGGAGTCATCCTTGGGAGATTCTCAGGAGAAGCGTCTCTCTTTGGGGAGTTGGGCAAGGGCATTCTCTTCCTGAGGCTTTGTGGAACCTCTGCCGGCCAGAGCAGGCACTACTGCCCTGGCACAGGAGAAGGCTGTGCTCACATGCAGCCCCGGGTCCTGATTGTGTTTGCATTTCTTCCCAGGTGTTCATTTGTGGCCCTTCCCCACACTGGCTGCTGGTAACGTCTCGGGGGGCCTTACGCCTGCACCCCATGACCATAGACGGGCCCATTGAGTCCTTTGCCCCCTTCCACAATGTCAACTGCCCCAAGGGCTTCCTCTACTTCAACCGGCAGGTAGGCCTGACTTAGCGACAGAAGCTTGGATGACCTGGGTGGGACGCCTGCCTTATTTCTTTTATTTGCCTTCTGCCTGCTACGTTTGAGGCAGCTCACTCTGTGCACCTGAGCTGCTGCTGCTGAGAGAAGCAGATCTATCTGCAGGTGAGAACGAGGCCTTGTCTGTGTCCTCTGCTACAGGGGGAGCTGCGCATCAGCGTCTTGCCTGCCTACCTTTCCTACGATGCACCATGGCCCGTCCGGAAGATCCCACTGCGCTGCACCGCACATTACGTATCCTACCATGTGGAGTCCAAGGTAGGGCTGTGTGGAGCGGGACCTTCAGCAGGGCCTTAACGGTGGTGGGGAAGTAGAATCCTCCACTGTCACAATGAGGCCTTCTGCTCAACTCACACCCCCAAATGCCTTAATGAGTTTGCTCCCTCCGGCAGGTCTACGCGGTGGCCACCAGCATCAACAACCATTGCACCAGGATCCCCCGCATGACGGGCGAGGAGAAGGAATTTGAGACCATCGAGCGAGGTGGGTGGCTCACAGCTGTTGGAAAACGCCGCCTCCTCTCTGCAGAGGAGAGGTCTTTGACTTGAAGAGTCAGCCCCTTGTGCTGGGCAAGTCTTGAGGCTGGGCTGCAAGATAGAGGGAGACAGGCTCTGGACTCCTCTCTCTTCCACCACAAAGGGCCACCTAGCCACCCAAGCCCTCCAGACCAAAGCAATCTGACTTGTTCCATCTAGCTCACTCTTGCTTTGTCTGGCTGGTGGTCGCTCTCCAGGGTCTCAAGGTGGGCAAATAATAATAATAATAATAATAATAATAATAATAATAATAATAATAATAATAATAATAATAATAATAATTTTATTATTTATACCCCGCCCATCTGGCTGGGCTTCCCCAACCACTCTGGGCAGCTTCCAACAAAATATTAAAATACAGTAATGCATCAAACATTAAAAGCTTCCCTAAACAGGGCTGCCTTTAGATGTCTTCTAAAAGTCAGATAGTAGTTTATTTCCTTGACATCTGGTGGGAGGGCATTCCACAGGACGGGCGCCACCACCAAGAAGGCCCTCTGCCTGGTTCCTTGTAACTTGGCTTCTCGCAGTGAGGGAACCGCCAGAAGGCCCTCAGAGCTGGATCTCAGTGTCTGGGTAGAACGATGGGGGTGGAGACGCTCCTTCAGGTATACTGGACCGACGCCATATAGGGCTTTAAAAGTCAGTACCAACACTTTGAATTGTGCTCGGAAACATACTGGTCTTCCACATCCCCTGGTGCCTGATATTTAACTGGAGATGCTGGAGGCTTGGGCAGCCAAAGCAGGTGTGCGCTCTCCGTGATGAGCCATGGCCCCTTGTGCCCCCCCTCCTCCTCTGCCCATTTGGGTCTGATGGTGATGCCGCCTGCATACCTATTTCTCCCTTTGTCTCTCTCTCTCTCTCTCTCTGATCCCCACCTCCAGATGATCGCTACATGCACCCGCTGCAGGAGGCCTTTTCCATCCAGCTGATCTCTCCGGTCAGCTGGGAGACGATTCCAAACACCAGGTGAGGAGGGTGCTGAGCCCTTGGGCTTGTGGCGGCAGGAGCCCAAGAAAGCTCCTTCCCAGGCAGCGGCAGGTGGGGAGGATCTGCTGCCTGGTTGGGTTCCTGGTGTGGAATATCAGGAGAGCCTGGCGATTTCTGCTGGATCAAAGCAAAGGGCCACCTGGTCCAGCATCCGTTTGCCTTCAAGGGCCATTCAGATGCGTCCTGGAAGCAGAGCTGGAAAGCCTTAGTTCAGTGGTCCCCAAGGTTTTTGGGCCTCTACCCACTTAGTCCCCCAGTGCTCCCTACCCTACAAAAAGCATTATTCAGAACAGCAGCTTGCATAACCCACTAAGGAAGAGCAAAACACAATGGCCCCAGCTAAGGGTGCTTCATTCAGTCTTGGGGAAGGGGAAGAGGCTGCCTTCTCGGTGCAGAGACTGCACTCACTCTACGTGGGGCTGCCCTTGAGACTGACCCAGAAACTCCAGCGGGTGCAGAATGCCGCGGCGAGACTCCTTACGGGGTCCTCGCTGCGGGAACACATTCACCCGGTGCTCTACCAGCTGCACTGGCTCCCAGTGGAGTACAGGATCAGGTTCAAGGTGCTGGTTTTAACCTTTAAAACCCTATACGGCCTAGGACCCACGTACCTACGGGACCCCCTCTCCTGGTATGTCCCACGGAGGACCTTATGGTCTTCAAACAAAAACATCTTGGAGGTCCTGGGCCACAGGGAGGTTAGGCTGGCCTCAACCAGAGCCAGGGCTTTTTTGGCTGTGGCCCCGATCTGGTGGAACGCTGTGTTACAAGAGACTAGGGCCCTGCGGGACTTGACATCTTTTCCGCAGGGCCTGCGAGACAGAGCTGCTCCACAAGGCCTTTGTCTAAGGCACAGCCTGACCCCCTCCTTCGGTAATCCTCACAGAACTCTAGCCCAATGGTTGCCATTAATTTGACTCTCAATTGATTTTAGAATGAATTGATTTTAGAATGTTGTGTTACTTTTATTGTTGTTAGCCGCTCTGAGTCTGGCTTCAGCTGGCAGGATATAAATAAAATTTTATTATTATTATTGGGGCACCCAGAAGGCAGCTTGGCCTGGCTTCCCCTCCATCCTCTCCTGCCCTTTTTCAATCTGCAGGATCGACCTGGAGGAGTGGGAGCACGTGACCTGCATGAAGACAGTGTCTCTCAAGAGCGAGGAGACCGTCTCAGGCCTGAAGGGCTACATCGCCGTGGGGACCTGCCTCATGCAGGGCGAGGAGGTGACCTGCAGGGGCCGGGTGAGTCGGACAACACTGGGCGCTTGAACAAGAGGCAACACAGCTGGGGGCTTCCTCTGCAGTTCCACCCATCCTTCTCCCCCAGTTCCTGCCTGCTGCCTTCACAGGCCCAGTCCTTGGTCCAGATTTCCCCAGTTTGGATACGTTAAGACTCATTCATCCATCTGGTGAACTGCGTGTTTTGCTGGCAGCCTCTCCCAATTTGGGGACAGGAGACAGATCCAGCAAGAGTGGTGGCATCAGGATCCAAGGAACACAATCGCAGAATTGTAGAGTTGGGAGGGACCCTGAGGGTCATCTAGTCCAACCCCCTGCAATGCAGGAATCTCAGCTAAAGCACCGATGACAGATGGACACCTAACCTTTGCCTAAAAACCTCCGAGGAAGGAGAGTCCACAACCTCCCAAGGGAGGCTGTTACATTATCAGACAGCTCTTACCATCAGAAAGTTCTTCCTGGTGTTTAGTCGGAATCTTTCTTGTAACATGAATCCATTGGTTCAAGTCTTACCCTCCAGAGCAGGAGAAAACAAGCTTGCTCCCTCCTCCATGTGACAGCCCTTGAGATATTTGAAGATGGCTATCGTATCTCCTCTCAGACTCCTCTTTTCCAGGCTAAACATACCCAGATCCTTTGACTGTTCCTCATAAGGCTTGGCTTCTAGATCCTTGATAATCTTGGCTGCCCTCTGCACACGTTCTAGCTTGTCAACATCCTTCTTAAATTGCAGTGCCCAGAACTGGACACAATATTCTACGTGTGGTAGGACCAAGGCAGAATAGATCAGGACTATGATTTCCCTCCATCAGGACATTACATCTATTGATGCAGCTTAGAATAGCATTAGCTTTTTGGCTGCAGCACACTGCAACCTTATGAACTGGGACTAGAAAACCCTGTTTGTACCTCCAAGCTTTTTCATTGTGCCCCGAAGAGGGTCTTGTATGTGTTCTGGGTTCTACAGCGGATGCATGAAGAAGTGAGGCAAAGATTTGAAGGCTCAAAAATGGAAGTTACAACTCCTTAGTCGTGAATAGGCAAAGTTCTGCTCTGTGCCAGCTAATTGAAAAAGTAAATTTTAGTAATAATCCACTCACCCAGTGTGCCACCATATGACGCTGGAATCATTTACCTGCTGCGATGGCACCTTATACTGATGAGCACAGATGCAATTTTGCAGTTCTCATTTAATATTTTGTTTATTGCAAGAAGTCCCTGGTTTCCCAGTTTGCAACAGAGGAAGCGGTTGTTTCTAGTTTAGCAATGCAAAGCCAAGCTCCCCTGGTTGTGTAGGATGACTCTCCCTTCCTTGCTCCCCTGCCCTCAGATCTTGATCATGGACATCATCGAAGTGGTTCCAGAGCCTGGGCAGCCCCTCACCAAGAACAAATTCAAGGTGCTGTACGAAAAGGAGCAGAAGGGGCCTGTTACTGCTCTCTGCCACTGCAACGGCTACCTGGTGTCGGCCATTGGCCAGAAGGTGAGCAGGGCCTGGAAGAGGCGGGTGGGATGCCGCTCTAGGGGGCTTACTCAGTGTAGAATGTGGATTTGTTGCTCCTAAACGCTCCACAGTCATCCTTGGGGTGGAAGCTTCTGTCGCCCTTTCAGTGTTGGTTATTCTGACTTACGTAGGCGGTTATGAGTATGCCGTCAGGGAGCTGCAATTATTCCTGTTGAATCAATTCATAATATTGTGTGTGTGAGTTTGTGTGCACGATGTTGGCGTGTGAAGTTGGGAAGTTACGGAAGGTAGTTTGAGCACCTCAAGTTGAAACAGGATAGGAACCCCCAGGCTGCAAGGAGATGGTTCTGTGATGTGGACTCTGTTTATAGAATGTAGACTTGGGGGTGTCTGGAAAGGAGACCTCTTCTTCCATTACAGTGGTACCTCAGGTTAAGAACTTCATTTGTTCCAGAGGTCCGTTCTTAACCTGAAACGGTTCTCTTAACCTGAGGCCGCTAATGGGGCCTCCTGCTGCCTCTGTGCTGCTGGCATGCGATTTCCGTTCTTATCCTGGGGCAAAGTTCTTAACCTGGAGCAACCGCTTCCTGGTTAGTGGAGTTTGTAACCCAAAGTGTCTGTAACCTGAAGCGTCTGTAACCCGAGCTACCACTGTACTGCTTTTATGTAAAAGCTTTCTGTACCGCTTTTCAGAGAGTTTCCCAGGGTGTGCTTTACAGATTGAAGATAAAGCGCAAATCAAAAGGGTTGGTTAGAATGCGGAAGTGCCTTGCAGGGCTGGCAAGGTGAGCTTTCTGTGGTTTAGAGAAGGAATTGCTGAAAAACAGAACTTGAGGCATCAGCAACATGGTACAATGGAAAGATGGGGAGAAGAACCAACCCAGACCTTGTGATCATCATCTGTGTTTTTGTCTGCTACTGTGTTGTGCATTTTTGAGTTTTTATATTGTAAACTGCCTTGTGATCTTTGGATGAAGGGCAGTATAGAAATTAAGTAAGCAAATAAATGGGACGTGAGAGGTGAGGTGGGGAGAAGGGTTTTCCTGTCCCCTTGCCCCCTGCCTGGGCTGAGCCCTGGTCTCTCTCCCTGCTGCAGATCTTCCTATGGAGCTTGAAGGACAATGACCTGACAGGCATGGCCTTCATCGACACGCAGCTCTATATCCACCAGATGATCAGTGTCAAGAACTTCATTCTGGCGGCTGACCTCATGAAGAGCATCTCGCTGCTCCGCTACCAGGAGGAGAGTAAGACTCTCTCCCTCGTCAGCCGGGTATGGGGCGTGGACCCTTTTCTAGAGGGTTGGCAGGGTGTGGGGCAGAGCAGAATGGGCCTGTTTGAGCCCTGCCCCACCTGGCTGACTTCTCCTTCTCTCTTGCCTCCAGGACGCCAAACCCCTGGAAGTTTACAGTGTGGACTTCATGGTGGACAACGCTCAGCTGGGATTTCTCGGTGAGCAGCCTGAGCGTGGCATTGGGCGAGCCCCTTCAGGAAGGTTCAGTCCAGCAGCCTTGGCTCTGCCCCAGGATGCTGGTGTTGGGGGCTGGGGAAGACTCAGACCCATGTCCAGGCTTTACAAGGTGGTGGCCCATCCGTGTTTTGAACAACGCAAACCCTTTTCCCTGCATTTTGAACAAGCCAAAATACAGAATTATAGAATTGGAAGGGTCTGTTTAGTCCAGTTCTCTGCAATGCAGGAATCACAGCCAAAATGACCATCCCGTCTCTGTTTAAAAGCCCCCAAGCAAGGGGCAGCTGTGTTTCTGGCACAGTCAGGCTACATCATTGATCTGTTTTACTCTATTTTGCAGTGTCTGACAGGGACCGGAACCTCCTTGTTTACATGTATCTGCCAGAAGGTGAGATCAAAGTTTGTCTTTTGTTCTGGGGAGACTGGATCTGCCCCTCTTCCTGTTTCCCATCACTCACGTGACTCCTATTCGGGGAACAAGAATATTGGCGCTTCCTGTTGGCAAGGAGTGCTGTGGCTTTTGGAAAGAGATGTTTGGGCTGGGTGGGCTTTCTCTGGATCTCCGGCTCAAGCCCCTACGTTGTCCCACACACCACATGGCCTCTGAGCCGCCTTCAACAGTCTGGTGCCCTCCAGCCACCCCTCCGCTGGGGCTGATGGGAGTTGTAGTTCAGCGGCACCCAGAGGGCGAAGGCCCATTGTCTCCCTCCTTCCCTCCCACCCACCTCTTTGCTTTTCTCTCCAGCAAAGGAAAGCTTTGGGGGGATGCGCCTCCTCCGCAGGGCCGATTTCCACGTGGGAGCCCATGTCAACGCCTTCTGGAGGACCCCGTGCCGCGGGGCCATGGAGGGGCCCACCAAGAAATCCATTGCCTGGGAGAACAAGCACATCACCTGGTTTGGTAAGGGGGCCTCTGAGGGAGACACCCGGGGAGTCATCTTGGCCAGAGTCGAAGGGAACTGAGCCTGGAGCCTCTTTGCATTTCAGGTTTAGAATTTCAAATTCTAAGATGTTAAAATCTGGGAAGGTTTTGTTGTAAAATCCAGAATTCTATTTTTGAGTGTTGGCAACTGAATATAAAGAAGGAAAGGACTTTACATTTATGTGAAGACAGCTCAATTTTATGCCTTGGGAATGAGTTCGAAATTACCTACCCTTGTGACAGTTCGAAATTACCTACCCTTTTGAGTTTCCCATTCAAGAGCTTGCTGACACATTTGCACTTAATGCCAAGCCACGGTTTCTTCAGCAAGGCACAAGTCATCTCACGGACAAACAAAGCAGCCATGGCTTATTTCTCCAGAGCTTGGTTTCCTCCCCCAGCTGTTCGCTCCATGTTCCTCTGTAGCTTAGCAAGCAGCTGGGCTGGGCTGTCTGAACGATGGTTGAAGCAAAAACAATGCTGTGGGCTTCAGAAATAATGCCAACCAGTAGTTACAACAAGCCAAGGTTGAGAAGCCAGAGACGGTCAATCATGGCCTCACATGGTGGTTTGTTGCCGGAACAGAAACTATGGTTAAGTCTCCTGGGCTGGGGTGTTCTAACAAACCACGGTTTGGCGTTACGTGCAAACCATGGTGTACTTATGTGAGTGGGGAAATCCAGATGGCTGAACATGTCCATGCTCTCTGAGCCAAAGGCACCTGCTTGAGCCTTGACTCTGAAGGGGGGGGGGTGTGTGGTGTTTCTTCCCCCCTCCAGCCACGCTTGACGGAGGGATCGGGCTGCTGCTGCCCATGCAAGAGAAGACCTACCGGCGCCTGCTGATGCTGCAGAACGCCCTGACCACCATGCTGCCCCACCATGCCGGCCTCAACCCGCGTGCCTTCAGGTAGCTTGTTCCTGGGGCCCTGCCTCTTGCAAGTCCCCCTACCCCTACTTGACCCTCTCTGTGTGCCCCTTGAGGAGCAGCGCTGTTGGGAGGGCAGGAAAGAGCCACCCACAGTCTCATCTATGTGCCTATGTTTGGTGGGAGGGGAGTCTGGCTCTGCAATCCCCTCCTGCACATACTGCTGTCTGCAGAGCGCCATGGGCCACTATGGCACCTGCGCCTTCCACGCCATTTCCTCCAAGCAGAATCTGCCTGTGGGCAGACTGATGGGACATAGGCGTCGTAGGGAGAGCGCGAGACTGTTTCAGGGCCGATGGGTGACTTGGCTGGGGAGCAGAAGACCTTGTCTGTCCACATGTGGGATAAGCAGGCTGGCTGCCAAGTTCACCCCTGGGTTATGGGTCACACATAAGATCAGATTAGCAGACATCTGAAGGCAGCCCTGTTTAGGGAATATTTAATGCTGTATTGTTTTTAACACTCGATTGGAAGATGCCTAGAGTGGCTGGGGAAACAATAATAATAATAATAATAATAATAATAATAATAATAATAATAAATAAAATAATAATTATTATTATTAATTCCTGGATGTTAAAAGGCAGGAGTCAGCAAGGTTTACCACGCCTGGGCTGGTTCACTACAACGGAGATCCCTCTGTGGGCTGGATTGCGCACGCACCCGCAATTTCTGGCGTCTGCGCAGACTTGATTTCCGGCGCTGTGGAAGCGAGTCCCCGCGCTGCGCCGGTTTAGTGCAGCGCACGGGGACTTGCCGAGCAGCCAGCTCGGTTTGGGGCAGCTAGTGGGCCAGTTAAATGACCTCCATGGGCCGCTTGTGGCCCCTGGGCCTTAGGTTGCCGACCCCTGGTTAAAGGATTACAAACCCCATCACCATTCCTGACCAGTGGGCATGCTGCCTGCTGGAGCGGGAGCGGTTGAATGAGGCAGGGACCCCAGCCCTCCTCTCACGACGTTCCTCCTCCCCCTCCTTAGGATGCTGCACATGGACCGGCGCATCTTGCAGAACGCCGTGCGCAACGTCTTGGACGGGGAGCTGCTCAACCGCTACCTTTACCTGAGCACCATGGAGCGCAGCGAGCTGGCCAAGAAAATCGGCACCACACCGGACATTGTGAGTGGGGTGGAAGGAAGAGCCAGGAAGGCAAGGGTCACCTCCACTGGCAGGAGCTGCTTCCAGCTCCAGAGCAGACGAGAGACGCAAATAGCCTGACACGGTGCACATTGTGTGCCTGCTGCACTGTGAGAAAACCAGCCTCTGTCTCAAGGGATTTTCTGCGGCGTTCCTTGCAAAACTGCTTGGGTGGCAGCTCAACCCAAGTGGCCTTGAGAGCAGCCTTTGCAGGAAATAAGGGAGGGAATCCTTTAGTTTTTATCAGGAGCATAAATCACTTGTGCCAAGCTGGATTTGTAGCTGTTATTATTGTAATACTTGGGCCTCTTCCATTCCCAGATGGCTCTTGTGGCCTATCAGGGTTGGCTAAGGCAGTGGTTCCCAATTAGCTAATGACAGAGGACCCCCTCTTTTGCCAAAGTCAAGCCACAGACCCCCTACTTTTGAAAATTCTGATAGCTCTATGGTAGTTGCCTGCGCAAAGCAAGAGGGCAGCAGGGTGAGGGCTCTGTGAAACTGCTGTGCTGAGGGGTGCGCAGTTTCCACTCCCGTCAGTTGAGCAGTTAACGGAGCCCCCAGCTTGCGACGGTGGGGGGGGCTCCATTAAAGTGCTCCTCCCCCCAGCTGTAGGGAGCCCCAATGCTTCTCCTGCTTGTATGCAAACCAGAGAAATCTTGGGCTCCTTCAGCTGGGGGGCAGGCTGCCTTCTGAGGCATTGGAGCTCTTCAGCTGGAGAACGGGAGGTCTCGTCCACACCCACCCACCCAGCCAGCTGAACAGGTCTGTGAAGGATCAATACTCCTCGGCTCGTCCTTTAGCCTGAGAGATATCCGGATCCGCTCCCCGTGTAGGGCTGGGCCATGTATCTTGGAAGAAGCAGCTGAAACAAATTCCAGTCATTGTGATATATCACCATATACTGGTATTTAGCTGCTGATAGATCACAATGTTGAAAACAAAGAATCGCCCAACTCTAACACTAAACTAAATAATCAGAGGGCGAGCAGTTGTGCTAATCCTAGTGGCAATTTGCTTACCTATTTCCCCTGCTGGACTTCCAAGATGAACCATGAACCCCCAAACTCATCAGGCAAGATTCACTGAAAACCCAACTACAGGCAGTGGGAGACTCCTCAAAACCTGATAGTTGTTGAAAGCAATTAGAAGTTCTTTTCAGTTAAAAAGTAAGGAACAAGGGGAAGGGATCCCTTACATTAAAATAATAATAATGTGAACCCACCCCGTGGAGCAACCCATTTGCATTCTCTCTCTCTCCCCCCCCCACTCCTCCAATTGCAAGAGCCCTAAGAAACTGCGTCAGAAGTTTGTGCCCAATCCCAGCTCACTTGTCGTCCAGCAACCATTTCCCAGTTTTTCCCCTTCCAGCAAGCAAGCGCTAGTCACGAGCAGAGGCTGGGTGATCCATAGATCACTATTGTGGCTTTCACTGTGCAATTAACAAGATAAGTGAGTCCCTGGCAAGGGATGGTGCCACGGACCCCTAACTGGGAACCACTGGGCTAAGGGATCTGCGGCGTAACAGAAGACCGCCTTTCAAGGGGAAGTTCCTTGCAAGGGAGAAATGTCCCTCCTGGGCAATTCCTAATGACCCTCTTTCCCCCCTTCCGTCTACAGATCCTGGAAGATTTGCTGGAGATCGATCGCGTCACGGCTCATTTCTAAGGATTCCCTTCCCCGCAACTGCGCCCCTCGATTTGGCTGCAGGGGGCGGCCCAGCCTCCCTGTCTGCCCCCCCCCATTGGAACCCCAATGTTTGTAATGTCTTCCTGGCTGGGCTACAGGACTCTTTATCAGTTATGTGTTTTTATAAAACTGGCAAGGATTTGTAAAGAAATTGTGAACTCGCAGTGATTGGGCTACCAGTTTGTGGAGCTGCACAGGCGAAATCTTGTGCCATTTGCAGGTGGCGGGGTGGTGGTGTAGTACAGAGAGGCTGGCTGCAACTCATTGCTGCTGTTGAGGAAGCAGGTGAATGACATGGCTTCATATGTTTGAGACCGCCTGCCAGGGTTTAGTGGTTCCTCTGTGTCCACAGGTTTTTTTTTGGGGGGGGGAGTAAGAGAAGAAGAAGAAGAGTTTGGATTTGATATCCTGCTTTATCACTACCCAAAGGAGTCTCAAAGCGGCTCACAATCTCCTTTCCCTTCCTCCCCCACAACAAACACTCTGTGAGGTGAGTGGGGCTGAGAGACTTCAGGGAAATGTGACTAGCCCAAGGTCACCCAGCAGCTGCATGCGGAGGAGCGGAGACGCGAACCTGGTTCCCAATATTATGAGTCTATTGCTCTGAACCACTCCACCACACCACCAGAAACCCGGCCCAGGATTGCCTTTCCCACAGTGTTAACAGCATTGTAGAACAGCAATGCAGGGGTCCCAGCTAAAGCACCCCTGGCCATCCAACCTGTGTGCAAAAACCTCCAGCGAAGGAGAGTCCATCTTCTGTGGCAGCCTGCTCCTCTGCTGAACAGCTCTCACCATCAGAAAGTTCTTCCTCCAAGACTGTCTGTTGGGTGCCAAGCTACGCCCAACCTCTTCACATCCAGAGAAACCCAATTTGCTTTGTCATCAGATTAACTCATCGCACCCGCCTCCCCTGTGGAGCAAGTTGGCCAAAACAGGCCTCCCTCCCTGGTCTCTCTCTCTCTCCCAACCCATTCTATATTAAATTTCAAGCTACGTGTGGGGAAGCTTCCCCACCAGACTTTGAGCCAACAGAAGATACCAACAGAGGATAAAAACGGGGCATTTATTATCACAAGCTGTTTGCTGCAAGGAGTTGGGAACGTGGCTCCCGTTCAGCCCTGCTGCTAGCAGAATCTGAGGCGCAGGAAGGCTGCAGCCCACCCTTGCGCTGGTTCTGCCTAACAGATGACTGCAGAGGGGCCCGGATCAGGTCCTGCATTTCTCACCGGTAATTTTTTTAATAGAAAAGTAGGAAAGCACCTTGTCCTCCTCTGCAGGCATGAAAAGCACCTGGTGTCGGATCAAGTTGGACAGGCCTTCAGCCATCCTCTGGCCTGGAGGCTGCGATCCAGCCTGAGTCAGAAGGTCGTAGCAGCAGTCGCTCTATGCCTTCAGGAACTCGTAGATTTCTCCCGGCTTCTTGCTGTCCTTCAGGAAGCCGACAAAAGCCAGGAAGCGCAGGACAGAGGTAGTGAGCTTTATGGCGGTGACCTGGAACCTGGTTTGGTTTTTTTTAGGGTGGTGGTGGAAAGAGAGACAAAAAGATGTCAGCCAGTAACTGAGCCATAGATTTGAAATACCACAAAACAAATGAAATACCGTGAAAATCCCTGAAACGAGAAGTAATCGACTAGAAATACTATCTTATGAAAATAAGATACTACAAACCTCGTTTCACTGAACTATTCAGTTTCCTCAGAAGGAATTAGAAAAATCATAAACCTTAAATGACCAAAATTCAAAAAAAGGGGGTAGAACTCCCAAAAATTCTGAAGTATTATAATCCCAATGAAGCAATGAGCAGTAATAAAGGATTGAGGACTATTCTGAGGAAACTGAATAGTTCAGTGAAACGAGGTTTGTAGCCGGCATCCCGTTAAGACTTTGTTCAATTTTAGGTTTTTCTAATTTTGTCCTTAAACTTTTTGATTTTTATTATTTAGTTTATTTTCATAAGATAATATTTCTACGCAATTACTTCTCGTTTAAGGGATTTTCATGGTATTTCATTTGTTTTGTGCAATTTCTTGGTTCTGTGGCTGTCTTTTTTCTACCGAGTTTTGAAATTCAGCAGCCGTCATGAAAGCAGATGATGCTTGACTGTGACTCCCATAATCTCCGGCCAGCACAGCAGGGCTGGCTGTAAGTCTCGGTCCAACAGCTGGAGAGCAACAGTTTGCATAAGGGACAGGGTTGGTTATTTAAATTGACTGGAGGTAGGCGTCGTTTGCCAGGGCTCCCAGCCCAATATCTGGGGGGCACACAAACACACACACACACCCCTTACCTGAGCGAAAACTCAAACACGAAGGTGTTCCAGGCTGCACGGATCCAGCGAACGAAGAAGATGTTGTTGATCCCTCCTGATCTTTGGCTAATCATGTGACTCCAGCATCTCACCGCACTTTAAGAGAGACAGACACTTGAGTCTGAATCCTGGTGGTGTTTAGCGGGGGGGGGGGGTTTGCAGGGAACAAGAATCACGCAGGGCATAAATTACTGTATTGATTACTGTAACTCGCTCTACGTGGGGCTGCCCTTGACACTGACCCAGAAACTCCAGTGGGTGCAGAATACCGTGGTGAGACTCCTTACGGGGTCCTTGCCGTGGGATCACATTCATCCAGTGCTATACCAGCTGCACTGGCTCCGGGTGGAGTACAGGATCAGGTTCAAGCTGATGGTTTTAAACTTTAAAGCCCTATATGGCCTAGGACCCTCGTACCTACGGGACCGCCTCTCCATGGAGGACCTTACGGTCTTCAAACAAAGACATCTTGGAGGTCCCGGGCCACACGGAAGTTAGGCTGGCCTCAACTAGAGCCAGGGCTTTTTCGGCCGTGGCCCCAATCTGGTGGAACGCTCTGTCACAAGAGACTAGGGCCCTGCAGGACTTGACATCTTTCTGCAGGGCCTGCAAGACAGGGCTGTTCCACCAGGCCTTTGGCCAAGGCACAGCCTGACCCCCTCCTTTGGTGATCCTCGTAGAACTCTTGCCCAGTGGTTGCCATTTGATCTTGAATTGATTTTAGAATATTGATTTTAGAATGCTGTGTTTCTTCTATTGCTGTTAGCCGCTCTGAGCCTGGCTTCGGCTGGGGAGGGCGGGATATAAATAAAATTTTATTATTATTATTAAAGACATAAGAGGCCAAGGGGGGCCCATCTAGTCCAGCCTCCTGCTCTCACAGCGGCTGAACTAGATGCCCATTCTGGGAAACCAAGCAAGATCTGACTACAAGAGCCCCTCCTTGTGGCTTCCCACCCCCTCACCTGTGGGCCATGATGTAGTATCGGTCCACGGGGGTCCCCAAGGCCACGTTGATGCCCCGGACAGTGTTGATGTTGCGGAAGACAAGCAGCATGGAGCGGGGCAGGTCCTTCAGCACCTGCATGATGCGGTCAAAGCGGTTCTTGGCCATGTCCTGCATGTAGGCAGTCTCCTCGCGAGTCAGCACGTTGGACAGCACCAGCTGAGCCATGTTGATTGGCCGCTGCAGCAGCATCTCACAGAACAGGAAGTAATCCTGGGCTGGGGGAGGGGAGGGGAGGAGCTTAGGCGCCAAGGGTCACGCCCACGTTGAGCACAGGGTGACGGTGCAAAGGCAGGAGAAACCGTAGAGGCAGAAAGGGACTCCCAAGGGCCATCTGGTCTAACCCCCTGGAAAGCGGGAAGTGGCTCAAGTCAGATCTCGCCTCCACCAGTAACGGAGCCTGGCATCTTCAGGAAAGCCAGCCCATCTACATCCCAGGGATCATAATACTGTTAAGGAGAGAAGCAAGCCTAAAGCTGGCCGCTCCAAAACAATTATTCATATTTTATTCAGGGGTTCTGTTCCAAGTACAGTCATACCTCGGGTTACAGCCGCTTCATGTTGCATTCTTTTGGGTTGCGGACCGCCGAAACCAGGAAGTACCAGAATAGGTTATTTCTGGGTTTCGGCAGTCACACATGCGCAGAAGTGCTATGTCGAACTTTGCGCATGCGCAGAAGCGCCGAATCGCAACCTGCGCATGCGCAGACGCGGGTTGCAAATGCTGTGGGTTGAAAACATGCATCCCGCATGGATCACGTTCGCCACCCAAGCATCCACTGTATACACAAAAAGGTGTATTCTTCTAGGAGCAAACTCCATGGCGTAACCCTGTGCTGGGTGAAGGACCACATTCTTCCAATGTTCAGCTTTGCTGGTTAACCCCCTTTGGGGTTCTGTTATGAGGGAGGGAAGAAAACCCACATCTGCTTTCTCATTTCCAAATTAGCTAGGAACAGGGAGGGAATGCACACAGAACCTGTTGTCCTTACCCTCCATGGGAGCTGCATGCAGAGCAGCTGTCTACCAGCTCCATCTGGTACGCAGGCTGAGACCCTTCCTGCCTGCAGACTGTCTCGCCAGAGTGGTGCATGCTCTGGTTATCTCCCGCTTGGACTACTGCAATGCACTCTACGTGGGGCTACCTTTGAAGGTGACCCGGAAACTACAACTAATCCAGAATGCAGCAGCTAGACTGGTGACTGGGGGCGGCCGCTGAGACAATATAACACCGGTCTTGAAAGACCTACACTGGTTCCCAGTACGTTTCCAAGCACCATTCAAAGTGCTGGTGCTGACCTTGAAAGCCCTAAACGGCCTCGGTCCAGTATACCTGAAGGAGCGTCTCCACCTCCACCGTTCTGCCCGGACACTGAGGTCCAGCGCCAAGGGCCTTCTGGCGGTTCCCTCCCTGCGAGAAGCCAAGTTACAGGGAACCAGGCAGAGGGCCTTCTCGTTGGTGGCGCCTGCCCTGTGGAACACCCTCCCACCAGATGTCAAAGAGAAGAACAACTACCAGACTTTTAGAAGACATCCGAAGGCAGCCCTGTTCAGGGAAGTTTTTAATGTGTGACATTTTACTATGTTTTATATATGCTGTTAGCCGCCCAGAGTGGCTGGGGAAACCCAGCCAAATGGGTGGGGTATAAAAAATAAAATAATACAGTGGGACCTCGGGTTACATATGCTTCAGGTTACAGACTCTGCTAACCCAGAAACAGTACCTTGGGTTAAGAACTTTGCTTCAGGATGAGAACAGAAGTCGTGCTCTGGCAGCTCGGCGGCAGCGGGAGGCCCCGTTAGCTAAAGTGGTGCTTCAGGTTAAGAACAGTTTCAGGTTAAGAACGGACCTCCGGAACGAATTAAGTACGTAACCAGAGGTACCACTGTACAGTGGTACCTCAGTTTACGAACTTAATCTGTTCCGGAAGTCCGTTCTTAAACCAAAGCTGTTCTTAAACCGAGGTGCGCTTTCCTTAATGAGGCCTCCCGCTGCCGGTGCCCTTCCAGCATTTGGATTCTGTCCGTAGACCGAGATAAAGTTCGCTAACCAGAACACTACTTCTGGTTTTGCAGAGTTCGTAAACCGAATAGTTCGTAAACAGGGCTGTTCTTAAACCAAGGTACCACTGTAAATAATAATAACCAGCACCTCCCATGGGGGACATGACACTCAGCAGTGTGTGTGCATGTGTGTAAAAGGGGCAGGATTCTACCTGCTGACTGGGAGACCCTTAAGGCTGCCCCCCCCAGTGGCTCCCAGCTGCCCCCTCACCTTTCACACCCAGCTGCTTGGAGTACATCTGCATGCCGGCATCATCGTGCAAGATGATCGCGTGCCACAATTTGCACAGCGCTTCCCGTTCGCTGGAAGAAGATGGAGAGAGAGAAAAATCACAAGAGCTTCCTTGCCAGGGAGCCAACACCGGAAAGGCCTTTTGGGGAAACAGACTAGCACTGGCTCAAGATGGGAAACCTGCTAGCAATGGAGATATATTGTCAGAGGAACTGGTCTTGTCTATGAGCTTGGCAGCTCAAATGGTCAATGCAAAACAACCCAAAATCCAATACGATACATTTTTATTGTCCCATACAGAACAAGTAAATTGAAAAATCTACGTAAGACATTCAAAACCCAACAAGCCTGCTATCCCAGCTATCCCAGCCTGGTTAGCCCCCTAAAAACTTTGATACCCCATTTTTAAATACAATATACTCCCATACAGACTCCTTACAATGTGTTTAAAACCAAAATCACATTTGGGTAGAAACTGTTTCTCAGGTGGCTAGTCCTAGTCCTACTGGACGTTGACACTGCTCACTCTGGGATATAGCGATAACGGAGAAAATCACGCACAATTTGAGGTTTTGGCAAAACACTAGAACCTAACTCCCACCTGCTGTTATAAACCGCTCTCTCTGTTTTTATATACGTTGTAAAATGGAATAAAAACATATTTAGCTCCCCGAAGGGGGGGGGAACAACACACACCACATCCAAGTGGGATGCTATTGCACCAGCCCGATACCCCCACCACCACCCCGCCCTGAAATTACTCAGGGCCTCGTGCTGACTTACTTCTCGTGAAGGATCTCGTACAAGCCGTGATCGAGGAGGATGAGCTGCACCTTTCCGTCAGGTCCCTTCTGTACCAGCACTGAGAGACGAGGGGAAGGAGGGGGGCAGGTGGTGAAGATTATAAATTTATATTTATAAATTTATTCAGTTATAAATAAATAATAAATTTTTATTTATACCCCGCCCTTCCCGGTTCAGAAAACCGGGCTCAGGGCGGCTAACAACAAATTAATCGATGCAACAAAAAGCAGCATAAAATACAGTATAAAACGTGAATAACAATAAATTCAGAATTCAAAAATCAATTTAGGGGGGAAATCCATTGAATAAACATTAGATGATCCCCAGGGCTAGCTGGCTAAATTAGTCCTATTTGGGCCAGCGAGGAGACCAGGGGAGAATGAGCTGTGGGATCCCAGAGCGGGTAATCTTCATAAAAAGGGGAGGGGGAGGGAAGGAAGGTTATGGACCACGTTCTCCAGGAAACAAGGGAGGGGGGCACGGAAAGGGCCCCAGCAACTAGGTCTGGGCAGCTTCCCAGTTTCAGTTGTTTCTCACCAGCCCCTCAGACACAGGTAAGCCTGCACAAGCTTCTTAAACAAGGTCAGAGCACCAGACTTTCCTCCCCCCAGAATGCCCCATCAGCTTCTTCTAGCAGCCCACACCAGAACCCCCATCTCACCCTGACCCCACACTCTGTGTCCATGTATCTCATCTCATCCTTTGGCCCGACAGCCACTACAAGCAGTTGGAGACATCAAGAGCAGAGCAACAGGAAGCCCGGTACATCCATTTACTTAAGACCACGACCCCTATGGGTCTGAATAGCTATCAGGATTATACATCATTTCTTTAAGACCTTTAAATTAAACTGCAGCTCTTCTCTGAACTTTAAAACTCCATGCCTTTAAGAAGATCTAGGGGTTCTCATCTACCCCTTTAGGTGCATATAAAAGGCTCACTTCCAAATTGAAAACGCACAGAAAAGCTCAAGATACACGTTGATCTACCCACACTTAGGTGAGGAATCATATGATTATATGCTGCCTTAGAGTTTTTAATTTGATTCAACACATATTATTATTAATATTCATTATTTTCAGTTGTTATCTCTGGGAAACATAGAAAATAACAGGATATATTTATACGAATGCTTGAAACTTAAATGGCCCCTTAAAAATGAGGTAAGGAATCAAATGTTGTATAATACTGTTTTGTAATTTATGACTGTTTTATAATTTATGCTAATTTAGAATCTGAAGGTATTTTCATGTAATGTTTGATACTTCCAGCTGATGAAGGTGAATACATTGAAACAGGGCCCTGTCCTGGTCTCTGATCCATAACTGACTTCTGACTTCTGCTCAGTGATTGAAACTAAGACCTCCACGTCGAATCTGACTATGGACTAACATGAACTTATCTCTACTCATAAACTCTTATCTCTAATTCTGTAACGAATTATTGTTTTATACGTATCCTTATGAGTTTGAGTTTGTAATCCTTGTCAGAATACTTACTTTTGAACGGATTAGTTTTTGTTACACTTGACTATTGATTTGCGAGTAGGGACCACTCCCCACTACCGAAACTTATATTGGCCAGAGTTCTTGGTGTGCTTTTTTCTTGGTCTATTTAATAACAAGAACTCCAACTTATTTAACATTAGCTCCCCAATTCAGCCCACATGCCCCAACTAAGCCTGCCCTCTTCCCTGGCTGCAGCCCTCTGTACCGTTTCCTGGGTGGGGATCGGCATGGATGAATCCAGTCAGGAAGATCTGCTCCGCAAACGCCTGGACCAACTTTTGTGCGGCCTGAAAGACAACACAGGAGGGCAGGGTCATGGGGAAGCCCAGGCGTGAGCACAGGCAACCCCTCTCCGCCCCCCGCCCCCAATATTAAGAGGCAGCCCCTCCCTCAACTTACCGGGGGGGGGGGAATTACCTGGTGGGGGGTGCTAAGAGGCAAGGGGGGCAATGGAGGGGCAAAAGCCTTTCAGACTTTGGAGAGCTAGTGTTGCTGCATCAAGTTCATCAATTCTGTTGAATTAACTAAACTAAATGGTTTTAACTGGCTTTTGTGTGGGATTGCTATGAGGAATTATGAAAAATGAAGCAAGCCATTGTGTCAGCAATGAAAGCATTGCGTTGACTGGGTTTGATTTATTGACAATAATTTCTGATCAAATCCCACAAGTCTCTGCATCTCTGCCCTTTTTCTCTGTCTGACAGGCACGTATAAGCATTCTGAAACACAGGCCAGTTGCTTCACCAGGCACCCTGGGCCATAAAGATAGGAGGTAACTTTCATGTAGATTTTGTTAATCTTTAGGTAGATCTTAAGGGCCAGGAAGAGAGTTCACAAGGAGATGGTAAATACTATCTTTCCTTGCCTGTCCTTCTTTTCCTGTTTACTGCCTGTTTATGACCTCTGGGTTTGCTAAATGCATTCCTCCTTGATTCCTGTTTTATTTACTCTAAAATATGTATGCATGCTCAAAGTAGCCTCTGTAGTTAAAAGGATTTCTCTGATCTAACTTTGTACCCACATGCTCAGAGGCAATCTGATTAGTTCTTACAAGCGCTGTGCTAGAAGTTCTTTTGTTAATAAAAGGGACCTGGGCCAGGGTGTGACAGAGTTTGTTGGCACTTCCTCCCAGAGTCTTGCTGGCCAAGCCTCGTGTTTTTTTTGTTTTAATCAGGGTCCAATCCTTTCCTTTGCCTTTGGAATGCAACATTTTGAATGTGCAATTCGCTGTTCTGAACCTTATTGTGCTTTCATCTTCCTTGCTGGGTCGTGCAAACTGCTAGTCCGAACAATGTTTCCAATAGTGTGGGGAACAAAGGGGATGAGTTATGCAACCAAGGGGGGTGGGCGGCGGTCCTCAAAAGTCTGGAAAACACAGATTTGAATGCAAGGGAGATATAAATGGGTGGGGATTAATCGTCGCTCAGGGACGAGGCCCATTAGTCCGCATGGAGATGCTCCAAGGTGGAATCCCTGCCGCCTTCAGTTGAAAGGAGCCAGTGTTGGGGAAGACCCAGAGGGCTGCAGCTGCCCATCAAGAGGAGACAACAGCCCAGAATTCTAGGATTTGGAGGAGGAGGAGTGTAGCATATAGTTTGGACCTGGAACTTCTGCGTGCAGAGGAAAGGGTGATGAAGGGATTTCTCTTATCTGCCCTGAAGATTGCAAGATCCGCCATGGCTTCTACCCATCAGGGGAGCCCACACTGGACTAAATGGATGTCCAGCCTGAGCCGGCAGAAAGACCGCTTCCGATTTCTGCATAAAATACGTACAAATGCACCCCACCACTCCCTCTGAGGCCGTGAAGCGGGGACGCTGCTGTCTCTGGGGTGGTGCATGAAGGAGGCAAGCTGTTCAAGCCAGCGTGGGACGGAGCCTCTGCTGTTGCCCGCCCTTTCCCTCCATCCTGCCCCCCTGAAGCTGCCCCTCCACCCACTTACGTCCTTGGCATGCAGGCCTCGCCTCTTGATGCCCTCCATGTCGTTGATTTTGCAGCCGTCGTAGAAATCAGCTGTCAGGACCCTCTTGGGGCAGAGAGAGAAAGGAAAGAGGACGTCAAATGTAGCCAGAGAGCAGCACGCACAGTCCTGTTTTGCTTTCCAACCTGAGCCATGGACTGCTGAGGCCCGGAGAGAGATCTGATATTATTATTATTATTATTAGTAGTAGTAGTAGTAGTAGTAGTAGTAGTAGTATTTCTGTTCTACAATTTAAAATACTAATTTTACACCCTTAAGATATCAATGACTTCCCTTCTCCTTCCACAGTTCATTTTACATATCATAAATCCCTGCATATTTTACAAAAACTATACCATTCAATATTCCATTACTGCATCCATCAAAACTTATTTACCCTGCTGAATTTATCTTAATGCTGTCAGCGTTCTCAGCTGTACACAATTATTTCCCATATAGTCAATAAACGTTGTCCAATCTTCTTTAAACGTATCTGGGTTTTAGGCCCAAAGCCATTAAGGGAACGGGACTCGCTGGTGACCCTTTTCCCACCTGCCTTGCCCCACCTCCCAAAATATGATTTGTGGTGTAACTGTGATGGCTTATAGGGACGCAGGTGGCGCTGTGGGTTAAACCACAGAGCCTAGGACTTGCCGATCAGAAGGTTGGAGGTTCGAATCCCCGCGACGGGGTGAGCTCCCATTGCTCAGTCCCTGCTCCTGCCCACCTAGCAGTTCAAAAGCACGTCGAAGTGCAAGTAGATAAATAGGTACCACTCCGGCGGGAAGGTAAACGGCGTTTCCGTGCGCTGCTCTGGTTCGCCAGCTGGAAGCTGTATGCCTGCTCCCTTGGCCAGTAAAGCGAGATGAGCGCCGCAACCCCAGAGTTAGCCACGACTAGGCCTAATGGTCAGGGGTCCCTTTACCTTTACTGTGATGGCTTCCAGTGTTATTATTTATTGTGTGTAAGCCACTTTGCGACTCATGCAAGTGAAATGCAGCACAGATATAGAATAAATAAAAATAAAAATTCATTTCCACAGAAAATAAAATAAAAATAATATTAAAATAATAATAATTATATGCTGCCCATCTAACTGGGTTGCCAATCAGAGAATTGGAAGGGTGCCCCAGAGGTCATCTAGCTCAACCCGCTGCAATGCAGGAGTCACACGCAAATATTGGGCAGTCCTGCTCAGCTGTTTGTGGGGACACTACCTGGAACCCCGAGAAGATATAACGTGGCAATGACCCGAAGCTGGTATTTTCAACACACATACACACATGCAGAAAATGTACTTGTCTTAGCTGGGTGGGGGTTGTGTGCACAGAGGGCAGGCTTCCCCAAGCTGGTGCCCTCCATTGTCTCAGGCCACAACTCCAGCAGGGCTGCCTGATGCCGATGCAACTTGGAAACCAAAACCCCTGAAGTGGCACCAGGTTGGGGATGGCGGAGATGCTCTTTCAGCTGGCATGGGGGGGAGTAAGAATACAGTTTCCCCCCCCCCCAAATGATTTCACTCCCTTGGGCTGGAAGTGACCAAGTTCCTTCCCCAACCTCATTCCTTTCCCTGCTTCCCCACCTCCAGCCATCAATGGCTCTTTTATACACAAACACAGACACCTCCCTCGCTGCCATGCGCAGAGACGCACCTTGCTGCTTCTCTCCCAGTACACCCGAGGAACCACCACAAAGTCAAAGTGCTTCAGCTCCTGGGCGCAGCGCTCCGAATTGCGCGCCTCGTTCTCAAAGTCCAGCTCCTGGGCCAGCGTGTCCTTCAGGTCCTGGGGGGCGAGAAGGGGAGCTTTGAAGGGGGACCAGGAAGCGTTACAGGAGGGGCGTGTTATTGGGCTGTTTTTATTCTGATTATATATGCTGTGATCTTTTCTGTGAGTCGCCCTGAGACCTCCGGGTATAGTTTGAAATACTTTATTGTCACTTGTACAACTTGTCTACAGTGAGATTACACGAGCACCCCCCACTCAGCTCTCTTGGTCTTAATTCCCCTCGTTTACTGACGCACACCCACCAAACCCGAAACTCAGTTGCCCTGTTGTTATCTTTTCATTCAGCAGCCTAACAGCCCACGGATAGAAGCTGTTCTTTACCCTGTTGGTGTGACTAATCATGCTTCTATATCCTGCTGGATCAGGCCCCATCGAGACCGGTCTCCTGTCCTCACAGTGGCCAACCAGATGCCCCAGGGGGAAGCTTGCAAGCAGGATTCGGGTGAAAGAGCCCTCTCCCAATCCTGTGGCTTCCAGCAACCAGCCTTCAGAAGCCCTGCTGCTCCAGGGAACATTCCTTCCACCCGCCACTTCTTCCAATTCGCCCCCCCCCCCCCGTGGTGATCAGTGGGGGAAACAGTAGGGGAACCGCCCACCCACCCCCCAGCTAAGAGCCCAGCATGGCGACCTTCAAGACCCAGCTGAACCCAAAGCTAGGGTGCATCAGCGCCACGATCTGCAGCAGGAACTCCAGCGTGCGAATGTCTCCGTCAAACCGGTCCCGCAAGTCAATGTACTGGACCTGCAAAGGGGCGGAAAGGGAGAGACTGGGAATCTGGGGCGGCAGAACCCCACAGCTGCCCCACAAGGCCTTCCGAGAGCACAGTTGGTTCTCAAATGCCTTGGTTCTCAAACACCGAAAACCCGGAAGAGTTCCGGTTTTTGAACATTTTTCGGAAGCTGAATGTTTGATGCAGCTGTTGGCTATCGTTTCCGGGGCGCCTGCACCAATCAGAAGCTGTGCCTTGGTTTTCGGACATTTCAGAAGTCAAACGGACTTCCGGAACAGATTAAGTTTGGCGCTTTTGTTTTTGCTATTTATTTTGCGTTTTTTGTTTTTGGGGCTTTTTCGGTTAATTTGTTTTTGTGACTGTGTGGAGCCCAGTTCAGCTACTGATTGAACGATTGCGTGACTGTGGAAATGGATAAAAGCCCCCCCATCCAAACAATGACTATCAACAGTACAGGTAAGAAAAAACAACAATTTTAACTTTTATCATCTACAATACTGGCTTGTTTATTTTATAGTACAGTACAGTGGTACCTTGGGTTACAGACGCTTCAGGTTACAGACTCCGCTAACCCAGAAATAGTATCTCAGGTTAAGAACTTCGCTTCAGGATGAGAACAGAAATCACAAGGCAGCAGCGGGAGGCCCCATTAGCTAAAGTGCTGCTTCAGGTTTAGAACAGTTTCAGGTTAAGAACGGACCTCCAGAACGAATTAACCCAAGGTACCACTGTACATTGATTATTGCTTTCATTTTATGGATCAGTGGTCTCGTTAGATACTAAAATTAATGTTAAATTGCTGTTTTAGGGGTTGTTTGTAAAAGTCTGGAACGGATTATTCCATTTTGCATTACCTTCTATGGGAAAGCGCGCCTTGGGTTTGGAACACTTTGGTTTTGGAATCCGGAATGGATTAAGTTTGAGAACCAAGGGACCACTGTAATGGGGGGGAGGGGAGGGGTGCTGCACATCCACGGACCTTCACGGCCACCGGGGTGCCGTCGTGGAGCTTTGCCCGGTGCACCTGGGCCAAGCTAGCAGCGGCGATCGGCTGGTAGTCGAATTCCAGGAACAGCTGGTCTGCCTTGGCTTTGAAATCCTCCAGGAATAGCTCATCCACCTGCAGACAATGACACATGGGGAAGATGCATGTTTAGGCCGGCTTTGGCCAGCCTTGGCCGCTAGAGAGCTTGCTCATTCTACTTATTTATTTCGCAAGAGTTGTTTGCCGACCGATTGTAAAAAAGCAAAGCGACTGATTGAAGCGGCTGGACTGCAGCTCCCACCCAGCCGAGCCCGCGGTGGGAGGAATGGCAGCAAACTTGCTTTACCTCCTTGTAGCCGCGGGTGAGGGCGCGGTCCTCCAACGTGCGCAGGGTGTTGATGTACTCCGGGGGCAGGAGGTGGTTGAAGGCACACAGGCCTTGGCCCAGCTTGACGTAGAGGCCCCCGTTCCGGATGGCGCCGTGGACGATGCTGTCGGCCGCACGCTGGTGGCATTCCGAGAGGACGGCTTTGTACCCTGGGCTGTTCTGACGACAGGGAAGAGGGGGAAAGGGGTCAGAAACTGGCGGCCCTGAGGGTGGGGCAGGGGGTACGCCTGCAGCCCTCTGGACACGGCGGGTGGACTCCCGTAGTCTTGGAAGCCACCTTGAGATCCTCGGTCCTGTATGCCTGAAGGAGCGTCTCCACCCCCATCATTCTGCCTGGACACTGAGGTCCAGCACTGAGGGCCTTCTGGCGGTTCCCTCATTGCGAGAAGCAAAGTTACAGGAAACCAGGCAGAGGGCATTCTCGATAGTGGCTCCCGCCCTGTGGAACTCCCTCCCACCAGGTGTCAAAGGAAAAAACAACTACCAGACTTTTAGAAGACATCTGAAGGCAGCCCTGTTTAGGGAAGCTTTTAATGTTTAATAGGTTATTGTATTTTAGTGTTTTGTTGGAAGCCGCCCAGAGTGGCTGGGGAAACCCAGCCAAATGGACGGGGTATAAATAAAATATTATATTATTATTATTATTATTAGCCAAAAGGTGGCATTTAAACCATTAGATATAGCTCAGTTGGTCAGAGCACGGTTCTGACAACGCCAAGGTTGCAGGTTCAATCCCCGTGTGGGACAGCTGCATCGTCCTGCATGGCAGGGGGTTGGACTGGATGACCTCTGGGTTCCTTCTGACTCCACAGTTCTGTGATTCTAGGACTCCCTTTGCCACCCCGTTCCCCTGTACTAAGCATCCAGCAAGGCAACCCTCAGGGAGATGAATCCAGCTCCCCCTGCCCCACTGAGACCCAACGCTTCTGGGCCTCTCAAGGCTGTTTGGCAATAATAATAATAATAATAATAATAATAATAATAATAAATTTTTATTTATACCCAGCCCTTCCTGGCCAGAGCCAGGCTCATGGCTGCTAACACCAGTAAAATTACAATAAAAACATAATGGGGGGGAGGCAATTTAAAATATAGGTTAAAATACAATTGAAAAAGCAGCCTCATTTTAATAGTACAGTCATATCTCAGGTTAAATGTGCTTCAGCTTGAGCACTTTCCGGTTGCGCTCCGTGGCGACCCGGAAGTAACGGAATGTGTTACTTCCAGGTTTTGCCGCTTGCGCATGCGCAGACAGTCAAAATGACATCACGCACATGTGCGGAAGCAGCGAATCACAACCCGCGTATGCACAGACGTGGGTTGCGTTCGCTTCTGGATGCGAACGGGGCTCCAGAACGGATCCCGTTCGTATCCAGAGGTACCACTGTAGCCCATAAATCAAAACCCTAAGGGGAGGGAAACATAAGGGTCAGACCGAGTCCAAACCAAAGGCCAGGCGGAAAGATGTCCAGTCCCACAGGGCCCTGGTCTCTTGGGACAGAGCGTTCCACCAAGTCGGGGCCAGTACTGAAAAGGCCCTGGCCCTAGTTGCGAGCCGGCTGGGTTCCTTTGAACGGCTCAGAGCTTCAGAGAGAAACAGCAGGGAACTGTACCTCATCCAGGCCCCGCAACGAGATGTGGTGCGTCCACCAGTAATCCAGAGAGATCTGGATTCCCAACTGCAAGGACCTTTGCGAGAGAGGAAAAGGAAGGTTACCGTTCTGCACCCGACAGAATTAGTGGGTATTTCTTCTGGCCCGCTGTTTTAGGCCGTAAACTTGAGCGGGAGAAAGATCTGTCCATGCAAATTCAGGATTCTACATGGGATGGGCTACGGTCATCTGAATCAACTTGGGTGAGTCTCGGTTTACGTAAAAGTGTGTTCTGTGAAAATCCTATAAGGATGGCATGGCACAACATGACAACTTGCCCACATAACACCCCAGAACTGTTGAAAGGGTTGTGGAAAAATAGGCACTTTTCTCAGCTATGGTGGGACTGCCCACAGGGATTCAAATTCTGGGCAACGGATTGTCGAGAAACATCCGAAATATTCAAACATCTCACTGCAACTTCGCCGCAGCTCTGTTTTGAATCTATGGGATAATCAGCTGAAAGGGTTCAGCTCTCAGAAACTATTGACATGGATGCTAACGGCTGCCAGAACCTCAATTGCCCCCAAATAGGGGGGAAATTCAGGACTTGTGACTTTCACTTTTGGTATAGTCATACCTCATGTTACGTTTGCTTTATGTTATGTTCTTTCAGGTTATGTCCTGCGGTGACCCGGAAGTACCCGAAAGGGTTACTTCCGGGTTTTGCCGCTTGCGCATGCAGAGAAGTGCAAAAGGATGTCACGTGCATGCGCAGAAGCGGCGAATTGCAACCCACGCGTGCACAGACGCACCACTGTGGGTTGCGCTCTTTTCATGTTGCGAACGGGCCTCCGGAACGGATCCCGTTCGCAACCAGAGGTACCACTGTAAATATATGCGGACCTCAGCATCTCCTGAAAAAAATAACTCAGGACCCCTCACTCTCAGCCAAGCGTCCCTCCCTTGCAAGGTTGTTGTGAGGCTAAAAGGGGAAGGGGAGAACGAGGGACAGCCACCTTGAGCTCCTTTGGAGCAAAGAAGGCAGGATGTAAATGCAATCAATTAATTAATTAAAATCTCTCCCTCCCTGGGAAAGGGGAAAGGAAAGAGCGTGTCGCCAGCCACCTGGTAAAGCGCCCCAGTCCCTCGATCAGCAGCCTCATCCTTCGCCGTTCCGGCGTCTCGGCCATCCAGTAGCGGATCCCAGCTGCTAGGGGGAGGCCCACGGACAGCCCCAGGAACGCCTTCTTCAGCAGCCCCCTCTGTCGACGAGAGCTGCAGTGGGGCAGAGGCGTGAGCAGAGACCCACAGCACCACCCCTCAAACACCTGGCCCTCATTCCGCACAGAAACCTCCCCTTCCCCATCCATTGAAAAGCAAAGCACGTTAAACAGCACTGCAGAGTTGGAAGGGACCCCCAGCAATCATCTAGCCCAACCCGCTAGGGGCACCTGCATTGCAGGGGGTTGGACTAGATGGCCCTTGGGGTGTCCCGGCCAGCTCTGCCAATCTGCAATGGCTTTGGCCAACCTGGCGGCCTTCAGGTGTTTGGGACTACCAACATCTGGATTCCTAAACATCTGGAGGAGGTATACCTGGATGGCTGGGAATCGGAGCGCTGCCTGCACTGGGGGGCAGAGATCAGCCAAGGGGTCTTCTTGCGCCGTAAGAGCAGTAGGTGAAAGCGGCAGATCTGGACCTGAGGAATCGGAGGAGAGAGAGAGGCTTAGCATGGCTGAGAGCCCCAGGGAAGGTAGGTCCACCCTAATAATAATAATAAATTTTATTTATACCTCGCCCTCCCCAGCCAAGACCGGCCTCAGGACGGCTAACACCCGATATAAAAGCAAATTGACTGAAACACAACTTAAAAACAAGATTAAAATACTGGTCACCGACGGGTTGCCCTTCTTCCTCCTCGGGGAAAAGCCCCCAAGAGCCACACACATGCTCCACGCAGCTCTTTAAAGGGAGCACGGCTCTTGCGGGCTTTTCTGGGAGGTGGTGGAAGGGACAGAGCTTGGCTAAGCCAGAAGTTAGAACAGCAAGAGGGAGCGCTGCGCAGTGATCCCTCTCGCTGTTCTGGGTTCTGGGATAGCTGCGCAGCCTGCATTCACTATCCAGACTGGTCCTACGTGGGCCAGAAAAAAGCCAGGGAAGTCCCCAAATAGGAGTTCCATCACAGAAGGAGAAAGGAAAAATAAAGAGGGGATCAAGTTGATTCCAAGCCAAAGGCCAGGCGGAACAACTCTGTCTTACATGCCCTGCGGAAAGAAATCAGATCCCGCAGGGGCCTGGCCTCATGAGACAGAGCGTTCCACCAGGCCGGGGCCAGTGCTAAAAAGGCCCTGGCTCTGGTTGAGGCTAATCTGACTTCCTTAGGGCCCGGGACCTCTAGGGTGTTGCTATCTATGGACCTTAAGGTCCTCCGCGGGGCAGACCGGGAGAGGCAGTCCCGTAGGTACGAGGGTCCTAGTCTGTGAGGGCAGCCGAGATTTCGGGGTGAATGTGGGTGCAAGCAATGTCAAACCCAGCTCCCTGATGCCGAAAGAACAGTCTGCGCTCTTGGATGGAAACTTGTGGGCATGTTGGTTAATTTTTTTAATGTATGCAGCGACAGCAGCAAGAATATTGAACGCTCAAAAATGGAACGAGGAGGAGGTTTCAACGAAGGAAAAACAGGCCATGGAAAGGATGGATTAAGCAGAATTGGCAAAGCTAACAGCAAAAAACAGAGGTCAAAATGGCAAAGCGTTCTTTGAGGACCGGGAACCTTTTGTAGAATAGCTAAAAAAGTTTTTATGTGTTTATATGAATATCACACTTTTAAACTTAAAATCCATTGTTCTTGTAGGCAGACCTGACTGGAAGAATCCGCGACTGGAAAGAAGAGGAGACACAAGAAGATTGGAAGAACTTTAAAGAATATTTGGCTAAATATTGTAACATAAGATAAAGAGAAATTTCTTGGAAGCAATAATTAGGCTTAGGGGTAGAATAAGAATATGTTGTTAATAAATATTAAGGATTAGAATATTAATAAAGCAGAAGAAGTTAGTAAATGAAAGAAGTTAATATTATTAGAAATATGAATTTGGAGAACTGCTAAACAGGTAATATAATGAAATTCAGTCAGAGGGGATTCGAGGAAGTCAGTTATCAATGTAAAGAAATTAGGATTTGGAAGTAAAAATCCTTTTTTATGTGTTTTTTGCTTTTGTGTATTGTAATGTTTTTCTTTTTTCTTGTTTCTTTTTTATGTGATAAATGTGAAAACCAATAAAAAAATAGAGAAAAAAATAAATTAAATTAAATCCATTGTCGTATATTGTTTTAAATGTTTGTTTTGCTATTGGGATTGCAGTTCCATTTGCGTTCCTCAAGCTGGTCTCTGACCGTAATAAATTTCATGTTCACGTTCAATATCTAAAGAACTATTATCGCTGAATGAAAACACGAGCAGGATTTGAAAGAGCAGCAACAGTAGAATGACCTGAAGGCTAATAATTTAGGATGTATATGTGGAGTATTGCAAGTTAAAATATGCAGCGTCGACGGATAAATATCATGGAGCGATGGGAAGTCAATGGATAAATTAAACACTGGCGATGGTGATGTGTGTGAACTTTTGAAAACTAAAAAAAAAAATATTTTTTTAAAGAAAGGAACTTGCTGGCACAGGGGGACATGGAGACAAGAGAGGGGATGGGAAAGACCTTGGCCTCCTGTTCTCATTCCCTGGGATGGAGGCAGCTACCAAGGTCAGTGGCCTTTATATCAGAGAGAACATCTGCAGGACAACAGACCAGGCCAAGGAGAGGGCCAGGCTAGCTTGCAGGCTGCCGCCTTCCTCTCCCGTCAGATCTCAAACCATCTGCGAAGCGCCTTTAGAAAGCTGATAAGCAGCAAATACACAGAGCAAAGGTCCCTCTGCGATACACGGTCTGGCAACCTGCACGCTGGTGTGCAAAAGGAGTCCAAAGGTTGGGTCCGGCAATCCTTGCGGCACCCTGGAAAGAGAGGCAAACAGGATTGCACCCATTTCGCAGATTGGGAAGACTGAGGCAGAGGAAGAGAAGCTTGCCTAAAGGCACCAAAGGAGTATTTGGAAGAGTTGGGGCTTGAGTGGCCCCTTCCAAGCTCACACCAGGTCCCTTAAACATCACCCCAGGCCATTCTGGGCACCTGGGCCTCCTCACACCAGCAATCGGCTATTTTATTTGCGGCATTTATGTGCTTTTCATCATCAGAAAGCTTCTCGGGGTGGCTGACGAAAATTTAGCTCTGAGACAATCCTGGCCCACAGGTTCACCATCTTTAATAATAAATGAAAAAGACACAACACAAAAGGAAAAAAGGAATGAGCAGGAGGAGGAAAAGATTCGAATCAAGCGCAAACACTTACAATCACCGTTCTTAAAAGCTGCAAAGTCAAGGCACAGGCAGAAACCATAGCTGTGGAGGATGCTTTGAGGGCAGCCCACAGCACCAGTAGCCAAGCAGCCCTACAGGAAAGGCCTCTCTCTAAGCCCCCAAAATGGGGGGGGGGGCAAAGTGAAGCCCACCTCGGAGCCTGTCTTGCCCACCTTCCCATTCTGCCACAAACAGCCCTGCAAGGAAGAGTCCAGAGGATTTAGAGTGGATTTTTTTACTGTGGTTTTTTTTAATGCAGTTTCTTAATACTGTACTGGTATGATAAACTTTGGAACTCCTTGCCACTTGATACCAGCCAGGTGCCCTTCATTGTACTCATTTTGGCACCTGCCAAAAACGTTCTTGTTTAGAAATGCCTAGCCAGATGTTTAGAAAATTGGTGAGAGTTTCAACCTGTTCTTAATCTACTGTTATTTTAACTTTCGGACAGTTTTAAATTATGGTTGTTAATTTTTCTTAGCAATAATTTTACTGTTTTATCGTTTTATAGCAAACCACTTTGTGGTTTTGTTTTGTTCTTACAATCAAGCGGTATATAAATTTCATGAAATAAGTAAAACGTGAAAAAACCTGATTTGGAAGGCTTTGTATTATTGTGCCCAACGATTTATTTATTTTATTTACTACATTTTTAGACCGCCCTTCATCCAAGGATCACAGGGTGGTTGACAGCATGAATTGGATCACCCAGAAGGCTGTCCAATTCTATGACTCAAGGAGGCAGCAGGAAAAAAGCGAATGCTTTTCTAGGTTGCATCAACAGAAGTCTAGTGTCCAGATCAAGGGAAGTCATAGTCCCACTCTCTTCTGCCTTGGTCAGATCACACCTGGAATCCTGTGTCCAGTTCTGGGCACCACAATTTAAGAAGGATGCTGACAAGCTGGAACGTGTGCAGAGGGGAGTGACCAAGATGTTCAGGGGTCTGGAAACCAAGCCTGATGAGGAACGGTTGAAGGAGCTGGGTAGGTTTAACCTGGAGAAGAGGAGGCTGAGAGGGAATATGAGAGCCATCTTCAATATTCTGGCGGTTCCCTTCCTGCAAGAATTGAGGTTACGGGGAACCAGGCAGAGGGCCTTCTTGGTGGTGGCACCCGCCCTGTGGAATGCCCTCCCACCAGATGTCAAAGAGAACAACAACTACCAGATTTTTAGAAGACATCTGAAGGCAGCCCTGTTTAGGGAAGCTTTTAATGTTTAATAGACTATTGTATTTTAATATTCTGTTGGAAGTCACCCAGAGTGGCTGGGGAAACCCAGCCAGATGGGCTAGGCATAAATTATAAATTATTATTATTATTATTTGTTGTTGTTGTTCAGTCGTTTAGTTGTGTCCGACTCTTCATGACCCCATGGACCAGAGCACGCCATGGACCAGAGCATATTTATTATTATTATTATTATTATTATTATTATTATTATTATTAATGCAGCAAGCTTGTTTTCCTTGATTCTGGAGGGTAGGACTCGAACCCATGGCTTCAAGTTACAAGAAAGGAGATTCCGACTAAACACCAGGAAGAACTTTCTGACAGCAAGATCTCTTTGACAGTGGAAGATTGTGGACTCTTCTACCTTGGAGGTTTTAAAGCAGAGGTTGGCTGTCATGGATGCTTCAGTTGAGATTCCTGCATTCCAGGGGCTGGACTAGATGACCCTCGGGGTCCCTTCCAGCTCTACTATTCTATGATTCTATGCGTCAACCTCAGCACATGCCAGCCACGTCCTGGGAAGATCCTGGCAACCCTGCCCTTTGGAGGCCCCACTCCACAGATACCGGGTGGGGGGCATTTGTCCCCAGAGAATCTTCCTGCTGCGCTTCTTTTCCGATGTGCTGGAAAAAACCAGGTCAGGACCAAGATTGCAAGCTCTCTGGGTGGCCCTTCCTGCCTCCAGCCTCACGCCCACAGTTTGTCCTTGCAGGCAGGAAACCAGCGCAGGGACAAGAGGGGTCTTGACTCTTCCTCACGCTGGGGACATCTCAAGGCTGGAAGAAAGCACAGCTGACAGCCGGCCGGCCCTCTGGACTGGACAGACAGCTGAAAGGATCTAGCAGTGGTTGCCAAACTTTTTCAGACCACCCTTGGGTTCCATTAACTCACCCCCACTGCCCTCCCCCACTATAATAGTAATAATATTTTTTTATTTATACCCTGCCCTTCGGAGTTAAGAAAACCGGGCTCAGGGCGGCTAGCAACAAATTTAAAACACTTAATTGATGCAACAAAAAACAGCATAAAATACAGTATAAAACATGAATAGCAATAAATTCAGAATTCAAAAATCAATTTAGGGGGGGAAACTATCCAATAAACATTAGATGATCACTCTATAGTTATTATCATTTACTACCAGACTTTTAGAAGACATCTGAAGGCAGCCCTGTTTAGGGAAGCTTTTAATGTTTGATGTATTACAGTATTTTAATATTTTTTTGGGAAGCTGCCCAGAGTGGCTGGGGAAGCCCAGCCAGATGGGTGGGGTATAAATAAAAATTATTATTATTATTATTATTATTATTATTATTACTAAACGTGTACGTTGCTTTATTTTGCCCAGGGCAACCCAAAGCAACTTACAATCAAACAAACATTGTTCAGAATGGTTGGTGCTAAGAGAATAATACAGCAGAATTAAAAACAGGAAGAATTAATTGCACATTTGTAAATTCAAACTATTTCATTCAACAAAATTGATGAACCTGATTCGGGGATACCGGCTTTTCAAAGTCATTTGCACTTCTTGCACACACGCCTCCTCCTGCCACCCCCTCGCCTCTTAGAGCCCCCCAAGGAAAATCCCACTGTCCCAGGTGGCGCCACCACCCACTTTGGGAAAACAGCTGATGTGCAGCGCACGTTTTTTGGGAATGAGTTGCTCAAGAAGCTTTGAACGGGCGCAAAGATCTAAGCGGCAATAAACAGTGCGGAGGTGTGGAACGAAGAGCCTGCTTGGGAAAAAGTAATTTCACAACATCCACAAAGTGATTTAAATAAATTCCATACGGGGGAGGAAAAGGAACATGCCGCAAAAACACATGGTTTTCATGCGCCGCGCACAGAATGGGCCACCGCATTTCTGCCAATGTTTCCAGCTTTCCCCAATCCGCCAAGGGCGCTGTGCCACCCGTGGAGGAAGGAGAGGAAACCGCAAGCCCCCCAAACCCACCCAGAGCCCCCAGTCCTCTGCACCAGCATCCACCCATTGGACAGGCAGGCAGGGGTTGTGGAACCCGCCCTGAGAGGGGTGCATGGGTGCCGCACTGCCCTGGGCAGAAGAGAGGCTCTGCTGTTATTATTAATTATTATTATTATTAAATATTATTTATACCTGACCCATCTTGCTGGGTTTCCCCAGCCACTCTGGGCAGCTGGCAGCAAAGTATTAAAATACAATAATTCATCAAATAGGTTACGAGGGGGGCAGGATCTGATCCTCAACAGAGATCCAGAGAGCAACAAGATCGTGGGGGGGGGGGGGCCGCACCTAAGAGCCCCACTCCTTTTTTACTATTATTTTCTTACTTATTTACTATTTTACTGTTTGTTGTTTTTTACGTATTTACTATTTTACTATCACTCTTGTTCTCTGTTCCTCCTCAGCCCCAAACCAATGAGCTCTGGAGAGACTCTCCCCCCTGCAGGAAAGAATCAGGGCTGCCCCCCACTCCCCACTCCCAGCCCCACACTGGAATGGGGGGGGGGCAGAAAGTACCGTAATGTCACTCCTGCCATGCTTGCAGCTGGGGGGTGTCGGGGGTGCATAAAGGAGGGGAAAGCCCCCAGTTGCAAAGAGAGGGGTCGATAAATATGATAAATTCAGTGGGGCAGAAAAAAGGGGGGGCTACCGTAATGCCCCGCGATGAGCGCACCAGAAAAGGGGGCGCTACCGTAATGCCCCGAAGAGAGACGCGGAAAGGG
>JAXCMG010000020.1:34539582-34573763 GCA_034642415.1 Podarcis siculus | reverse complement strand
ATTATTATTATTATTATTATTATTATTATTATTATTATTATTATTATTATGCCTCTTGAGGCAGAGCGGAGCCATTGTGGTTAGTAGCCATCCATAGCCCTCTCCTCTGTGAATTTGCCCAATCCTCTTTTAAGTCCTCCAGGCTCATCAACTGGATCACCTCTGCCTATATGCTTCTGTTCTTTTATATGCTTAGAAACCATAGAATGGTAGAATTGGAAGGGAACCATGAGGTTCATCTAGTCCAACCCCCTGCAATGCAGGAATCCTGAACCCACATACCTGAGATTACAAGTCTCGTGCTCTACTGAATGAGCTATCCTTGCCGGCAATGCTATCTTCCACAATGGTTTCTACCATAGGCTGCAACGGCCAGGATGCCCTCTAAATCCCTTGTTTAAAAAAATGATGCTACTTTCTTGTCCTCAAGTTCAGAGGCAAATTTTTGGGTCAACCTAATGGCTTTTGTTAGCAGACCAGCAGTTTCATGTATGAGTTCTTAAAAACCTCTAGACTGGATACCATCTGGACTAGGTGATTTGTCCGCCAGTGAGTGGCCTCTCCTTATACAGTGGTTCCTCGCAAGACGAATGCCTCGCAAGACGAATAACTCGCAAGACGAAAGAGTTTTCCGTTTTTTGAGTTGCTTCGCAAGACGAATTTCCCTATGGGCTTGCTTCGCAAGACGAAAACGTTTTGCAAGTTTGTTTGTTTCCTTTTTCTTAAAACCGTTAATACCCAGGGTGCATTGCTTGAAGAGGTGCAGTTGTGACTTGACTTCGAGGAGCAACTCATAGCACACGGTGTGGTAGCCTTTTTTGAGGTTTTTGAAGACTTTGGTGATTCCTATGGGAAACCGTGCTTCGCAAGACGAAAAATTCGCAAGACGAAAAAACTTGCAGAACGAATTAATTTCATCTTGCGAGGCACCACTGTACAGGAGTCGCACATTCACAGGCCTAATTAGACCCGAAAGGCTTCAGAGGTTGGCATACCGGGTGGTTCTGAGCAAACCATGCCCACCTTTCTGACTTAACATCCTATATGGCAGTTATGGTAAACTTCCAAGCCATGGATAAGTGGAAGAAGAGTCGGAAGCAGACTTTAACGTGCTCCTCCACCCCCATCGTTCTGCCCAGACACTGAGGTCCAGTGCCGAGAGCATTCTGGCG
This sequence comes from Podarcis siculus, assembly GCA_034642415.1. NCBI lineage: Eukaryota > Metazoa > Chordata > Lepidosauria > Squamata > Lacertidae > Podarcis > Podarcis siculus. The sequence continues at coordinate 34,572,591 of JAXCMG010000020.1, read as the reverse complement.
GTTCCCTCATTGAGAGAAGCCAAGTTACAGGGAACCAGGCAGAGAGCTTTCTTGGTGGTGGCACCCGCCCTGTAGAACGCCCTCCCTCCAGATGTCAAAGAGAAAAACAACTACCAGACTTTTAGAAGACATCTGAAGTCAGCCCTGTTCAGGGAAGCTTTTAATGTTTAATAGGTTATTGTATTTTAGTGTTTTGTTGGAAGCCGCCCAGAGTGGCTGGGGAAACCCAGCCAGATGGGGGCAGGGTATAAATAATGTTATTATTCCTGAATCCTCCTTTGCAGCTGTGGCTTGAATTCAAGACAGAAATGCAAAGGGGAAAAAAGATAGATTCCTTTGCAGGTGGCAACCTGAACTCAAGCCACACCTGCAAATGAAATGCAGGTGGCAACCTGAACTCAAGCCACACCTGCAAATGAAGAACTGGAAGTGTACTTTTGGAGTGCACTGCCAAGTCTTTCCTCTGGCATTTGAGTCACCTGACGCTGTTGGTGACCATCAGGTGATTAACAGGTGGGGAGAGATGCTGTGCCACTCAGAGGTCCAGCTTTTGGGTCTCCCGTTGAGGCATCTGGATGCTGGACTGGGTAGGGTCTGGGCCTGAACCCGATCTCATGATGTCCCTTGGCATTCTCCAGGACTCACTGGGGCTCGCTGCTCCAGGACCCAAGCAGAGCTGGGTTCAAGAAGCCATCTACCTTGCAGCCCAACCCGATGAGCATTTCCTCAGAAGTAAATCCAACTGTGTGTTTTTTTTTATTTTAAAAAAGTTTATTTATTTGCTCTCACACCCTGCCACAGACAGCGATCCTGACCTCCTTTACTTCTCAGTCACCGGCAATAAACACTGAGGAATTAACTGACCTCAGAATTCAGTCTAAAGACACTTCTTGTGTGTTTAGCCTGAACGGAGAACCGTGGACTTTCCCTGGCAAACAGAAGGAGAGTTCCTGAGAAAGTTACTTTGAGGGAGGCCCTTGCCAGCTCTTCCCCCTCACAAAAGGCTGTGAGATCCCTGAGGAATTGTGGCTTACAGGGCTGCGGAGACCTGGAAATTCCCCATGGCCACCTCTGGCCCACAGGGACCCTGTTTCCTGTCAGGTTCTCCTCTTCCTCCTCCTGGTGGCAGCAGCCATCACCTTCTGGAAGACAGGATGTAGGCAACAGAGATGCTGGAGAGGGCGAGGAAAACGCTAAAGGCCCCGACAAAGCCCAGCCAGTCCACCACGATGCCTGCCAGGCTGCTGAACACCAGTTTGCCCAGCACTTCCAGCGTGGCCAGCAGGGAGTAGTGAGTGGCCTGCAGAGGAAAGAGAGGCGTCGTAAGGAGAGGAGGGGATCTAGGCCACAGCCCGGAGGCAGCGCACAGAATTGCCCCCCTCCCCATTTATATTTGTAAAGGTAAAGGGACCCCTGACCATTAGGTCCAGTCATGGCCCACTCTGGGGTTGCAGAGCTCACCTCGCTTTACTGGCCGAGGGAGCTGGCGTACAGCTTCCAGCTGGAGAAACAGAGCAGCGCACGGAAATCCCATTTACCTTCCCGCCGGCGCGGTACCTATTTATCTACTTGCACTCTGACGTGCTTTCGAACTGCTAGGTTGGCAGGAGCAGGGACCGAGCAACGGGAGCTCACCCCGTCGCGGGGATTCGAACCGCCGACCTTCTGGTTGGCAAGCCCTAAGCTTCTGTGGTTTAACCCACAGCGCCACCCGCGTCCCATTTATATTTGAAGAGAGCCTGAAGCAGGCATAGGCAAACTCGGCGGTCCAGATGTTTTTGGCCTACAACTCCCATGATCCCTAGCTAGCAGGACCAGTGGTCAGGGAATTGTAGTCTCAAAACATCTGGAGGGCCGGGTTTGCCGATGCCTGGCCTAAAAGCTCATTTCCACACACCCTTCTTGAAGGCACAGCGAGGGAGGAGCAAATATTATTCCTTTATTCGTTTGTTCCCCACCCTTCACCCTAAGGTCCCAGGGCAGGTTACAGCATTAAAACACAATGTAAAAGAAAAAAATTATCTTATTTATCCTGGCTCTGGAACCCTTAGCAATCCGAGCAGCCACAGATATCAAGGGAGTGGAAATAAAAGGCAGAACCTACAAATTATTGCTCTTTGCAGATGACCTAATGGTCACAGCACCAGACCCCATAAACACAGCAACCTCCCTAACCAGAGAACTCAACACATTTGCAATGGTGTTGGGCCTACAAATAAACTTTGCAAAGTCAGAAGCTATGTGCTTCAACACCCCTCCCCACACCCAAAAACTTACTAATGTCACCAAGATAAAACTTTGCCACACCAAGTTCAGATACCTGGGGGTACAAATAACCAGAAACCTCAATAAATTAGAAGGTGGTTTAAGACTAGAGATGGAAAGGCCTGGAAGAATACCGGGGGAAATTTCCAAACCCGTTTTTCCCCAGAAAATTGAAAACAACTTTGATATAGTTTGAATATTCCACACACTCCCCCCCCACCTCATTTTTCTGGGGGGAAACGGCTTTGGGAAAAAACGGGAAAAAGCCTGGTCCCCCCCCCCCATTTTTCCAGGGTTTTTTCCAGGCCTTCCCATCTCTAGTTAAGACATTACTAGTTCATATTAAGTGAACTGGCTTTTTAAAGAACCAAAGCAAGCCAACACATGTTCTTTGGGCAGTGGGGCGGGGAGCAGAACGTAGAGGCAAGAGTTGTACCTGTATGTTCTCCTGGGCCTTTTGTGCACATTGCATCATTATGCTGAATGTTAAGGTGGTTACCAGGCCAGCGATGAAGTGCTGTAGGAAGATGCTCAGCACGGCCGCCACTGGACACACAGAGAGAGAGAAAGAGAGGGAGGGAGAGTTCTGTTAGTCTAGAAGCAGCAAACAGGAAAAAGTGTCTGGTTGGCTTCAAAAAACCCGAAGAAGTTGTGGGTTAAGGATTCAAGAGCTACAGTCTCTTTACCTGCTGCTGGGCCTGAACTCTTGAGGAACTCGAGAGTTTCCATTGCTTAGCAAAATTTTGGCCGTCCTGGTTGTAAGTGTGCATGTGCAAATTTGCAGGCAAGGTCTGCAAATGACTCCCTTATAATATATATATAAATTTTTATTTATACCCCGCCTTTCCCGGTTCAAAAAACCGGGCTCAGGGCAGCTAACAACAAATTTAAAACACTTAATTGTAAAAGCAGCATAAAATACAGTATAAAAACATGAATAACAATAAAATTCAAAGTTAAGAAATCAATTTAGAGGAAATAAGCATTAGATAATCCCCAGGGCTAGCTGGCTGAATTAGTCCCACGTGGGCCAGTGAGGAGGCCAGGGGAGAATTAGCTGTGGGGTCTCAGAGTGGGTAAACTTCATAAAAGGGGGGGGGAGAGAAGGGAAATAAAAGAACAGGCTGAATTCAAATTAAAGGCCAGGCGGAATAGGTCTGTCTTACAGGCCTGATGGAAGGAGGTTAAATCCTGCAGGGCCCTGGTCTCATGGGACAGAGCATTCCACCAGGTTGGAGCCATCACTGAAAAGGCCTTGGCCCTGGTGGAGGATAGTCTGACTTCCTTAGGGCCCGGGACCTCTAAACTATGGTTATTCATGGACCTTAAGGTCCTCTGCGGGGCAGACCAGGCGGTCCCGTAAATCCTTAGCAGAGGGAAGCTTTTGAGCTCTCACCCCTGTTTTGTGTGGTCTTCAGCCACAGTCCAATAATGGACCATTTCTTATCCTCATGCACTAGGAATATTTGTGTGGAAGGATGGGGAGAGAGGCTGTATCTAAGAGCGTTCCCTCTGCACTGCCATTATAAAAGGTCGTCCTCATTTAAGTCCCTCAAATTCTGCAAACACTCAGATTCAGGGTGGGGAGAATAAACCACAGTAAACACATTTGTGACTTTAGGACTCTTGGATGAGATCCGAACCGAGACTGAAGCAGAAGAAACAGCTGCTGTGTTGGGCTGCTTTCAGCTCACCTTCAAAGACTGGTTTTTTGTCCTCATAGGCTACCAGCAGGAGTGTCTGGAAGACCAGGCTGAACAAGCGGAATATCATCAAGGTCTTCAGCATAGAAAAGGGGTTCCTGGGAAGAACAAGAAACAAAGGAAAGTCATCAGGGGTGGCAGAAACACTCAGGGACAGCACAAGAAGAGGTTCATTGCAGGGTGGCAAGGACAGAGGCTGAAGTGAAAAGGCTATGAATCAAATCAGGCTGCCCTGGAGAAAAGATCCAGCCTTCAGCATTCTGGGGTAGATGTTGCAAGCAGGGCAAAAGATGTGCTGTGGAAATGTTAGCTATTTCTAACTGAGTGCAGAGGAAGTCAAAGGATAATAGGTGGCAGGTGGGTGTGTTTTCAAAAGCATTTGCAAAAATGGCCATTCAACCCTCTGAGGATCTGTTATGTACTGAGTTGAATAGGATCCAAAATGCAGCAGTCTGATTGGTCCTAGAATAATAGGATTCAGAAAGCAGCAGTCTGATTGGTCCTAGAACAATGCAGCAGTCTGATTGGTCCGCAGGAACCACCTAATCCAGATACAGATGGAAGTGACTCCGCAACCTGATTGGCCTACAGGAGAATTCTGGAATTAACCAATCACGTGTAGCCCATTGTGTAAATAATGTATATAAAGCAGATACTTTGGGGGGAACTTTCATTCCCTCCTCACCACTATGAGCTGAATAAAGAGCATGAAATCCACTCTGAGTATATTTCAGGATCCATAGTTAGTTTTTTTGGTTTTGTATAATGCTTCTGGTCCTTGAGGTGGCAAAAGATACAGATTTCTGAGAGCAAATCAGGCATTCCTGGTTCTCTTTTCTCCCCGCTTCTCAGTGTACGGGAGTCTCATAATTCTGCATAAATGGGACAAAGCACGGCAGGAAGAAAGTGCCTGCTGGAAGTGAAAAGCTGGGCAGAGTAGGATGAAAAACCACATGGAGAATCCATAGCATGAAACCCCATTTGAAGACTGATGGTGCTTACCCCTGTTTTGACATCAGATAGCCTCCAAGTGAGGAGCCTATGATGGAGAAGATCATGGCCACAATCCCATTCCAGAAGCCAAGCTCCTGTGGGGAAAAGGAATGGTCCAGTAGGAAGAGGGGAAACATGGATATGGCCCCTTGTTCACCTGCAAGGAGAATCAAGGTTCAGTTTCCAGCAAAGCCTGCCCTGGGCCGGGGAACCTCAGCTGCTGCAAATAACAGGAATAGGAATTATAGTTACTATTACAGGCAGCAACCACTTTGCGCAGGGACTCTATTCCTGGCCCCTGTGTGTGTCAGTGGGGCGAGCATAAGCCTGCCCACCTTGTTATGCCCCACCCTGTTCTGCCCCCATTCTGCCCTCTCCCAGGTCCAAAACAACCCATGCATTGGTGTTCACACGTCAATCAGACACATGCAAAATGGTTGCTGCCTATATGGGTGAATATAGCCTTTCAGATAGCTTGGGCTAGAACCATATAGTAATAATTATAATAATATTTTTTTATTTGTAGCCCACCCATCTGGCTGGGTTTCCCCAGCTACTCTGGGTGGCTTCCAACAAAGATAAAAAAAACACTAAGATAGGGCAGAGCTTTCCAAACTTTTCATGTTGCTGACACGCTTTTTAGACATGCATCATTTCGCGACACAGTAATTCAGTTTTACTAGCAAACCGGAGGTTAAACCCTTTTCCAACCCCAGGAGGAGCATGGGAAGCATTCGCACGACACACCTACACACTGCAGCCGACATGCTAACATGTTGCGACACAGCATTTTGAAAGCTCTGTGACTTTACAGGTCACAACCAGCCCTTTGAATTGGGCCTGGAAACAGGCCAGTAGCCAGCAGAGCTGTTGTAACAAGGGCGTCAGACACACAGGCTGTAGAAGCCTAACTGCCAGAGAAACTCCCTCTGTTGTAATTCTGGGGGTGGATCACAAGATGCAGGCTAACTCAGTTACTTAAAAAAAGCACATGACATAAGACAGCCTCCCCATGGCTGATGGGGGTTGGAGTCCGAAACATCTGGAAGTCACTAGGCTGGAGAAGGCGTCAGAGCTAAGAAGCTGAAGGTGCTTAAGAGGAGGTGCATTCAAAACTATAGTGGCCTCACCCTCACCTCTAATACCTGAAACGGCATCAACTTGGAAGGTCTACATCATCTGACTTTGCTGAACTGCACACAATATCCCCATGTTACCCTCTCCCCATTAGCCTGGACCCCTTTCCCAAAGACACACTGTGCATGTCCTAACAGATCAACCATTTGGCTCCCCAGCATAATCTGCAGCTGCTAGTCTTTAGAAGGACTCACCCAACTTATAGAGGAGCACCAAACCAACAGTCCAAAGAGTGTCCGGCACCTTGAGAAGCTCTTGGAGCATGAGGCAGGGGTTTAAGGTTCTGAACCTGACCCAACTGTATTGAGGATTGAACCTCACTTTCAGTTTTAGGTTAGCATTCCAGGTGACTCCAATGGCCACAACGTAAAGAAGGGCCAGGCCCACAAAGAGGGGCTGCCAGCCCAGGTGATGGAGGACAGTGAGCAGGCCCCCTCCTGCCAAGACGGAGCCCAGCTTGTAGGCCACGACCTGGATGGTGTTGCCGTACCCAATCTCACGTTGCGTCAGCAGCTGGATGGCAATCGCGTCCACCGCAATGTCTTGGATGGAGGCGCAGACGTTCATGAGAAGGAGGACGATGGCCACCGGGAGGAAGTTTGCCTCGGGGGCCATGAGGGAGCAGGCCAGGCAGGACAGCACGAAGCCATACAGAGTGAGCAGCAGCCACGACCTCTTGGTTAAGTAATGGTCCACCAGGGGTGCCCAGAGCATCTTGAGAATCCAGGGCAGATAAAGCACCTTAGACAGGCTGATCTTGGTAAAGGAGAGGCCCAGCGTGCGGAAGTAGATAGGCAGCAGCCCAGACTGGAGCCCATACGGGATGCCTTGGACAAAATACAGCATTGCGAGGACAGCATACTTGGCGTTCATCCTTCAGGAACTGCCATCCACCTGCAGGGAGAACAAGCAAAGATGGGCAGAGCTCAACAGGCTGAGAAAGGAGGGATCTGTACCTTCACATGCATCCAGGAGAAGTGTAGGTATTCAAGGGCCAGAGGGAAAGGGAGTTTGCCCATTGGTAGTTGTGGAAAGAACTCAGAGGCTAGACATGTTATACGCAAATGATGAAAATGAGATGGCATGGATTTAGCTTTCTCTGCCCAGCATAATATTTTGCAACTTATGGGCGCTGTTAGAGACACAATGATTTCCCAGGTAGATACCTGGTAAACCTAATATTCTAGAAAGCAGAACAGGGGAGAGTCTGGGTACGGTGGCATGGCTTCACAGAATGGAATTGCCCTGGTAGATGAAAGACGGGACTTGAAAATGTTTATTGTTTTTATTTAAAAATACCTGCAAGCCGCCTTTGGCCAGTAACCTCCAGATTGCTAATGAAACTTACTGAAACATAATAAAGTCACAACAACTTTATACAAATATTTGAGAACACCCGTAAGATACCTTCTTGTATCTTAGCTTTTTGATTGGCTGGAGAAGCCAACACCCTACCCCACCCTGCTCTCCTGTCATTGGTGGAAAGTAAATTACAAAGGGTAATTCAGTCTTATTATTATTGTTTTACTTCTGATATAATTGATTTCATACCCTTTAACATGGTACAGCTGAAAATTGAGATAACACTGCATTTTAATATTGCTTGTTACGCACTTAAAGGCTTTACTACAATCAAATGGTATATACATTTTGTTAAATGAATAAAATAAGATTTGAGGTCTTTATTTTACATATTCTTGTTTAGCTTTAAAATGACACAATATGGTACTGGAATCATTTTATTTTACCATGGGCTGTAAGCAGGAAGGACATAATAGACCTGATGGTTTTCACGTTGCTAGTAGTTAACCAACATAACCAATCTTCAATAAAAGCCATTAATCATCTCCTGCCTACCTTCTCTGTTGGACACAACAATGTATTCAAAACACCCACTTTTCCATTGAGTTTTTACATGTGCTTGGTCCTTAATGTATATAATTTTATCAGCAGTTAGCATTTAATCCTTAAAGGTAAAGGTACCCCTGCCCGTACGGGCCAGTCGTGTCCGACTCTAGGGTTATGCGCCCATCTCACTTAAGAGGCCGGGGGCCAGCGCTGTCCGGAGACACTTCCGGGTCACGTGGCCAGTGTAACGAAGCTGCAGCTGGCGAGCCAGCACCAGCGCAGCACACGGAAACGCCGTTTACCTTCCCGCTATAAAGCGGTACCTATTTATCTACTTGCACTTAAGGGTGCTTTTGAACTGCTAGGTGGGCAGGAGCTGGGACCGAATGACGGGAGCTCACCCCGCCGCGGGGATTCGAACCGCCAACCATACGATCGGCAAGTCCTAGGCACTGAGGTTTTACCCACAGCGCCACCCGCGTCCCTATTTAATCCTTAGAGTATGCTAATAGAATCTGATCAGAGTTTTACAACAGGGTGGAGGTATATAAATTCATGCATGATATGGAGAAAATGGGTAGAGTTTTTCTCCCTTTCTCAAAATACTAGAAATTGTGGACCTCCAATAAAATTTAATGCTGAAAGATTCAGGACAGACAAAATAAAGCATTTATTCATACAGCGCACAGCTAAACTACGGAATTTGTTCCCACGAAAGATAGCGATGACCACCAACTTGGATGGCTTTAAAAGAGAATTAGACAAATTCATGGAGAAAACAACTACCAGCGGCAGCTAGCCACAAGGGTTATGCTCTGCTTCTGCTGTTAAAGGCTGTGTGCCTCTGAATAACAGCTGCTGGAAACCTCAGGAGCAGAGCATGCTCTTGAACTCGGGTCTTGCTTGCAGGCTTCCCATACTGGGCATCTGGTTGGCCACTGTGAGAAGAGGATACTGGATACATTAGATCTTCTTATGCCTGTAACCTAGGAAGCTCCTTTCTAGCAGATCAGAATATTTGTTTGACCAGCCCAGTGGAACTGGCACTGTTGCAGGTCCCACAAAACACCCAATCCACATTTGTAAGAACTTGATCTTTTAGTGTGGTGGCACCTACACTTTGGAACTCCCTGCCTATTGACATCAGGCAGGCTCCTTCACTGTACTCTTTTCGGTGCCTGCTTAAAACATTATTGTTTAGACAAGCCTACCCAGATGTGGTGCGGGTGGCGCTGTGGGTTAAACCACAGAGCCTAGGACTTGCCGATCAGAAGGTCAGCAGTTCGAATCCCCGCAATGGAGTGAGCTTCCGTTGCTCGGTCCCAGCTCCTGCCAACCTAGCAGTTCGAAAGCACGTCAAAGTGCAAGTAGATAAATAGGTACCGCTCCGGCGGGAAGGTAAACGGCGTTTCCGTGCGCTGCTCTGGTTCGCCAGAAGCGGCTTCGTCATGCTGGCCACATGACCCGGAAGCTGTACGCCGGCTCCCTCGGCCAGTAAAGTGAGATGAGCGCCGCAACCCCAGTGTCGGCCACGACTGGACCTAATGGTCAGGGGTTCCTTTACCTTTACCTTTACCCAGATGTTTAGAAAGTAGATGCAAGTTTGAATTTGTTTTTGGTCTGCTGTCATTTTAGCTCTGTGAAAGTTTTAAATTATTGTTGTTACTTTTTACTTACTGAGAATTTAATTGCTTTAACCTTTTTTGTAAACTACTTTGAGGTTTGTCTGTTGTTTTACAGTCAAGTGGTGTATATTTTTTAAAAAAATACATACATACATACATACATACATATATACTGTCCTTTCTAACAGGCAGTGGATGCTCAGGACCCCTTTTTTTAACTGGGGTTGCCTGCTAAAAACATTCTTGTTTAAGCAAGCTTACCAAGACACTTAGAAATGCTGGTATGTTTTTAAACCCCCCCCTCTTTTTTGAGGGGGGCCATCAAGGGTAGCCAGCATTATGCCCCCCAAATGATGTCGGACTCCCTACTCATACCAGGCCCTGCCAAGCTGTAGTCTGTCATCATCTGAAGTGCATCCTGTTGGCTCCCTATGCTTCGATTCCTTTTAAACATCCTTTCAGTCCATTAGAAAGGACTCCCTTAACTATCTGTCACCATCAATCTGTCATCTTTCTTTGTGTAGGGAGCCAGTGCTGGTGTACTTATTTATTCATATTTATTTCTTATTTTTTAAAAAATCTATTATCTGTTCTCATTTTGTATTTTTACATTGTGAACTGCCCTGTGATCTTTGTGGTATGCAAATTTAATAAACAACAAAGATGAATAATTTTGTTATTTTGACTTTTCGTATCTTTTACGCCATCGTTGTGGTTTTGTTATTGTTTTGTTATCTGATTTCTTTCCGCAGGGCCTGTAAGACAGAGTTGTTCCGCCTGGCCTTTGGCTTGGAGCCAATTTGATTCCCTCCCCCTCTTTCTTTTTCCTCCTGTGATGAGGCTGCATTTTAATGTTTCAATATTTTAATGTTGTATTTTAATCTTGTTTTTAAGCTGTATTCATTCAACTTGTTTTTATTATTGCCTGTTACCCCCCTTAGCCTGGCCTTGGCTGGGGAGGGCAGGGTATAAATAAAAATTATTATTATTACAGTGGTACCTCAAGTTAAGTACTTAATTCGTTCCGGAGGTCCATACTTAATCCAAAACTGTTCTTAACCTGAAGCACCACTTTAGCTAATGGGGCCTCCTGCTGCCGCCATGCCGCCGGAGCACGATTTCTGTTCTCATCCTGAAGCAAAGTTCTTAACCTGAAGCACTATTTCTGGGTTAGTGGAGTCTGTAACCTGAAGCGTATGTAACCTGAAGCGTATGTAACCTGAAGCGTATGTAACCTGAGGTACCACTGTATTGTTATAATTATTTTAACCTTTTTTTCCATAGACCACTTTGAGGCGTTGTTGTTTTGGCAATCGTGCAGGGCATGAATTCGGAATAATTGAATAAATGCTAACGGAGTTCGGGTTTGGGGGCTCTCCTGCCTGCCAAACGTACACGGAAGCTCACCCCCCTACTCCCCAAAGCGAAGCTTCCCCAGCCCCCGCAAGAACCCCTGTGGCACCAGCAGGACTCAGCATCACTGGGTTGCCAGCCTGCCTGGCAGCATCAGCATCAGCATCAGCATCCCCGAGGCGAGTGGTCCAGCCTCCCCTCCGTTGCCATGGCAACCGCCTCCCCACCGGCCCGCCCTGCTCTCCCGCGCTTCGGCCGCTAGAGGGCGCCGCTGAGCCGCCCCTCCCTCTCCTTCCCCGCCGCTCGAGGGACCCACATAAAAGTCCAGCCGCTCCGCTTCCCCCGTTTCCGCGGCCAACAAGCGAGAGCGGAAACGCCGCCGCCGCCGCCGCCTCCCTCAGAGAAACGGAACAAGGCCCAGACCATGAGCACAGGTACACTTCCGGTCAAGGAAAGAGAAAAAAAGGGCAAGCGTCGCTTTCGGACCGGAAACGGCGCTCCGTCGGAGAGGCTTCGCGGCCTTTCTAGGCGGCGCCTCTCGGTTGCCTTCGCTCGGAGGCGCCGCGACGCCATTTCACCCCCAAAGGGCACAGTCTCACTGCAAAGGCCGAGACTTCCGGTTGTCGATCGAAAGCGGGCTTTGGCACAAGCGTAGAGTGGCGCCGCTCTGTCCTTTTTACCTCTCTAGCGGTGCAGGATTCAACCCCCAAAGGCACACCCCTCCGTTGTCTCCCGAGACAGACATATGCCAACAACGGCGGAGGCTCATTCTGCTTTGGAGAGGCCGAGTTCGACCGAGTACCGGCAGTTTTCGTAAGGACTTCATTGAAACAGTGTCCCCTTTGGCTCAGGGGACCATAGAGGTAGAAAACAGTAAGAGGTCATCATCCTGTTTCAGCACTTGACAAGCTGCATCCAGGGCTGCCAATAAAGGACACTAAGATGTGGCAGATGAAGGTGATGGACCTTATGGAAATGGCCGAAATGATGGGCAGAATCCGGGACCAGGGAGAAGAGTCGGTGGAAGAAGACTGGAAGAAATTTAAAGTTTACTTACAGAAATATAGCAAAATTGAGGAAGTTTAGAAGGAGGCTGGAATGAAATTATGTGACTTTTGCAAAAATACCATAAAGGATTTAAGTCAAATAGATTGTTGAAGGAGAGGAGGGAAAGTAAAATTATATTATGTTAAGATAAATTAATGGTTATAAATTGGGGAAAGATGGAAAGGATTTGCTGAAATAGCTAATTGAAGCAGAATACAAAAAAGGGAGGTGTGAGGAGGTCAAAGAAACAAGCTAATGAAGTTAAGTTAATAAGGTTTATTGTAATTTTGTGTATTTTCTTTCTTGTTGTTTGATTGATTTTATTTTTCTTGATATTTTTGTTGGTGTTTTTTGTTTGTTTTTTCTTTATTCCTTTGTTGTATCTTTAAAACCTTAATAAATATTATTATAAAAAAAAACAATAAAGGACACTAAAATGATGCTGTTAAGGTGCTACACTCAATATGCCAGCAAGTTTGGAAAACTCAGCAGTGGCCAGAGGATTGGAGATCAGTCTACATCCCAATCCCAAAGAAGGGCAGTGCTAAAGAATGCTCCAACTACCGCACAATTGCACTCATTTCACACGCTAGCAAGGTTATGCTTAAAATTCTACAAGGCAGGCTTAAGCAGTATGTGGACCGAGAACTCCCAGAAGTGCAAGCTGGATTTCGAAGGGGCAGAGGAACCAGAGACCAAATTGCAAACATGCGCTGGATTATGGAGAAAGCTAGAGAGTTCCAGAAAGACATCTACTTCTGCTTCATTGACTATGCAAAAGCCTTTGACTGTGTCAACCACAGCAAACTATGGCAAGTTCTTAAAGAAATGGAAGTGCCTGATCACCTCATCTGTCTCCTGAGAAATCTCTATGTGGGACAAGAAGCTACAGTTAGAACTGGATATGGAACAACTGATTGGTTCAAATTTGGGATTGGAGTACGGCAAGGCTGTATATTGTCTCCCTGCTTATTTAACTTATATGCAGAATTCATCACGCGAAAGGCTGGACTGGATGAATCCCAAGCCGGAATTAAGATCGCCGGAAGAAATATCAACAACCTCAGATATGCAGATGACACAACCTTGATAATAATAATGTGAGGAAGAATTAAAGAACCTTTTAATGAGAGTGAAAGAGGAGAGTGCAAAATATGGTCTGAAGCTCAACATCAAAAAAAAGAAGATCATGGCCACTGGGCCCATCACTTCCTGGCAAATAGATTTACAAATAGATTTATGAACATTTAATTTATATATTTGAGACCTTAAACACTTTCTTCACAGAATGAGGTTGAGAGAAGTGCAATTCTGGCTGCCTCAGCTGGGGAGATGGGACTCGGCGCTCACTCATTCCATCAGCCTTGCAGGGGGCCCCAGCTGCATCAGGCACCTGCCTCTGATCTGGGCCAGCTGGTCATTACAGAAACCTGTATAGAAACCAGTGTGCGAGTTTCGGTTTTCCTCTTCCTTCCTTGTCTCTTTTCCCTTGGGTGTTGTGGGTTTATTTAATTCTAAGTCAGAGGATAGGGACTGTCTTGTCTTGATGGTACACAAGCTGCTCTGGGAACCTTTTTGGTTGTAGAGTTGGGCGCAAATGCTCTAAATAACTACTACTACTATTAAATTCCTCACCTGTGTAGTTCCTGCTCAAATAGATGGGAAGGCTGCATATAAACTTCTTTGTATATTTATTAAGGCAAATGTACAAAAAGGATGTGGGGGAACTGAGAGAAAAATCAGTGCTAAATTAAGATGGTTCGTTCACGATCAATTTTATAACAATGCAAGCATTCCGCAACTTATTTAAAAATACATTAAAGGCCCCTGCATACAATGAAATAGGTTTATCGCAGGTGAAGAGGCGGGCAGCAGCCAAACATTTAAAGCATTATATTTCTAAATGCCATATAAAAGCAAATCCTCACAATTCTTTTATGGAAGAGGATCTGCCCATCAGTTCTTCAAGATTATGCTTGCTGACGCCAGTCCCTCCTGTATGTCTCCCAATTGTATGTGAATGTTCTACCCTTAATCATGGGTCCTCCTTTTATACATATTTTATTATCATTATTTATTAAATCAACCTCCCTCCCTCCAATGCTGGCACCCTGGAGGAAGGAGGGAAGGCATCCATTAACACACTTTAAGATTTGCAAAATATGTAGAACTCCAGATAATAAATAAAAATAATAAAAATTCCTAGAAGTTAGAAGACAACACTCTTCCTTACATTTAAAAAATATTTAAAAACCAGGACAATTTTGTAAAAAAATCTAACATAAAAAGGAAGCTTTACATACAAAAATAGGAAAGGCTTGGAGATGAAAACAAGCCATTTTCCCCCAAACCTTTGCTTATTTCAGGGCAACAGAGAAGTCCATTCATGTGCCCAGCTTTTCATCTGCCTTGCAGAGAAGTTCTGCAAAACCTCAAGGGGAGCAGGACGTTCTATTTTGGCTATCCTGGGATGCTGGCTGGTCAGTTGCATCTTGCAATTAAGAGCAACCTGCACACAGGCTTGAGGGAACCGTGGAGCTGTGCTCTGGGGTTTCATCCCTGGAGATGGCAGTGCAGGCTCAGTTCAGTTCCAACGGATGATCTCTTCCGTGGCCATGCGTATAATCTTGTTGAAATCAAAATGTATGTACTTCCTCCAGAAACGCCGGTCTCTGCCATAAACCTGGGCCGGGTAGCGTGGGCTTCCTGTCCAAATGGAGAAAACTCAATCAGCCACCAAAAGAATTGCAAGCGCTTGGTCATTTCTCAAAAAAACAGAGCAATGCCAGCCATTAGAGGGCCCAATAGAGCCTCCTGCTAGGCCTACATTGTTGACATAGAGTTAAGGATTATGAGATAGGAATTTTGAGGTCTTAGATATATGTTCAATGTTCGTAAGTGTACCAACCAAGCACGTACATAGATCAGCACAGGAAGACCGACGTGGAACCATTTTTGATTCCCAAACTGACCAAATGTTTTTTCTGGAAGGAAAATGGAAAAGCCTCCCCATTGTCTTTTCCTTCACAAATCCTGTCTTAAAGGTATGTCTGTGTTTGAATAGGGTGAGCCTGTGACCTGGCTCAGGAACTAAGTATTTACCATTACTAAGTATTTATCATTACAAAAGACTGGCCAGGCTCCCCAGGGTATCCAATCAAATAAGCAGGGTATCCAATCAAGTAAACAGGAAGATAAACAACATTCAAATTTCTGCTGTAGACCGCCTTTTCTATGATGTAGGTATGATGTATCTGGGGTGGTGGTCTTGAGCTACACCCCTTCTGTGATGTATGTATGATGTTTCTGGGGGTGGTCTTGATCTACAGGGTGGCAATTTCAAAATGTCTATATAAGGCCTTGTGTGCCATTGTTCTGGTTTCCTCCTCCTTTCCTGCATGTGAGGGGAGCACCCTGTTGCAACAGATCAATAAAGATCAAGCTTACTAGCTGCTTTGCCTCTTAATATTCTTTGGTTCGCCTCTGTTATTTTCTCCTACCAATAGGGAACCTACGTAAGGGCTCTATATAGGCTCTTGGATACCCCATAAGGGGAAAAGGGCAGAGATTTTGTTTACAACAATTACCAGTTTTGTTCACTTTGCAGCAGCCTTTGCCAAAGTAGTAGCCCCCAGATGTTTTTAAGACTACAACAAACACCAGCCACGTCCAGGGAGTTGGTAGTCCAAAACATCTGCAAGGCACCAGGTTGGAAGAGGCTGTTCTACAGCACTGTGGCAAATGTGATGTTCAATTGCCTTTGCCGTTAAGAGATCAATCGTGATTGAGCAGAAGTGCCCTCTGGAGGTTTTGGTGGATTTCAGCCTATGGTGCTGGAGGAGACTCTTGAGAGTCCCATGGACTGCGAGAAGATCAAACCTATCCATTCTGAAGGAAATCAGCCCTGCGTGCTCACTGGAAGGACAGATCCTGAAGCTGAGGCTCCAAGACTTTGGCCACCTCATAAGAAGAGAAGACTCCCTGGATAAGACCCTGATGTTGGGAAAGATGGAGGGCAGAAGGAGAAGGGGACGGCAGAGGACGAGATGGTGGGACAGTGTTCTCGAAGCTGCCAGCATGAGTTTGACCAAACTGCGGGAGGCAGTGGAAGACAGGAGTGCCTGGTGTGCTCTGGTCCAGGGGGTCACGAAGAGTTGGACACGACTAAACGACTGAACAACAACAACCTGTGCAGTGCCAGGCTCTGTGCTGATGCAAGAAGCAGAGCAGACCACGGAACGGCTGGAGAATTACATCCTCACCTATGCCGTGGAAGATCCTGGCCACAGCCCTGCCGGTGAACTTCTCGTCTTGGCGGAGAGACAGGAAGTTGCGGACGTCAGCTCGTATTTGCTCTTCCCAGTCCCGAAGCTGAAATTGGGAAGCAAAGCATAATGGGAGTTTAGTTACTGATTTGAGCTGCTTTGTACCAAGTCAAAACACTGGACTCATCTTTGCTTAGCATTGTGTACTTGATAATTGGAAGTGTCTCCAGAAAGGACTCTTTCCCACCTCTGGCTTAAAAGGGAGAAGAGAACTCACTTCTTTGCACAGGTAGAAAAGTGGGCAGGGTAAATCTACTGATTATCTAGCCCAGACCTTCCTTCTGGCAGCAACTCAAGGTCTTTCCAGTCCCTTGCGGCCTGAGCCCTTTTTAAAACGGGAGATTTTTGCCTGCAAAGGAGGTATTCTGCCACTGAGTTATGACCCTCTCCTTTGAAAAATAAGAGGAGTAGCAGGATTACAACCCTCCCCATCTGCAGAGCAAGTCCCTAACCACACATCAATGGAGAGCACACAGTTAATATGAACAAATCTGCCAGAGGTTCACCTACCCACCCATCGTTATCTCAGGAGATCTTTAGAAAGCCTACGAAGACCAATATATAGCATTATGAAACAGATGAGGACCATGAAGTCCCAGGAGCATTGCAGGATTAGGGGACAGGAGACAGTGGCACATTTCCACACACGGTGCCTGACTGTGGCCACAATCTGGAGAAGCCCAAAAGAAGTGCCTGTGTCATTCTACGCTTCGGTGCCATTAAGAGGAGGAGCAAAGAGCGGCTTCTCTCACTTTAATGTCTTGGAGATCCTCAGTGTCCTGCTCTTCACTTGGGAGCACAGGATCTGCTTCATCTGCATCCTTCTCAAAATAATCCAGCAGCAGAGACTTCAGCTGGGCGCTCTTCTCCTCACCCCCGTGGTCACAGCACGAGGAACAGGCGCGGAAAGCCACACTGCTCAAAAAGACAAGGGAGAGAATACTTTTCTTTTTGCAAATCTTTCTTAGCTGTAAAGGGAATCTGAAGGAGCATCTCCAACCCCATTGTTCAGCCCGGACACTGAGGTCCAGATCCGAGGGCCTTCTGGCGGTTCCCTCCCTGCGAGGAGCCAAGTTACAGGGAACCAGGCAGAGGGCCTTCTCGGTGGTGGAACCCGCCCTGTGGAACACCCTCCCATCAGATGTCAAAGAGATAAACAACTATCAGACTTTTAGAAGACATCTGAAGGCAGCTCTGTTTAGGGAAGCTTTTAATGTTTGATGTATTACGGTATTTTAATATTTTTTTGGAAGCTGCCCAGAGTGGCTGGGGAAGCCCAGCCAGATGGGCGGGGTATAAATAATAAATTATTATTATTATTTGTACGAGTTAACACTTTATTATCCCTTCGGAAGGAGGCTTCCCAACTGGTGCCTCCCACCCCTTCTCAGCATCCAGCCAGTCCGTGACAAGCACCTGTTGTGTCCATTAAACGCAAGGTGGTTTAATGAAGAAAAAGAAGGGACATTTTACCATATGTGGTGGGAATGTAAGAAGGTGAAGGGTTTCTGGGAGATGATATATAATGAACTGAAAAATATGTTGAAATATACATTTGTAAAGAAACCAGAAGCTCTTCTGTTAGGAATAGTAGGAAATGAAATAAATAGAAAGGACTGTAAACTTTTCCAATATGCAGTTACAGTGGCAAGAATATTAATGGCCCAAAGATGGAAACAGAAGGAATTACCGACCCTGGAAGAATGGAGAATGAAAATGATGGACTACGCAGAACTAGACAAATTAACTGGGAAGATTAGATATCAACGAGACCATAAGTTCACCGAGGACTGGGGAAAATTTGTAGAATATCTGAAAAATATATGTGATGAACAAACAATGTTCGTGGGATTTCAAGAAGCTCTGTGAAAGGTTGAGGAGTATTGTAAAAAAAGAAAATAAGATTAGGAAGGCATATAAAAAGGCAGTATTAAATTTAGGAAATGCGTAACTAAAATTTAATTACGGATGATTGGCAGATAAGCTGAAGGAACTCCATAATATATAATTTGTGATAAATCTTTGATATGGTATTATATGTATATTGTATTGAAAATTAATAAAAACTTTAATAATAATAATAATAATAATAAACACAAGGTGGTTCTACCTCCCTGTTAGAACAGGAGCTCTTTCTCCTCTCTCCCGCCCCCAGACTGAACACATCGTTCTTTTGCCCAGCTTCTCACACGCAGCAGAGCCCACCTTTTAAAGTGGTGCCAGTTTGTGCCTACCCACCTCTGAAAGGCCTGGAAGCAGGCCTGCAGCTGGGAAAGGGCAGCTTTTTCGCGGCCCGTCACTCGCTGGTGCAGGAAGTCACAGACCGAGTCCAGCTCCTCGTCGGTGAGATCGCCGTAGGAGCGCAGGTGGAAAGCAAACTGGCTAAATTCCACGAGGATCCCGCTCTTCCTAGACACATGGGAGCCTGTGCCACAAGGGAAGGGAAGAATTAAGAAGAGGCCTGCAGCGGAATCAGGCCACTTGGTCCAGCATCCAGGTCTTACAGTGACCAATGACGTGCCCCTTGGGGGAGGCCACAAGCAGGGCATGAGCACGGCAACAGCACTCAGAGAGCCAGTGTGGTCTAGTGGTTAAGAGCAGTAGACTTGTAATCTGGTGAACCGGGTTCGCTTCCCCGCTCCTCCACATGCAGCTGCTGGGTGACCTTGGGCCAGTCACACTTCTCTGAAGTCTCTCAGCCCCACTCACCTCACAGAGTGTTTGTTGTGGGGGAGGAAGGGAAAGGAGAATGTTAGCTGCTTTGAGACTCCTTTGGGTAGTGATAAAGCGGGATATCAAATCCAAACTCTTCTTCTTCTTCTCTCCCCACTTGCAATTCCCAGCACCCAGAGGCTACTACTTACAGCACTAAAACTAGAACACAGCTGTTGCGGCTAGTAGCCACTGACATTCTTACCTGCCCTGAGCCTGTCTACCCTCTTTTAAAACCATTGAAATTGGTGGACAACGCTAACATTTGTAGGAGCCCACAGTTATGCACTGGGTGAAGAAGCCATTTCTTGTGTCTGAGTTCTGAATCTTCTAACATTCAATTTCACTGGAAGGTTAGGTAGAAATCATGCAAGACCCACTATCAGGGAGGCCGGCACCATGTACGCCAGAGGGTAGCTTGGCCACAAAATCGGCAGGAACCAGTTTAGGAGGAACCGAATGGCTGAATAGGGACACAGGTGGCGCTGCGGGTTAAACCACAGAGCCTAGGACTTGCCAATCAGAAGGTCGGTGGTTCGAATCCCCGCGATGGGGTGAGTTCCCATTGCTCGGTCCCTGCTCCTGCCAACCTAGCAGTTCAAAAGCACAAAGTGCAAGTAGATAAAAAGGTACCGCTCTGGCGGGAAGGTAAACGGCGTTTCCGTGCGCTGCTCTGGTTCGCCAGAAGCGGCTTAGTCATGCTGGCCACATGAGCCAGAAGCTGTACACTGGCTCCCCCGGCCAGTAAAGCGAGATGAGTGCCGCAACCCCAGAGTTGCTCACGACTGGACCTAATGGTCAGGGGTCCCTTGACCTTTAATGGCTGAATGGTAGAGTGAAAAACAACTCCAGTTAAGGAGGGCTCTGCATGTATAGTAAAAATAATTGAGTTGTGGAAGTGTTTTCAAGGATCAAGGTTAGGTGAAGACATGGTGGAGCAACAGGGGTGGCAGGTGGTTGGCTAGGAAATAAAAAGCCAAAATGACACACATTTCCTCTCTAGGGTGTGTGTTAATGGACACTCTCACATTCTTTTGGACTATGTCTGGCAAGGCATTGTGGAATAGTCTGACTAACTGAGAATTTGGTGCAAGCCTCCACCTTAAGGGAGTTTTCTCCCACTGTGGCCCTGTTGGGTCAGATATTAAGAGGGTGGGGGATTGCTTTAGAATCACAAGTTCCTCCATCCTTGTCACTCAGAAGGCCTTTACCTCTAAAGAACAGCACACACACACACACCCCGATCCCCAACCTTCCAGCCGAGATTAAACAAGGGATTAACAGCCAACAAGATGTGGCTTCTCTGCTTCCTTCCTGAACCAAGACTGGCTGGGGGCTTAGGGAGAAGGCCTGCTCTCTGGGACAGCTGTTCCCATCCCAGCCCACCTTAGATAGGCTTCCCACTGACTGGTTACCGTTCTGAGTGCTCCACTGCAGCTGACGGAGAGCTCGTTTCACTGGCAAGACCTCCCATCCCATGGAGTCGGCCAGCTCAATGACGTCAAACTCCACAGAGCTGGCATGAGCAAGGTCCACCCCTTTCAGGCGCTGCTGGGCCAGACAGACGGCAAGAGGAGGGCACCTGGGGGAAAGGAGAGGAAGAGAAGTCAGCACGTGAGAAGTCCGTAGGGGAGCAGAAGAGGGTCTATTTATATAATAATAATTTATTATTTATACCCCGCCCATCTGGCTGGGTTTCCCCAACCACTCTGGGCATCTTCCAACGGAATATTAAAAACAACACAGGACCAGACATTAAAAACTTCCCTAAACAGGGCCGCCTTCAGTTGTCTTTTAAAAGTAAAATAGTTGTTTATTGCCTTGACATCTGCTGGGAGGGCATTCCACAGGGCAGGCGCCACTACCAAGAAGGCCCTCTGCCTGGTTCCCTGTAACTTTGCTTCTCACAGGGAGGGAACCGCCAGAAGGCCTTTGGCGCTCAGTGTCCAGGCAAAACGACTGAGGTGGAGACGCTCCTTCAGGTATACAGGACCGAGGCTGTTTAGGGCTTTAAAGGTCAGCACCAACACTTTGAATTGTGCTCGGAAACGTACTGGGAGCCAATGAAGCTCTTTCAGGACTGGTGTTATATGGTCTCGGCGGCCACTCCCAGTCACCAGTCTAGCTGCCACATTCTGGATTAATTGCAGTTTCTGGGTCACCTTCAAAGGTAGCCCCATGTAGGGCACATTGCTGTAGTCCAAGCGGGAGATAACTAGAACATGCACCACTTTCATCTGGCAAGCTTGGATTCAAGCACAGATTGGAACAATTGGGAGAGTGCAGAGTTCAAATCCACCCCTAATAAATTATCATAATCATCAAGGGGACAGCCTCAGTTCATCCAGCGAAATTGATTCAAGAACGCAAGGAATACCCAGCTCCCCAGATACAATTAGGGCTCTGTGTGTATTCTCCCTGATCATGCCAAGCTGTGAGTATTGTCATGAAAACTGGCATCTGGCACAGAATGCAGCATTTTTCAAAAGGAGGCTTCTAGCCCTGATGTTTTCCAGCTGAGCTGTCACTGCAGCAATCTGTGTCACATCTGGGGACACCTCAGAAATGGGTTGGAGGTCAGCTGTGCCAAACTGCCAGGGGGCTACAAAGCTCTTTATGCTCCCTTGTCTGGCCTAGCAGGGGGCGGACGCAATTGTTATAGCTATTATTATTTCAATTTGGATCCTGTTTTCCCATCAGGAACAATACTCAAAACAGCCTGTGCCAAAACAGCTATACAGCAACAAGCAATTAGAAAGCGAAACCATACGTGTGGGCGCACAATGACAAAGCCTACAATTTATTGTATTGTTACAAGAGTGAGAATGAATCAGCTTCATGAAAATGTGCTTTGCTTGACTCCTTTAACCAGGCAACAAAATTCTCAGGTTTGCTTTAAGGCTGAGGGTGTCATGTGACCCTGGTCACAACAGGTACCCCCCCCCCCCAATAATCCAGACTCTTCCCTTGGGTTCTTTCTGGGTCCCTTAGAAGCTTATCCACATGCCATCATTTCCCAATGCTCAGTTTCCCCCAGGTCTCAGCTCAGAGCGACAACAACAACATTTTATTTATATCCCACCCCCAGCCAAAGCTGGGCTCAGAGCGGCTCACAACAGTAAAATAATACAGCATTCTAAAATCAATTCGTTATAAAATCAGTTCAAATCAAGTTGACGGCAACCATTGGGCTAGAGTTCTAAAAGAATTACCAAAGGAGGGGGTCAGGCTGTGCCCTGACCAAAGGCCTGGTGGAACAGCTCCGTCTTGCAGGCCCTGCGGATAGATGTCAAGTCCCGCAGGGCCCTGGTCTCTTGTGAAAGAGCGTTCCACCAGATCGGGGCCACGGCCGATAAAGCCCTGGCTCTGGTTGAGGCCAGCCTAACCTCTCTGTGGCCTGGGACCTCCAAGATGTTTTTGTTTGAAGACCGTAAGGTCCTCCATGGGACATACCAGGAGAGGCGGTCCCGTAGGTACGAGGGTCCTGGGCTGTATAGGGCTTGAAAGGTTAAAACCAGCACCTTGAACCTGATCCTGTACTCCACCGGGAGCCAGTGCAGCTGGTATAGGACTGGGTGAATGTGCTCCGTAAGGAGTCTCGCCGTGGCATTCTGCACCCACTGGAGTTTCTGGGTCAGTCTCAAGGGCAGCCCCACGTAGAGCGAGTTACAATAATCCAGTCTGGAGGTGACCGTCGCGTGGATCACAGTGGCTAGGTCAGGGCGAGAGAGGTAAGGAGCCAACTGCTTAGCTTGGCGGAGATGAAAAAATGCCGCCTTTGTTATAGCTGTAATCTGCGCCTCCATGTAAAGGGACATGTCAAAGATTACACCCAAACTCTTAACGGGCGATGCTGGCACTAATTGGGAGACAGTGGAGGAAGACTGGAAGAAATTTAAGATATATCTTAAAAACTGTTGTAATATGGATGAAAATTAGGAGGTCAGGGAGATAGGAAATAAAGAACTACAGCTGTAATTAATAACTTAATGAAGACAACTATAAGAAATGGTCTAAATAATTTGATGATTGAAGGGTTGCTGGAAAAATTTGAAACAAGGATGCAGAAAAGGGGTGGTATGGGGAGGTCCATTTTATGTTTGTTATGTTTTTTATGTTTTTGTTGTGTGTTCTAATTGTGAAAAACTAATAAAAATTTATTTTTTAAAAAAAGATGCTGGCACTAATTGCACCCCCGCAAGAAATGGGAGTTGCCCCTCCAATCCCATATTGTCCCTTCCCAGCCAAAGGACCTCTGTCTTCAAAGGATTTAACTTCAACCGGCTCCCATGTAACCACCCAGCCACAGCTTCCAAGCATCTGGTCAGTGTGTCTGGGGCCGAGTCAGGATGGCCGTCCATCAACAGATAGAGTTGGGTGTCATCAGCATACTGATGGCAGCCCAACCCCAAACTCCGGACAAACTGGGTGAGGGGGCGCATAAAGATGTTGAAAAGCATTGGGGAGAAACCGCACCCTGCGGCACTCCGCACACCAAGGAGTGGCACAACGACAGTTCCCCCCCAAGCGCCACCCTCTGTCCCCGACCAGAAGCCACCTTCCCCTCCATACCTTTGAGCCACTGTCCGCAGCTGCTGGGGGCCACCGTAGCAGACCACCCGGCAGGAAGAGAAGGTGGGGTGCAGGAGCTCCACCCACTGGCAGGGGTGCAATTCCAGGTAGCACAGAAGCGTCTCTATACCTGAAGGGAGAAAGAAGAAAACTCTCAAGCTGGAGGGGGCATCTGCTGCTGCTGTGCATCCATCTCTGTTGGAAAGCCTTTCATGGACTCATAGAAATGATTCCAAGCATCATCTGGTTCAACCCCCTGAAATACTCAGGGAATGTTTGGCGGAACATAAGGCTTGAAGCCACGACCCCAAGATTAACGGTATCATGCTCTGCTGACTGAGCTATTTCATTCCTAACAAAACCCCATTTTTATGCCATCTGTTTGCAAAGGAATCAGAGCCGGTGTTCCTTTAAGTTTGACATAAAAACACAGTCCAGCAGAGAGCGCCACTGGCACATCTGCCCCCCCCCCCCAATTTTACAATGAGGCAGAGGGATTGTGGGCCAACTTTGAGAGGAGCTCCACCTGGGCCCAGGGCAAGGGGGCCCCTGGGGGCCCAAGGAAAAAGGCAGGCACCCAGGGACTCCATCCCGCTCCTTCCAAGCCCCTATCAACCCCTGTGTGGCCTAAATAAAGGCAGTGTTGTGCAGTGATTAGAGCACCTGGGAGAGACCATGGTTCAAATCCCCACTCAGTCATGAAGGTGACTGGGTGATGGCCTTGGGCTAGTCATTGCGTCTCACCCTAACCTATCTCACAGGGTGGTTGTGGGGATTAAATGACAAGGACCTGGGAGAGACCATGGTTCAAGTTCCCCACTTGGCTAAGAACATCTTTGTGCATGAGTGTGCAAAAGGCTTATGAACAGAAAGAAAGCTGGGCAGCCACCAGCGAAGACACAGGGCAAGGGGTGGCTCAGCAGTTGTGGGGCAGGGGCTGGCCCTGCCCTCGTCCTCCTTGGGAGCAGGAAGTTAACCACCGGTCTGGCCTCCTCACCTTCCTCTCGGAAGTCCAGGGCCTCCACAGTTTGCTGAATGGGGATAGCTCGCTCGTGCTTGTAACAGACCCGAGGACGGCCGTCGCCTGGATCAGGCTGCTCCTCGCCACTCCCTTCCAAGGCAGCCAACATCTCTGCATCACCCACTTCACCGCCCTAGATGTGAAAATAATAATAATAATAATAATATTTTTTTATTTATACCCCGCCCTTCCCGGTTCAGAAAACTGGGCTCAGGGCGGCTAACAAAAAATTTAAAACACTTAATTGATGCAACAAAAAACAGCATAAAATACAGGATAAAATGTGAATAACAATAAATTCAGAATTAAAAAATTAATTTAGGGGGGAAATCCATCCAAAAAACATTAGATGATCACCAGGGCTAGCTGGCTAAATTAGTCCTATTTGGGCCAGCGAGGAGGCCAGGGGAGAATTAGCTGTGGGATCCCAGAGCGGGTAATCTTCATAGAAGGGGAGGGGGAGGGAGGAGAAGGGAAGGGAAATAAAAGATCAGGCTGAATTCAAATTAAAGGCCAGGCGGAATAGCTCTGTCTTACAGGCCCTGTGGAAGGATGTTAAATCCTGCAGGGCCCTGGTCTCCTGGGACAGAGCATTCCACCAGGTCGGAGCCATCACTGAGAAGGCCCTGGCCCTGGTGGAGGATAATCTGGCTTCCTTAGGGCCCAGGATCTCTAAACTATGGTTGTTCATGGACCTTAAGGTCCTCTGCGGGGCAGACCAGGAGAGGCGGTCCCGTAAATCCTTAGCAGAGGGAAGCTTTTGAGCTCTCAACCCTGTTTTGTGTGGTCTTCAGCCACAGTCCAATAATGGACCATTTCTTATCCTCATGTACTAGGAATATTTGTGTGGAAGGATGGGGAGAGGGGCTGCATCTAAGAGCGTTCCCTCTGCACTGCCAGTATAAAAGGTCGTCCTCATTGAAGTCCCTCAAATTCTGCAATTCATAAGCCTTTGAAAGCAGGCTGAAATGTGGGTTGCGCTTTGCAGGCCCAGAGAAGCAGTTTTTCAGGGTGCCTTGGGGGAAATGGCTAGGAGTCAGCAATGCAGGGACGTTAGAGCACTCTTTACACAGCCGCAGTCCCAGAATCAGCTCATATATCGACAAGACCTTGGAGGACCCAGAATGCGGTCTGTGCTAGCTGATAAAAAGAGATGAGGGAAGCCAGCAAACCTATTTGCACGTCACTACCTGGCCTTGTGGGTGGCGCTGTGGATTAAACCACAGAGCCTAGGGCTTGCCGATCAGAAGTTCGGCAGTTCAAATCTCCGCGAAGGGGTGAGCTCCCGTTGCTCGGTCCAGCTCCTGCCAACCTAGCAGTTTGAAAGCACGTCAAAGTGCAAGTAGATAAATAGGTACCGCTCTGGCGGGAAGGTAAACGGCGTTTCCATGTGCTTCGCCAGAAGCGGCTTAATCATGCTGGCCACATGACCCAGAAGCTGTACGCCGGTTCCCTCGGCCAATAAAGTGAGATGAACGCCGCAACCCCAGAGTTGGCCACAACTGGACCTAATGGTCAGGGGTCCCTTTACCTAGGCCTTTGCAGTTTGGGGGGGGGGATGCTTTCAGTTTTTTCAGCAACCACAAATGTTGAAGACAAAGAGTGAATCAAGTTCCACCCACTATATCCCTCCCCCAGCCTGGTTTTTAATTAACCTCATCTACTTCCTACAATTGTGGAGCTAGAAGGGACCCAGCCGGCTAAATCAGATGAGGGTAGCTGATGGGTCTCAAACCCTTGGTGAATTAGCTACTTCCCCTGGATGCAAAGATTGGCCAGTAAAGCGAGATGAGCACCGCAACCCCAGAGTCGTCCGCGACTGGACCTAATGGTCAGGGGTCCCTTTACCTTTACCTGGCCTTGAGGCCTGCACTTCATTAAAGAGGAAATGTTAACTTCTGGTGTTGCAATTTTGCTTGTTTACCCTATGACAGAACTGAGTTGTTTATTGATCCTCTTCCTATGAGTTTGTAGTTTTTGTATATTGTTTTCCACTACTTACTTTTATTGCTTTGTGCCCTGCTCTGGGATTGAAAACATTCAAACAGTGGGCAACAGATACTGCAAATGAAGAAGCAGAGGCGGCTGCCACCACTTTTGACCCTGCAGGCTATCAGGGAGAGCAACACCACCCCAAGAGATCTCCGCCCTCCTCTCCACTCTCTCTCCTGACCTTGCTGAGCTCCTGCTGTTTCTCATGGAGCTCCCGGCACTTGCAGGAAGGGAAAACCTTCCGTACGAGCCTCTTCACAGTGAAGAAGTCAACCGTGTCAGCGTAGACGTGCCGTCTCAGCTCGTGCAAATCCTCGCCCTAGGGAGAGAGAAGGCCAGCCGTGTGACTTTGTGGGAGGAGGGGGAAAGGAGACAGACTGCAGGAGCTGCTGCCACCAGGCAGGAATTCCCACAAGGACCAAACTGTCACGGAGCTGGCAGGGAAGGCTCCGGAGTTGAAAGAGGGGGAGAGAGACAGGCTGGTAGAAGAGGCAGCACTGGAAGAGGGTGGAGAGCAAGGGGAAGCCACTCAGGCGGAGGCAAGGCTCCCTGATGTTAATGAGCATCTGCACCTCTCTACCAGCTCAGGCACGGAGGGAGAAGGAAGACCTGTTCTGTCAGCTCAGGACAGGAGGGGGTTAAAACGCCGGGAACAATGGAGGCGTTTGGGATTGCCCAAGCTGCTTTGATGGAGGAGAGCAAGAAGTTCCCACTCCCGGGATCTGCTATGGATGATTTGCATGCTTGAAGCGATGCTCTGTACCTTGTAAATAATGTACAATAAAAACTGTAAATACCGTATTTTTCACTCCATAAGACGCACCTAGTTCTTAGAGGAGGAAAACAAGAAAACAAATATTTTGAACGAAACAGTGGAGGTATGATTTTTGTGGTTCATGCTGTGGCCACAAACATGATATGTGATTTGACGGTGAATCTGGGGTAACCTAATGCAAAAATCCTGAAGATCCATGTGGATCCGTGCTTTGTAACCACGTTTTTGCGCCGTTGCGGCCCCACGAAACAGTGGATGTGTGATTCTTTTGGTACAGGCTGTAGCCATGGACATGCTATGTGACCTGATGGTGAATTTGGCTCCAGGGACCACACATTCGCTCCATAAGACGCACAGATATTTCCCCTTACTTTTTAGGAGGAAAAAAGTGCATCTTATGGAGCGAAAAAGACGGTATATCTCTGATTGAGAAGAGGGATTTATTGCGAAGGGCTCAACAAACCCATCATACAACCCGAGCAGAGTCCAGCAGGCATTACCTCTGGGTGCAGGAAGAGGTGGCACTGGGCTGGTTTCCCATCTCTGCCTGCCCTCCCGATCTCCTGCACGTAGCTCTCAAAGTTCTTGGGCATGTTGTAGTGCACCACGCCCCGCACGTCGGACTTGTCCAGCCCCATGCCGAAGGCCACCGTGGCCACCACCACCCGCAGCTGGCCGGACATGAAGTTGTTCTGCACCCGGCGGCGCTCAGCAGCAGACATGCCGGCGTGGTAGGCTTCGGCAATCCACTTCAGGGGGCGGCGGATGCTCTTTTTGGCTATGAGGAAATGGGATTAAAAAGAGAGTGAACAGGAGCAAGGCTCACTTGACAGAGTCTTTCGGTGCAGAATAATTAATAATAATAATAATAATAATAATAATTTTATTTATACCCTGCCCTCCCCAGCCAGAACTGCTCTCTAGCACTGGGAACTGCAGCTTCCTTCTTGAGAAACCCAACAGATGCAGCTTCCGATGGCAGCACAAAATTTAGTTTTTTTAATAACATAATAATAAACTTTTATTTATATCCCGCCCTCCCCGGCCGAAGCTGGGCTTAGGGCAGCTAACATCAAATATATAACATTCGTAGAAAATCAAAGAATAATTAAATTACCTCCTAAAAACAGGTCAAAATCAAAGTCTAATTAGATGGCTTTCTGCAGGGTTAGGGTTGGGATCAGTAAGTGTTCATTGGCCCAACTGTTTACGGTGATTTTATATGGGCCTGTGAGAATGCTGGGAGGCCTCTTTCATATTAGTTCTTATACACAAAGAAAGGGGGAGTCAGGCTGAGCCCTGGCCAAAGGCCTGGCGGAACATGAAGTTGTAACCTAAGATAGCGTCCCTGAGTTCTTTGCCACATTGCAAGGATTCCTGGGGTGTATGGATATTTCAGTTTCCCGCTCTGTGTGCCTGAGTATCTCCTTGGGACATGTTACACTCTACACTCTGAAGCTTGGGGTTAAGTGCAAGGTAGCCACTGTGTGGGGATGCAGGTGGCGCTGTGGGTTAAACCACAGAGCCTAGGACTTGCTGATCAGAAGGTCGGCAGTTTGAATCCCTGCGACGGGGTGAGCTCCTGTTGCTCGGTTCCTGCTCCTGCCAACCTAGCAGTTCAAAAGCATGTCAAAGTGCAAGTAGATAAATAGTAGATAAATAGGTACCGCTCCGATGGGAAGGTAAACGACGTTTCCGTGTGCTGCTCTGGTTTGCCAGAAGCGGCTTAGTCATGCTGGCCACATGACCCTGAAGCTGTACGCCAGCTCCCTCGGCCGATAAAGCGAGATGAGCGCCGCAACCCCAGAGTCGTCCGCGACTGGACCTAATGGTCAGGGGTCCCTTTACCTTTAGCCACTGTGTAGCTGGAATTTAGGTGGTTCCCAGTAATTTTAGTTATATTTTTACAGGGTATTTCAGCTTTAAAAAAATTATGATGACACACTCCAGGCCTTTGGAGTGGAGCTGGCTATAAATAAATGCATTTTCAATTTGGCCTGAGAACTGGAAGAAAAAACCACCAGCTCTCCTGTTTTCTGACCTCACCATTTCCCAGCCTGCCTCTCCCACCAACCAGCCAAGCCAGTGACCACCACCTTTTGCTTTCTTCCTCTTGCTAGCGAGGCTGCTGCTGCTGTCCTCCTCCTGCTCCTCAGCATTGGGGGGTTCTCTGAGCTTCACACCCTGGAGGCACGTGCGGATAAGGGCTGCGATCCGGGCCGTCTCCTCGCGGCGTGTGCAGTAAACTATGACCGAGTCTAGGCTCCCAAACCTTTCCCCTTGCAGCAAGTTCACCAGGGCCTGGAATCAGAACCAAGTTGGCAACTTTGAGGTGCAGGACTGCCTCCCTAGATGCTCGAGGGAAAGTGACATGCATTGCTCAGCGTGGAAGAAGGGAATGCCAAAAGACCATCACTGGAGAGATGAGGGATCCTCCTGTGATAGGAATTTTGAGGTCTTAGGTAGATGTTAAATGTTCATAAGTGTACCAACCAAGCACGTACATAGATCAGCACAGGAAGACCGACCTGAAACCGTTATGATTCCCAAACTGAGCAAATGTTTTCTCTGCAAGAGAAAGTGGGAAACCTCCCCATTGTCTTTTCCCTTCACAAATCCTGTCTTAAGGGCACATTTAAGATATGAACAGGGTGTGAGCCTGTGAACTGGCTCAGGAACTAAGTATTTATCATTACAAAAGACTGGCCAGCCTCCCCAGGAAATCAAATCAAGAAAGCAGGGTATCCAATCAAGTAACCTGCCAGACAGGAGATAAACGACATTCAAATTTCTGTTTTAGACCACCTTTTCTGTGATTTATGTATGATGTTTCTGGGGGTGGTCTTGATCTACAGGGTGGCAATTTCAAAAGTCTATATAAGGCCTTGCGAGCCATTGTTCTGGGTTCCTCCTCCCTCCTGCGTTGCGGTTAGTGAGGACCCTGTTGCAACAGATCAATAAAGATCAGGCTTACTAACTGCTTTGCTTCTCAACATTCTCTGGTTGGCCTCTGTTATTTTCTCCTACCGATAGGGAACCTAGGTAAGGACTCTATATGGGCTCTTGGATACCCCATAAGGGGGAAAGGGCAGATTTTGTTTACAACAGCCCCCAGACTCCGCAACATACGGCTAGAAATCAGCAACCAGAAAGACTGAAGATGGAGCCTCTCCCACACAGCACCCTTTCCCATGCAGCTGCTGTCTTTCTTCCGTCTCTGCTGCATCTCCACTCAGGTACGGGGTGGGGGGCTCCCTCTAGAAATGGTAGGGTGCGCGCTTGGAGCCACCGACGCCGACCGAGCTGTTTGCTTCGCAGTGACGCCTCGGTCCTTTGTCCTGTCCTCGTAGAATGCGGATTCCCGGCCAATGCACCAAGAAATGTAGCCTTATTGGAGTTCACCGATTGGGTCTGCATTGCTCCGGGACAGGAGGAAGGAAGTCAAATGACACCAAGTTGGTTCAAAGAAAGAGTTTATACTGCTCTCCGGATAGCAGAAGGCACTTGCATGATCAAGTCCACAGCAAGTCCAAAGAAACGACAGGTTTCATGCAGTTTATATATCCTCCAGGCACCCTCTCACTCCTCCGCTAGGAGCCCAACCACGTCGGCCTACGTACGCAGGTTGACATCACATATGTTCCTGCTCTGGTACTCTCAACCATAAAAGGATCTTCCTTCCTGTACTTCTGACCATAAAAGGATCTTCCTCTTCCTACTCTTATCTGGGACGAGGTCACCATCTCCGGGAACACGCTTTTGGCGTTTTCCCCAGACATCGGTCTTGTGTGTATTTTGTGGTCAGCACATAAGATAAAGTTCTGACCTGTTTTCTTTGTTCGCCTAGAGAGCCAAGGCCATCGCTTGCCGTGACTGATAAAGGAGAGAGCTTGTTTATGTTTTTGCTCAACAGCTCAAGTTTGACGCATTTAAAAGTGCTCTCTTTTGAAAGAACAAAAAAGGGGGGGGTTTGAGTCAGTTTTAAACTTACCACACAGAAACCCATTCCTTCAGTGATAGGCAGCAAGTCGGGTCCCAGACTCACCTGGTCCTTGTCTCTGTCTGCAGAGACAGAGAGATGCAAGTTTGGAGGGACAGCAGCAGAACGCACAGCGATCCCCTTGGCCTCTGGGATGCCCAAGTGATGAGCCACATCCCGCGCAGTGGAGAGGGTGGCGGTGGCTGTGAGGCCCAAGAAGCAGCGCACGCCCAAGCGGTCCCGAAGAACCTGCCAGAGAGAAGGTGTTACCTAGCCGTGCTCTGCTGCTTGCAGGTGTTCCTCATGCACACACCTGTGTCGCATCTTGCTTCTGTGCGCACAGATTCCATACCTTACAGAGGCGCAGGTAACAAGGGCGGAAATTGTGGGACCACTCTGAGACGCAGTGTGCTTCATCGATGCAGGCGAAAGCTACTGGGGGCAGCTGATCTGCTGATGGGAGGCAACTGGAGGCTGAGGCGCCTCCCCCAACCAAGGCCTCGGGGGACAGCAGGAGCACATGGACCTTCCCGGCCTTGACCTGCAAGTATGGAAAGCCGGCAAGTCGTGAGCCATAATTTCCAATTTTAACATTTCTTTTAAAATAATTTAAAAAGTCTTACAATGCCGACTTGCCCCACAGGGTCGTTGTAAAGACTACAGGTATTGATTAGAATATTTGTATGAGATTGTATGGGAAAAATACAGAATAACAGATGCACATTTGCTTAAAATGTATATAGGAAGTGCAGTGTAAGTGATGGAAGTCAATCAATGACATTTTATTATTGAGATATTTGTAGAATAAATTTGGAAGAAATTCTTCCAATTTTTCTTCCAATTTTTCTTTTTCTTTCCCCCCCTTCCCTTTCTCTTTTTTGTTCTTTTTTATATATGTGTGTTTATCTGAAAAATATATTTTTGTATGTATCTTGCTTGTATTTTGCTTGTATTTTGTAATAATTATGTTAAATAAAATTTAATTTTTTTTTTTAAAGGCATGTTGTGCTTTGAGCATTTGACAGCATGCTACAAATTTATTACTATTTACAAGTTGCAAACCGGAGGCTGGAAGAGCCCAGGGCACCCTAGAATTTTGCAGTTACACCAAGAATTACGTAGCCTCTACACCAGCCGCCTCACCCTGTCCATAGCAGCCTCTCTCTGGGTCTTGGACATGTTAGAGTGTATGCAGACGGCTTTCAGGCACTGGGGAAGGCCAGAGACCTGCAAAGGAAGCACAAAATGTGTGTCACTGAAGAAAGATCCAATGGTGGACACAGAACAGTCAAAAGAGATGGAGATCCCCTCAAGCCACACTGAGGCTCCCAGAGCCACCTCCTTGCAAGCTATCCCTCCTCCGTAACTTCCTCTAATGGGGTGAAATATGCTGAGGTTTACCCTAAACTCATTCCCTGATGCTAGGATCATGTCATCCAACATACTTGTTAGGGGAGGGAAATGATTTGCAGGGAAGGTATCTAATTTACTGCTTAAGAACCAGGATTGAGTTAGACTGGAGTTGGAAGCCTTTTCAAGGGAACCTGCTTGCAAATAATTCAAAATTATATTCTTAGAAGCTGAACTCAACATTTGTCGTTACAGATATACCGCTGCATGTGAACGCCAGGCCAGAGAGTCCATCTACCTGAGATGGACTCT
>JAXCMG010000020.1:34525052-34539182 GCA_034642415.1 Podarcis siculus | reverse complement strand
GACCTTCTGATCAGCAAGTCCTAGGCTCTGTGGTTTAATCCACCACGCCACCCGCGTCCCAGAAATAAATTGGGTATGCAACAAAACCTCCACGGCTTTGCTTCCGTCGCTCTGCTGCTTTTGAGGTGCTCACATCAGCAAATGTGAGTCCACTGCACCAGGACCTATTCCTCGGGAATGCTGTGCTGCTGTTCCTGCGTTCCTGTGATCGGAAGGTCGGAGAAGGTGCTCCCGACAACCAGCCCATGCAGGCGCTGAAGACGTGGGCTGAACATGGGTGTACGGAAATCAGCTAGATGGACCTATTGTCTGCTTTGGATATAAGGCAGGTTCCCTGTGTTCCTAAATCTACAGAAGAGTTTGGATTTGATTTTGGATTTGATAGCCCGCTTTATCACTATCCAAAGGAGTCTCAAAGCGGCTAACAATCTATTTTCCCTTCCTCCCCCACAACAAACACTCTGTGAGGTGAGTGGGGCTGAGAGACTTCAGGGAAATGTGACTAGCCCAAGGTCACCCAGCAGCTGCATGTGGAGGAACGGAGACGCGAACCCAGTTCACCAGATTACGAGTCTACCGCTCTTAACCACTACACCACACTGGCTCTACTAGAGCCTGGAGAGCTCCCCCCCCCGCAAATCCCTGGACCACAAGCAAGGAAATGACACCAGCCTCCAAATCCAAAAGCACCAGCAAACTTACTTGGTCATCCATCAGCGATACCAATGGTGAGATCACCAAGGTGATGCATTTGGACCTCTTGCTGTACAGGTACGCAGGGAGCTGGTAACAGAGAGATTTCCCCATTCCCGTGGACAGGACCACCAGCGTAGAGAGCCCTAGAGAAGTGGAAGAATTAAGAACAGCAGTGGCAAACTGCACAGGCTGCCTATAGAAGTGATTCCTGCACTGCAGGAGTTTGGACCAGATGATCCTTTGAGTCTCTTCCAAGTATAAAATTATATTGCTGTTGGCATCTGTCTGTTCAAGTGACAAGGGACTGTGCATATGGGGGTGAAGTCAAACCTCCTCGGCGCACAAGCCTGGGCTGTGTGTCTGGAGGTCCTGGGTTGCCCAGACGACAAGACCCCCCCCCCGACTCGCTTATGGGGTCTAAAGGAAAGCAGAGCAAGACGTTTAGAACCAGCTGGGCTGCAGGAGTTGCCAGAAG
Source organism: Podarcis siculus (assembly GCA_034642415.1). Taxonomy (NCBI): domain Eukaryota; kingdom Metazoa; phylum Chordata; class Lepidosauria; order Squamata; family Lacertidae; genus Podarcis; species Podarcis siculus. The sequence goes on along the minus strand of JAXCMG010000020.1, from coordinate 34,538,011 downwards.
GAGGTGTACAAGACGTCATCCAACCGCCTTAGGGACTCTGCTCTGCATTTGTGTAGGGTTTACTCTTTAGCCTTTTCTTCTCCTGAAGATATCCCGCAAGGCAGCGGATGTTCAGGATCAGTTTTCCTTCTCTTAAATGGGCTACCTTCCTAGGTTGGTGAGTCCTATCTGCCCCTCACTTATCTCTACAGCATGAGCAGGACCTGCCTTCTTGACTGTTGGACCCGCTCTTGGTCTCATCCACTCAATCCACCGCAGCCTATCTTCGCATGCAGGGGAAGTCATACAATTTGATGAATCCGTATTATTGGACTCAATTCAAGGTGTTAATATTAATGTATAAGCCCTTAAGCAGCTGGTACCGTTGCTGCAACATCTCTCCCCATATCAACCAGCTCCTATATAAATTCAACCCTTCAGTGTTGCTTGGTCATTCCTTGGAAGTTGCATCTGGCAACAGTCTTCCCCCGCCTAGTGCCCTCCTGGTGTCTTGGACTATAACTGCCATCAGCCTAGTCGGCACAGCCATACTGTAGTTCAAAACATCTGGAGGTGTTAGAAAAGGATGCAGCAAGACTACATCTGGTCACCAGCAACAATTGCTTGGCTGCACATCCAAGTAAACATCATTTTTTAAACTCTGCATTTCCTGCAAGATGAGGAAGTGTCTTGCAAACAACCCTTCTCACCTGAGAGTATCCGCATTATGGCTGTTTCCTGTCCTGGCCGGAAGCTGGCGTAACCCAACTCAGCCAGTGCTTCCAACACTTCTGGAGGGGTCTCTGCATAAGACACAGAACAGAGATCCAGTCAAGAAAGGGGCAAGGCTTGCCCCCCCCCCCCCGCAACGATTCCACGCTCATGGAAGCATCAGGAGAAAGAGACTTAGGTAGAAATTCTGCAAAACCCCTTATCAGTGAGAGTGAAACCTGTTCACAAAACTGGCAAGAAGCACTTTAGGAAAACCTCACACCGACTGTTAACTAGGGCCTTTTAACTGGGAGCTGTGGCTGTAAGGTGAGTCTGAAGGTGGCTGCTTTGGGCCTTGGCTGGTATCTGCTGCCGCGGGCCTCCATCCCAGCACGGGTCCCCTGAAGCCCTCCTTAGATGGAGAAGGGAGGCAAATAGCTGTTTGCCTGCCACGGTTTTTCCGTTCTTTGGGGTGGGGAAGATTGAAATTCGGGTGCCCGGAGAAGTCCGAGGTTGGGGTGGTGGTGTGTGGGGGGGGGGGGGAAATGGCCTCTGCAAGCAGCTGGGGATTCTGAAAACCCTGAATGTGGAAGCCTTGCCTCTGGAAATGCAAGTGGGCCGTGGGAGAAACAGATGGGGAGGAAATCAGTTCTGTAGGTTTTCTGCAGGTAGGCCTCGTCTTTTCGGCTCATCCTTGGGTGGGTTAAGTGGGAAGGCAAGATGAATTCAGGGATTTAAAAAACAAGAATTTCATATGTTGTGTGTCTTTGTTTCTCAATTTGATACTTTTAGATGGTCTTGTATGCACTGCGGCTCTTGGTGCATTGTGACTTGCTGTTATTTTTTATTGATAATAGCTTAGTACTTACTGTAATTGCTACGGGTTATTTTCTGCTTTATTATTTGCTGGTGCTTAATTTTATTGTGTACTGTTGTATTCCAGCGGATTGTTGAATACGACTTTATATGATGCAAGTTGTTTAACATTATGTTCCTTTTTTTTGTATTGGATCGGATAGTTATAAGGTGTGTGGATTCTGCTGTAGACTTTGCTGTTTCTTCAGCTTGTAAACTGCCTTGAGTGTAGTAATGTAGAAAGGCAGTATACAAATGAAAAGTGAAAGTGAAATTCTGCACCAAGTTCTGCCTCACCACTGCATGGAGGCTGGCGACAACCAGCCTTCGGGGGGCAGCAGAGGCACCCTTTTGGAAACTTACCTCTCACTTTCCCGTCCTGCCCCAGTTTGTAGAGAGGTTCTGTTGGTGGAGGTGGTGGGAGAATTTCGAACACGGGCCTCTGCACACACAGGTGAACCTCTTCCTCCTGAGCAAGCTGATTCAGGCCTCCTTGGCTGCTCTCACTTTTTGCTGGCAAAGAAGGAGGGGGAGGAACAACAAGTTATGAATATTATTATCTTTATCATTTATTAATTAACAGACCAGCTGGACCGTAGTGTCTTTCCACCAGCTGCAGCCTCTATACCAGCTGCAAGGAAAGCCCCAAATTATTTCTTCATCATGGCACTTGTATCTGCTTTCAAAAAAATGCCCTGATAGCACAGTGGAAACTGACCTGTGACAAGTTCTTCCTGATCTGAGACCACAGAGCATCAGACTGGAGGGTGCTACAGATGCAGCCTTTGCCTCTTACCTGAGATCTTGCTGTAGGCTGTGTTGGTCATCTGAGCCACTTCCTCCAAAGTCAGCAGTGGCACCTCCTCTTCAGCAGCAGAGTCATCTCCCTTCTGTTGGGGGTCAGCAGCAGAGAGCTGCTCAGTAGCAGCTAAAGGAAGAAGAGATGCTGCTTTGGAGCAATCAAAACAGTGGAAGGAAAATGCCTTTTCCAGGAGTAGAGCATGTGCTTTACATCAGGGGTGGTAAACCCTAGTTCAGGGGCCTGCTGTGCCCTCCTAAACAGCAATTGCTTTTGACCATACAAGACCACAAATTCTGGTAGCAGTGGGGTAGGCACAGCCCAGCACACTGGTGTAGATGCAAATCACCTTTCCCCTATTGATCAGTTTGATTATTTGACAAGGGAACACAGACAATGCCAGCCCCCCTCACCCTATTTGCACAGCCGGGGGGAGGGGGTTGTGTTCCTCTGTTTTCATGCAAGAACATGGAGTGGCCATTTCAGCATATGTCCCAAAATATTGACAAAGGGTGAAAGAAGCTACTGGGCCAAAAAAAGTCCAGCCCACCTTGCTTTACATGCAAAGGGTTCAAACCCCGGCACCTCTAAGTAGCTCAGGGAAAGACTCCCATCTGAAACCCTAAAGAGATGCTGCCAGTCAACGTATGGGCAATACTGAGTTTACTGGTCTAAGGCAGCCTACTGGGTTCCTCCTCCTTCTGCAAAGATGGCCAGGGACTTGCCTATGGCCCAGGTTGCCCTGGGCTTTGGTGCAGTTGCAGGAAGATGACCAGAAGTTTCAGCTTTCTCGTTCAACTAAGCACAATGACTTATTACAGGCATGGCCAAACTTGACCCTCCAGATGTTTTGGGACTACAATTCCCATGATCCCTGACCACTGGTCCTGTTAGCTAGGGATGATAGGAGTTGTAGTCCCAAAACATCTGGAGGGCCGAGTTTGGGGATGCCTGACTTATTATGCCCCAACCAGGAACTGTGGCAAGTGTTGGCCTGTTTCACTAGAACCATAGCTAAGAATACTACCCACAGTTTGAAGTTGGTTGGGTTAACTAAACAACCACATGCCACTAATGAGAGACCACCCGCCACACATCACTAGCAGCCAAGGTTAGCTGACAACTGAAGCAAAAATTCCCAACCTCCATCTTGCAGTGGATGGAGGATGGGCAAGAACCTGAGGCTCACACAGGCAAAACTCAACCATGGGTTTAATATTAATGTACAAACTCAGTCATTATCTGCTAGATGTGCTAATCCTACGGCCAGAAATAGTGTCTTCCTCAGAAAGCATTCCAATGTCACAGGACAATTGAGGTAGCGTTCATGTCCTTATGCAACGGTTAGTGAAAAAGCATTTTCCAAATAAGGCAATTTATTGATTGATTGGTTTTATCTATCCCAGCCTTCATCTCACAGTCTCGGGGTGAGTTTCAAGTCAATTTAAAAATCCAAACCAAACCGAAGGAATGGACAGAGCCGATAAAACATACCTAAAATCACCTGAGGAGTAATAATAAAAAATAACTTATGGAGTCAACACAACCAAGTGGTCAACTGGTTTATAAGAGGACTTTTTACTGGTCTTTGTGCTTGACAGCCAGATGAAGCTTTCCTAATAAAAGGGCAGTGAAGGTTTGTAGACATTGCAGGAAGTTCTGCAACTGATTCCTTCTGCTTTTTTGTGACAGTCTTTGTAGCCATCCATAACAAACTCGACAGGTCTTCTGTTCTCTTAATGCAAAGCATGCCAATACCTGGTCTATCTGGCCATGACAGCCAGGCGGCCTTACCTCTCCCCTTGCACTGGGAAGCCCAGTGACCAAGTCCTCCACACCGGAAGCAAGTGTCAGAGCCTCGGTCCAGGCGCCTGCCACCTCCTCCAAACTGTTCCCCCTTTTTCTGCCACTTCTGCTTCCATACCTGTCAAGACACCAAAAAGACGAAGGCTAAGTCAATGGATTGATGCTTTTGAATTGTGGTGCTGGAGGAGAGTCTTGAGAGTCCCATGGACTGCAAGAAGATCCAACCTCTCCATTCTGAAGGAAATGAGCCCTGAGTGCTCACTGGAAGGACAGATCGTGAAGCTGAGGCTCCAAGACTTTGGCCACCTCATGAGAAGAGAAGACTCCCTGGAAAAGACCCTGATGCTGGGAAAGATGGAGGGCAAAAGGAGAAGGGGACGACAGAGGATGAGATGGTTGGACAGTGTTCTCGAAGCTACCAGCATGAGTTTGACCAAACTGCGTGAGGCAGTGGAAGACAGAAGTGCCTGGTGTGCTCTGGTCCATCGGGTCACAAAGAGTTGGACACGATTAAACTACAACAAAGTCAATGGATGCCTCTCCAGCGTCACTAAAGGAGGTTGTGATCAGGCTGCGTGAGTCATGGGCTGGCCAAGGACCCAGCTGATGGCTCCAGTGGCTTGTGGGGGAATCTGTCAGCAAATATTTGGCAGGAGGGTGCCCCAAAGTGTTCTCTCACCCCAGTTATCCCTGTGGTGGGAGTCATGAGCTCATCCCCTCTCTGACGGGCTCTCTGGGCTTAGCAAATAATAATAATAATAATAATAATAATAATAATAATAACAACAATAATAATAATAAATAAATAAATAAATAAATAAATAAATTTTGTTTATACCCCGCCCTCCCAAGCCAAGGCCGGGCTCAGGGCGGCTAACAACCAATAATAAAAACAAGTTGGATGAATACAACTTAAAAACAAGATTAAAATACAACGTTAAAACATTAAAATGCAGCCTCATCACAGGAGAAGAAAGGAAAAGAGTAAGAGGGGGAGGGAATCAAATTGACTCCAAGCCAAAGGCCCTGCGGAAAGAAATCAGATCCTGCAGGGCCCTGGTCTCATGAGACAGAGCGTTCCACCAGGCTGGGGCCAGTGTTGAAAAGACCCTGGCTCTGGTTGAGGCTAATCTGACTTCCTTAGGGCCCGGGACCTCTAGGGTGTTGCTATTTAGGGACCTTAAGGTCCTCCGCGGGGCAGACCGGGAGAGGCGATCCAGTAGGTACCAGGGTCCTAGGCTGACACACAAAGCCCTGCCCTGACACACAAGCCCTAGTGCCAGTGAAGACTGGGAATAGCTCCATCTGCCCTGAAGGGAAGGGGTCAACAGCCACCTTTCAGGAGCTGGAGCCACACACCCACCCATCACCCAAGTCTAGGAGGAGTGAAATGAGAAGGGAGCAGAAGAGCTCAGCCCACCAGGAGGAGTGAGAGGCTGCAGGAGCACACACAGCTTTAGCGATCTCTTACCTCCCAGAGGTGTGCCTTCATGTACTCAGATCTATAAATTTAGACATCCACTCACTGTCTAACCACACACTGATACACAAGCCCATGAGAGGTGTTGGGCTCTCCTTCCTTGGAGGTTTTTAAGCAGAGGCAGGATGGCCATCTGTCATGGATGCTGTCAGGGAACTGCCATCAGAACAGGGGCGGGAAACAGAGGGGCAGTTGTGTTACAGGGAGCCTCCGAAAACCTTGCGAAGCAGTTCCTCTTCTGGTGATGGGGAAAGCCCCACCTCCAGTGGGGAAGAGGTGAAAGGACCAGAGGATGCTGGTGGGAGCCTCAGCACCGCTCCTGGCCAAGCCGGCCAGGAGGGAAGCACACCCCTTCTGCCGCCCACCCTGCGCAGAGGTCCAAAGCGCAAAGAGGGAAGGAAAAGGCTGGGCGTAACGAGGCTTTTATGTTGGGGGAGGTCCAGGAAACAAGCACTCCCGGATTCTGCTAGCGATTGAGGCAGACATGAACTTTGGGGTTCCGCACTGTAAATAGTTTTTGCACCTAAATAAAACCTGTAAAAGACAGGTCAGAGTCCTACCTGGTTACTCGTGAGCAACCACCTTTGCCATCTGACAGATGCTTTAGCTGAGATTCCTGCACTGGACTAGATGACCCTGGGAGTCCCTTCCAACTCTACCATTCTGTAACAACTGTGGCCCCCACCCATGTTGAAGTGCAATGAGAAAGACCTACCCACCCCGCACAAACAAATGAAGAAACGGCAAAACCGTTGAGAGTAGCTGCCATTTCCCAAAATGTTTTAAACATAAATATGCTTCTTCATGTGAAACTAAATACAAAATTGAATTCAATTCCCTCCAGAGCAAACAGGCTACTTCAACAGTCGGAAGTTCCACTCAGATATGATTCATTCCAATTCTATTTTACAGGCTGTAAATACCACTGAGTCAAGAGGCAATTTACCTGCTTGCGAAGATGCCTCCCTCTCAAAGCGTACCCTTTCACGTGAGATTTATTCTTGAGATTGATTCGCACAAAGTTGCCATCCTTCTTTGGTGGTGGTCTAGAAAGAGGTAAGATCCCTTTATTGTAACGGTTCAAAATAGGGTGCCGCGTGTTTAGTTGTACTCTTGCTGAGGCCTTAACAGTCGCTGGCAAAAAGGCACAAAGACTTAAGTGCAAAAGCAGTCCTGATTCCCACCAGCCCCCCCTAAAGACCCTAAAGGACTGTATTTCTCAAAAAGGTCCTGAGATCTCTCTCTCTCGCTAGATGAACACAAGTCTTTGAGGGTAAAACATCCTCAAAGTGGAAAAGGAAGGGTGACACTGTAGTGTTAATAAAACAAAATCATGCAAGGTGTCAGCACAGAGAAACACTGTAGGAAGCTACTGCATGAAATGACTGTTTTATGTGACTGTAATTTGTAGAATGCAAAATCAGGATAGGGACATCAGGAGAGATGGACTGCACAAACCATTCACTTTCTGGTACAAATTTATGAGCACATACTGAAACAGAGGAGAAAATATTAGATTAAGTTGTACTTCAAGGATGCCACTCTTTCTCTTAAATAGCAACTCTCCAGGGCTATTCCTTGGCCATAAAAGAGGAGCAACAATTGCCAGCTCCAGAAAGCTCCCTGGACATACCTGCAGGCCAGACTGTTGGATCTCTCACTCTGTCTGGGACACTCCTCCCCATCGACTTCCCCAAGTAGGTTTTCAAAGCAAACTGGGGTGCCTGTTCCACTTTTGTCTTGTGCCTCAACCATGTCCTGATCATCAAAGTCGTATTCACTGAGCCCTGGCTTTTGACTAGCACCACACCGTTTTTTGAAGCGGCTGCCCCCTGCTACCTCTTTAGTTCTCTTGCGCTTTACACCAGAGGTGCCACTTTGGGACCTGTCCTTGCCATCATCTCTGTGGGCTTCAGCATCCCGTTTCCTCTTCTTGCAAGAAGCTTTTCCTCTCTTAGAAGGACTCCTCTGCTGCCTATCCTCCACTTTGCAGAAAGCACCACTCAACTGCGGCGAAGTTCCTTCCCGAAGCTGCATCTCGGTTTCCTGAGTAGCCTCCTTTGTGCAAATCTCCAGTTTGCGGCTATGCTTGAAGGCAGAAAACTCAGCTTTGCCCTCAGCGAGTGCTGCATTTGCACCTGCTTTGCACGGGGTCTCACCTGCAGGATGGCTAGCCTGCCCACTGGGCTTGCAGTCGGCTCCAACACTTTGGACCAGGGGCTGGCTCTCCACCGCATCTCCTTGACTGTTTTCCCTGGGAGAACTGCAACACTTCTCCTGTTCCTGCTCTCCAAGGTGGGGAGGAACATCCCCTTTCCCCTGAGAATTGTCTCCTGGTGAGCCCTGGCCAGGATCTGCCCCGCCGCCTGGGATAGGAGAGCCGTCTCCAGGGAGCCCCTCTCTTGCCTGCCATTCTGCCCCTTGGCACCTGTCCAGCCAAGCAGGATCCAGGCTACTCAGCCGCTTGGTCAGTGTCTGCTTCAGCTGCCGAAACTTATCCAGCGGTGGCGGCGGCCTTGGCTTTGGGTCAGAGCAAAGCAGCTTGTTAGGAATCAGCCCTGGGAATGAAGGTGGCAGGAGGGTTTCAAGTTCCATGGGATCGGGGCAAAGCAGCTGATCTGGGCTATTTTCTAACAAAGGAGCCTCAGGCGGTTTGGGAGACACAGCCTTTGCGGTGGTTTGGTGCATGTCCTTCTGCGCCGCTGTGACTGACTTCCTCCTGGGGGTGAGGGATTTCCTTAAAGTTACAGGGCGTTCCTGAGATCAAAAGTAAAATTCAGTTAGTTTCCAGCAAGTGAGCCTACCTATATCCCCAACACTTTCTCCTCTTATTTTATGCCAGAACAGAAAACCCTTGAAGCTAAGCACAACAGACATATTTCCCTTCCCTACTGGAAATCTTTGCTAAATGGCTGGCTCTTCCCCAGCAAGTTTTGAACCACATAACAAGTCTCAGGTTCCTTCCATGGAATTTCCAATTAAAGGAGATCAAACACCAGGGCTGAGAAAAACCTTAGACACCCAGTGAGAGAGGACAAAATCTCACTTAGTATTCAGAAATGCGTGTTCATGCGTCTGCAAGGTCAAATTATACAGATAAGTAATTATTTAGGTAAGGGAAATGAGCTCAGACTTTCCAAACAGCCTTATCCCTTCGTCTGGTTCAAGGTGCTCATCAAGTTTGCAGACATCACTGAAATGGAAGGAAGTGAAAAGACTAGATCATATCACAGGCATAGATTAAATGGAGTTAGTCCTTTTGTTTCCTCAAGGATCTTCAGCCTTCAGAAGCTGCCCTGTCCCTGCACTCAGCCTGGGCTCAAGGCTAGAATTAGTCACTCACCAATCACACAAACCTTAATAGCTGATCCCAAGTTGCATTTCAGCTTCATGCCAAAATACTTTACAGAAGCCTGCAGTGTCTCTTGATCCTGCGGGGTCAGTTTAGGAGGCATATTTCCTCGATTCAGGTGTGCACCCCAGCAATCTGACTCAGGTACCTTGGAATAGAGACGAGGGGAGGGGGTGGGAAAATACTGGTGGAAGTTTTAGAGGGTAATTATGGTATGCAAAACTAATGTTTGTAAATTTTACTTGCAAATCGTTCCTCCGTGCAGTTGTTTAATAATTAAGTTTACATATCCATATTGTAGTTTGTTTTCCATGTAACTGCTATCATTCTCCAACTATTTATACTTTTATTACATTTATATCCCACTTTTCCTCTAAGGAGCTCAAGGTGGTATTCATAGCTCTCCTCCTAACTTAATGTGAGGTAGGTCAGTCTGAGAGTGAGTGACTGGCCGAAGCCCACCTAGTGATCTTCTTGGCTGAGTGGGAATTTGAACCCTGGTCTCCCAGGATGTGGTCCAAGCCTCTAACCACTACACCACACTAACACCTTATTGCCTTCTGAAAACAGTTCAGCCCCAACACAGCTTCATCTGGTTCACATTTAGAGGCTGTAGGTGACAAAAATGGAGATGGGGGTGTTAACAGGCTGCAGGGGTTTTTGATCTGATAATAACAAACATGGGCTCAAGCCTTTCCCCTGCAAGGTCAGTGCCCACAGACAAGATCACAACTGCAAAGCACAAAGCTCCTTTGTTACCTGTTCTGTTACTGGCAGCTCCTGAATTTCTTTCTGGCAGATGGCTTCAGATCCAAGGAGGCCTTGCTGTCCTTTGGCTTCTTTCAGTGCCTTGTACTCTTTGTACAGCTCTGTGCACAAATAGCAGTTCAGAATGACTTCTAAGCTGACAAGGAATTACCTGCCCAAATCAACTCTGGGGTCTATCAAACCCAGCATACACACTCTCCCTCAGGTAATAGTAATATTCAGGTGTGACAGTTCTACAATAGATAATGGTTTGAGATGAGCCTGCCTGTAGGGAGGTCTTGTTCTGATAGTACAGTGGTACCTCGGGTTAAGTACTTAATTCGTTCCGGAGGTCCGTACTTAACCTGAAACTGTTCTTAACCTGAAGCACCACTTTAGCTAATGGGGCCTCCTGCTGCCACTGCGCCACTGGAGCACGATTTCTGTTCTCATCCTGAAGCAAAGTTCTTAACCTGAAGCACTATTTCTGGGTTAGCGGAGTCTGTAACCTGAAGCATATGTAACCTGAAGCGTATGTAACCCGAGGTACCACTGTATATATTTAGATATTCACCCACTGGGTTAGGCATTGAGGCCTGCAGCTTGAGCTGAACGAAACGACAGTAAATGTTGCAAGGGACTGAGATGGAGAGATGGAGAGCTTCAATGAACAAAGGCCCCCCCCCCCCATCTGACAGGCCATGGCTCCACAGAGCTGCTGCCAATCAGGAATGACAACACTCTAAAGATGGACTGTTGGCCTGAATCTCCTTAAGGCAGCCAGCCACAGTACCTTTCTGCAATCATGTTTCCATGTGTTATAAGGGGTCAAATTTCACAGCTACTGGAAAAGCATATTAAGTAAATGGAAAAGCATTTTGTACACTGAAAACCCCTACACAAATAAAACATATTTAGATGGCAATGGCCCAGGGCTGACCATATAAGTGATTAAGGCACATCATCTCAGTGTTTTGGGGTCTTGTGTTGTCTGTGTTTGGGGTCTCGCCTGAGTGTTGGGATCACTCTGTCTGTGAGTCAGAGCCTGTGTTACATGTTGAATTTCTGAAGCAACAGGAATACTTTATACTTTATATCTGTATCTGCAAAGCTTACAAACTATATGTCTATATATCAATGTCTGGAACTGTTTTACTGAGCCTAATCTTCTACAGCAGTAAACTATTTTGGGCCTGCCTCTGTGTGGTAAATGGAACTGGGGGCAACTTCTGCTACATAGGTGCCTCACCTCAGATCCCTAACAGTATTTGTTATTCAATTAGGGTTTCTCAGCTCTGCATCAATACTTCAGATTTGCAGTGCTACCTTGTTTTTTATAATGTTTGCATGCTATTGTTTAACCTCATTTATCTTCTCTTCTGCAACGCTTCCCACTGGGGCATTTGCAGGGGAAAGGTGCTGGAATAGAGAGGTTGCCCTGAACCAACCAAGCTCTTCCTACCTGAAGACAATGTGTTCTTAAAATGAGCAGTGACAATTATACTGCTAGCTGAATTTTTGTGTTTTAATTAGCAGGAGTTACAGGGTTTTAGAGTTCTAGGCTCTCCTTACCCCCGTAGGGAACTGGGAAGCATACACGTGACTCTGGGGAACAACTTATTTGCAAAACTTGCCAGCTGATCTAAACTATTCCAAAGATAAAAGCTGTCCCCTTGATTAACATCCCTTCCACTACCGCAGTACACAAAAACAAATATGCTATGGAGAAGAGTCACACTTACGTCTGACCTCTTCAGGAGCCGTTGCAACATCAGCCTAGAAAACAGGTGCAAATTTGTCAGGATAATTTTAGAAATGTGAATGGCTACAGACATGCTGTCAGCAATAACTCAAATGTCCACCCTAGTCTACAGTGTTCCAAATACCTTGCCAGGTCTCCTCTGGTGCTCCTGAAAAAACAAAACCTCCCAGTTTTTCAGCAGGCGTTTCACCTTGTTACATCTGTCCATCGCTCCCCAAGACAGGCTTCCAAAAACTGCACGAGAAGACAGGAGTTTTAGGTTAATAAGTTCCAAAAGAACCCTTCAGAGCTGGGTTGGTAGCAGGCAGGAGGCCACGCTGCAAGTCCAGAATATGTTACACAGCAGGCAATTCATAATTGGAGAATCCAATTTTCAGATTTAATATTGTTCATATATTATTATTATTATTATTATTATTATTATTATTATTATTATTATTATTTAAACAGTGTAATCAATATAGATGACATTAGAGAAGATAGACTGATTCCCTTCTTACTGTCCTTCAGCCAGCAGGTGAAGACATTCTTGTTTCAACAAGCTTTTCTGAACTGGCTGCTTTTAAGGAAATGGCTGGTGCTGTGCTGTTTTTATTATAATTATCTGTATGTTTTTAATACATCTTATTAAAACACCTCTTCAACTAGGCGTGTTTGGCTGATTTAAGGCTTTTAAAATGTGTTTGTTTTACTATGTATTTTGTATTCTCATTTTGTGTTTTTCTGTTGTGAACTGCCCTGGGACCATTTATATGGTGGCATATAAATTTGATAAATAATAATAATAAAAAAATACATTTAATAATAAAATAAATTGTAAATAAATTTGCCTTCTCCACCTATACGGTCTACCTTCCCAGGTGGATGACCCCCAACCGCCCCCTTACAGCCAGATGGGCGGGGTATAAATAATAAATTATTATTATATATAGATTTTGGGATTCTTAGCTGGACCCACTAAGGGTGCCGTGATCAAGTTCCCATTGGGCTTCCCCCGCCCCCCACAATGAAACACAACACAGGCAGCCATCCCTGTACATGATAAAGATAAGCAGGAGACCCCTGCCCCGAAGAGGGGCTCTGAAAGGGACCCAGGCATCTGGGGATCCCTCCCCTCCCCAGGCTGGAAGGAACCCAGGTGTCCGGGCACCCCCTCCTCAGGATACTGGAAGGGACCCAGGCGTCCGGGCACCCCCTCCTCAGGATACTGAAAGGGACCCAGGCATCCGGACACCCCCTCCTCAGGGTACTGAAAGGGACCCAGGCGTCCGGACACCCCCTCCTCAGGATACTGGAAGGGACCCAGGCGTCTGGGCACACCCTCTTCAGGATACTGGAAAGGACCCAGGCGTCCGGACACCCCCTCCTCAGGACACTGGAAGGAACCCAGGCATCCAGGCACCCCCTCCTCAGGATACTGGAAGGGACCCAGGCGTCCAGGGATCCCTCCCCCTCCCAAGGCTGGAAG
>JAXCMG010000020.1:34507407-34525042 GCA_034642415.1 Podarcis siculus | reverse complement strand
GGACCCAGGCGTCCAGGGATCCCTCCCCCTCCCAAGGCTGGAAGGGACCCAGGCGTCCGGACACCCCCTTCTCAGGACACTCGAAGGGACCCAGGCGTCCGGGCACCCCCTCCCCAGGACCCTGAAAGGGACCCAGGCGTCCGGGGATCCCTCCCCCTCCCAAGGCTGGAAGGGACCCAGGCGTCCGGACACCCCCTTCTCAGGACACTGGAAGGGACCCAGGCGTCCGGGGACCCCTCCCCCTCCCAGGGCTGGAAGGGACCCAGGCGTCCGGCCGCGCTCCGTTACCTCAGCCTCCTTCCCCCCGCGCTCTGAGGCGATTCCCTTCTTCCCGCGCGGCCGCCGCGCCGACCAATCGGCGACGGTCCTCCCGCCCGAGGGGCGGCGCCTGCCGCGCCCCAATCAGGAGGAGCCGCTGGGGTGGCAGGGAAGAAAGGAAGGCGGGCCGCTGGTCTCCTTGGTAACCCCGCGGGAGGGAGGAGGGAGGGCGGGGCCCCGTCCGCGCCTGCGCACCACGCCCGCTCGGCGCTACGGCGGCTGCGAAGGGGACGGCGGGCGGTGCGCCTGCGCAGGAGGGTCTCCGGGCCGCCTCGGGATGGCCTGAGGGGAGAGCGAAGGAGCGTCGCCGAGAGAAGAGGAGCGAGGAGTGGTCGCGGGGGCCCGGTAAGACCCGAGGCCTACTTACGGCGAGAGAGAGAGAGAGAGAGACCGAGCCCGGTTCGGGGGGGGTGTCTCTCTGAGGGGACGTCGTTGCCATGGCGACGGGAGGGGTCCTCCGTGACAGGAATGAGGCGGGGGGGGGGGGGCGGGGCGGCAAACGGGGGGGGGGGGGGGGGCGGTCCGCGCCCCAGGGGCCGGGGGGGGGGGGGGGGGGAGGTGAGGGGCACCCCCCCTCCGGATCGGATTCCCCTCACAGTCGGGCTCCTTCTCGGCCGGGAGAATCGAGCTCCGTCTCCTCCTCCCTCCCCGCCGAGGCGCCTCTCTCCTCTGCCTTGGAAGCGGGCGGCCCCCGCGGCATCGCCGGGCCTGGGAGGGACGGGACACCGGTGCCTGGAAGCGAAGCGGGTCCTATTCGGTGTCGCAGCTGCCGCCGGTCGCCGCAGATCGGCTGACGGCCCCCGAAACGCAGGAACACGTAGCCTGAGAACAAAGCCATAAACCCCACCCCGCGGTTGCAAAGGCCCCACGCGTTGTATAATATCAGCCGGAGGCCCCGGAGGAGAGGAATAATGCTCGATCGCCCAAAGGTGTCCCCGGGAGAGCCGTCCACCCAAACCGGGAGCCTCCCGGGGGTGGGGAGAGCATCACACAAGCGCAGAAAAAGGCCCGATCTCGATTACCGCAGCTCCCTATGTCCCTCTCTTGCACGCCAAAATGGCTTCTACAGGTAGAAAATCAAACCATTTTATCAACGTTGCTTTCCTTTCTTTTCTTTTTTTTTTTTTTGTAAATGTTTTTTATTAATTTTCACAGGCAGTAAACAATAAGGATGCAAAAATCAAAGCACAATCTAACATTTGAACTTCTAATAAGGGATCCTACTATTTTGCAAGTCTTCTTTTGAGGCTCTTTAAACCTCAAGACTTCCTTCCACCCCCTTCTAATGGTTCTTTACATCTTACACCATTCTCTGCATTTTGTTATCATTTTTATCCAATTGTTACTCCCTAACATTTTCTAGTACCTTACTGCCTATCAGTGTTGCTTTTAATGCCATAGCCCACCCTGGAACCTTATGGCAAAGGGCAGGTAAAATAGTAATAAGTAAATAAAAATAAGAATGCACAATATCAAATCCATTGGGGCACTAAAAGCATTCATATATATGTAGCTGTCAAGTACTATCTTAGGCAAAAGAGAGAGACAGAAATCCTTTCTGTCATGGTGCTGAGAAAGCCTGGATTGCCAACAGGTTTACTCTGATCTCCCAGAGATCATCTGCCACCATGACCAAGGTGATTTCCATTCTGAAACCAGGCTGGAAGCCAGCCTGGAATGAATCCAAATAATCAGTGCCATCAAGGACTGTCCGAAACTGGAACAGCATGACTGATGCTAATACCTTAATTAAGAACAGTAAATTTCACACTGGATAATTGTTCAGGTCAATAGAGTGGTTATTTTATATATATATATATAAAAGGAGCTGGAACACCTCTTGCCTTCAGGGCAGAAAGAAGCACCCAGATTTGACAAACTCCCTACAGGTAATTGTAACAATGGACCCCTTCTTTTTGGCAAATGAGGGAATAATGGAAGCTTTCAAGTTTGTGATTTCAAGAGATTGAGCATGCTACCCCTTTTCAGTTACCTATGCTGATTAGATCTCCCTTCTCTATATCCAAATGGAGTGCGCATCCACTGCACTAGCTGCACGATACAATACAATATCTTTATTGTCGTTGTCCCATACAGAACAATGAAATTGAAAAATCTACATAAGACATTCAAAAACCCCTAAAAAATCTGAAACCCCATTTTAAAATACAATATACTCCTATAGAGACTCCTTATACTGCGTTTAAAACCAGAATTGCATTTGGGTAGAAACTGTTTCTCAGGCAGCTAGTCCTGGTCTTTATAACCCTGTAACTTCTTCCAGAAGTTAGAAGCTGAAAGAGATCATTTCCGGGGTGCGCACTATCCTGCGCTATCTCTGTAGCTTTCTTATGGCACCTGGAAGTGTAGATTTGATCCAAGGTGGGAAGAGTGCACCCAGTTATTCTCCTCAGTCTTTACAACCCTGGACAGCATTTACCGTGCAGCTCCCAAACCACACACCATAAGTTAATACACTCTCCACAGTACAATGGTAAAATGCTATCAACAAGTCCTTTGAGAGATTGTTGTCTCCTCCCCAGAGCACAAACCTGGGCAATGAATATGGAGGTCCTGGGCTACCCAGACAACAAGACCCCTCTCTCAGCCTTGCTGATGTGGTCCAAAGGAAAGCAGAGCATTAAGTTTGGTACCGGCTTGGCTGCAAAGTTGCTGGATGGAGGCGTACAAGCCGACATCCAACCATCTTAGGGACTCCAGTCTGGATTTTTGAAGGGTTTACTCTTGAGCCTTTTTTTCTCCCAAAGTTATCCCTCAAGGCAGCGGAGGTTTAGGATCAGATTTTGCCTTCTCCACCTATATGGTCTACATTCCCAGGTGGACGACCCCCACCCGCCCCTTACAACCCTCTGCTCAATGTGCAGAAACTGCTTTGTTAACTGTTGGACCCCCTCTTGGTTTTGTCCCCTCAATCCACCAAAGCCTATCTTTGCATCCAGGGGAAGTAGCTAACTCACCAGGGGTTTGAGATCCATCAGCTACCCTCATCTGATTTAGCCAGCCGGGTCCCTTCTAGCGCTACAATTGTAGGAGGTAGATGAGGTTAATTAAAAACAAGGCTGGGGGAGGGATATAGTGGGTGGAATTCGATTCACTCTTTTAGTCTTCAACATTTGTGGTTGCTGAAAAAACTGAAAGCACCACCCCCCCAAACTGCAAGGGCCTAGGTAAAGGGACCCCTGACCATTAGTTCAGTCGTTGCCAACTCTGGGGTTGCGGCGCTCATCTCGCTTTATTGGCTGAGGGAGCTGGCGTACAGCTTCTGGGTCATGTGGCCAGCATGACTAAGCAGCTTCTGGCAAACCAGAGCAGTGCACGGAAACGCTGTTTACCTTCCCGCCGGAGTGGTACCTATTTATCTACTTGCACTTTGACGTGCTTTCGAACTGCTAGGTTGGCAGGAGCAGAGACTGAGCAACGGGAGCTCACCCCGTTGCGGGGATTCGAACCACCGACCTTCTGATCGGCAAGTCCTAGGCTCTGTGGTTTAGACCACAGCGTGTCCCGCCCCAAAATGCAAGGGCCTAAATACCAGTAATTAGAAATAAGAGGGGAGGGAATCAGATCAGAGACTGGATGCTTTTGCTTGATGGAATTCCTACTTTAGGCTACCAGTTTAAATTGTAACACTTTTTTGTAAAATTGTTTGCATTTCTAATTAAAACCCAATGGTTGTCTTTCAGCTGGCTGAATATCATTTATTAAAGAAAAAAAATGTTCAGTGTGTTTTTCAAGTTTATTAAGAGACCCTTTCCCCCCTGTTCTTCATTAAAAACTGTTCCACGATGCCTACACTAAAAAACAAAATATTCCCTATTGTCAGGCATGACATAAAAGGGAAGAGGAGGAGGAAAAAGCCCTTAGGCTTCAGTCATTGATCTGCTGGAATGGAAACAGGTAGCCAGGTGAAATGGCTGCTTCAGGCTGAAGTTCTGAAGGTGGGTGGTTTCTCAGCAGTGCTGATGGGGCAATCCTGCTTCCCTCCTCACCCTCTGCTCTGCAGCCTAATGGCATGGAAGTTAATAAAGCACCTCTGAGCTCAATGGTTCTTATTCTCAACACAACATCCCTAGCCATGCCCCAAAAACCTTTAGTCTTGATGGTGCCATAGGACACTTACTAGCCAAAAATCAGCATTTCCCCATAGTCTGATGTTTGTGCCAGAAAACAAGAGTGTCAGTAGTTCATTTATATCAGTTCAAATAATGGATCATATATACTTGAGAAGGGGGAAATCTTAAAAATTTGGAAGGGGGAAGTAATGTCAAGTCCAGCCATAATTTGTAGACCCCTTGAACCACCCCATCCTTCAAGGAATCATTCATAATTTCTGGTACAATGAAAGTGGTAGCTCTCAAACCTCAAAGCAGCTTATCTGTGGGTGTCATACTTGCCCATAATAATCTGACAAGAAGGCATCTTGGTTGCATTTGTCTCTGACCTTCATAACAGTACGTTTCTGAGCACAATTCAAAGTGTTGGTTCTGACCTTTAAAGCCCTAAACGGCCTTGGTCCAGTATAGCTGAAGGAGCGTCTCCACCCCCATCGTTCTGCCCGGACACTGAGGTCCAGCTCCGAGGGCCTTCTGGTGGTTCCCTCGCTGCAAGAAGCCAAGTTACAGGGAACCAGGCAGAGGGCCTTCTCGGTAGTGGCACCCACCCTGTGGAACGCGCCCTCATCAGATGTCAAAGAGAAAAACAACTACCAGATTTTTAGAAGACATCTGAAGGCAACCCTGTTTAGGGAAGCTTTTAATGTTTGACGGACTACTGTATTTTAATATTTTGTTGGAAGCCACCCAGAGTGGCTGGGGAAACCCAGCCAGTTGGGCAGGGTATAAATAATAAATTATTATTATTATTATTATTATTATTATTATTATTATTATTATTATTACCACTACTACGGTGTCTAGATGCAAGCACTTGATTGACAAAGTGTAAAAATGACATTGACCACAGCAGGCTCAAGTATGCGGTTGATTCCTTTTGCTTACTTGAAGTAGACCCCCTTATCACTTGAAGGAACTCTGCTGGCTGGAGGAGAGGTGGGCTTCACCACCATCATAACCACAAAGATGGCTCTTTAGTGGGCTCGAGTCTGTGTTTTTTTGGGGGGGGGGTCATACTTTTTTTACTCTTCCATTTTTGCACTAATGATCAACCCAACCGTTTCTTTGCCCTCAAAGTAACACAGCACTAAGATGAGACTGTGGTTGGGGTGAAGACACCAATGCCATCTCATTTCCAAGACATGCATATATCAATTTATCTTTTCCAACTTGAAACAATGCTTATGGTGGTTTATAACATGTAAAAAATCACATCATTACAAACATAAGAAAAGTAGTCATAATAACCTCAAAAAGTACATAATCAAAGTGGACAAGAGAGCCTAGGCAAGACCCTCAGCCATTAACCAGAGGAAAATTCCCCCAGAGACAGCAGGAAACCACACATGATCCACAAGTCTCTGAGAGCACACTGTCACACTTCACCCCTGTGAAGATTGGAGACTGCATACAGTCTAAATCTGACACAGTGTTGGAGCTGGCGTGGGTGTTCATTATTGGGGCATCTGGTGCAGTATGGAAGTTCCAAGATCCATCGTCATTTTTGAAACTCATTGAGTAGCCTTGCACAAGTCAGTTTCCCAGCCAGTGCTTCTGTAGAGGTAAAAGGTGTTGGGAGGCCTTTTTAATATGCACTGAATGTTTGGAACTTTTATGTTCAAGCGGTGTATTTTATGAAATAAAAATAAACTCAGTAATAAATCTAACAGAAGCTATTCTTTCCTCAGCTTTCTGGCTTGCCGTCTGCTCAGTCGCTGCCATGAACTCCCTGGTGTTCCTCTGCTCTCAGAAGGTTGTCGCTGACTTTGATAGCCTGCAAGATGCCTTGGGCTTCCTCCCGAAGGAGCTCTACCCCGTCTTGTTCAAAGCGGCCTTCATGGACAAGAGGACCCTGTCCTTGCAGCTGCTCGTGAACACCTGGCCCTTCCCAGTCCTCAGTTTCCAGAAGCTGCTGAGGAAATGCCAGCACTGCGAACGGGCCCTGATCCGGGAGAAGCCCAACAAGTACTGCATCCAGATGGTTATTTCGGGAGTTGTGACATATCTGATCAAGCTGCTGGAGAACCGGCGTGGCAGTAAGAGGTATGTGATGGTCTATGTAATTCGCTCTACGCGGGGCTGCCCTTGAAGCTGTCCCTGAAACTCCAGCGGGTGCAGAATGCTGCAGCGAGGCTCCTCACGGGGTCTCTGCCATGGGAGCATATTCACCCAGTGCTTTTCCAGCTGCACTGTCTCCCGGTGGAGTATAGGGTCAGGTTCAAGGTGCTGGTCTTGAAATTTAAAGCCCTTCACGGCCTAGGACCCTCGTACCTACGGGACCGCCTCTTCTGGTAATGCCCCACAGAGGACCTTAAGGTCCATATATAGCAACACCCTAGAGGTCCCGGGCCCTAAGGAAGTTAGATTAGCCTCAACCAGAGCCAGGGCCTTCTCAACACTGGCCCCGGCCTGGTGGAATGCTCTGTCTCATGAGACCAGGGCCCTGCGGGATCTGATCTCTTTCCGCAGGGCCTGTAAGACAGAGTTGTTCCACCTGGCCTTTGGCTCAGAATCAGTTTAATTCCCTCCCCCTCTTTCTTTTTCCTTTCTTCCCCTCTGAAGAGATTGCTCCCTAATTGTTTTAATGTTGTATCTTAATCTTTTAAATTGTATTTTAATCAACTTGTTTTTATTATTGGTTGTTAGCCGCCCTGAGCCCGGTCTTGGCTGGGGAGGGCGGGGTATAAATAAAATTTATTATTATTATTATTATTATTATTATTATTATTATTATTATTATTATGTGGTCCCTGGGTGTCTCCTAAAGGGTGTGGGCAGAGGTGGGCAGGGAGAGCTACCTGGGGGGCGGGACTAGGGTTGCCCTAATGGCTGTTCTTGTTTGGCCTCTCTGGCAGCAAAGGGCCGCAGCAGCGGCTGCAGATTCTCGACATGACTGGCCTCCAGGATGAAGGGCAGGGCCCAGAGAGCATGAGTCTCTGGTCCCGGACGGTCACGCTGGCAAAGGCTTGCCTGGACATCTCCAAGCAGCAAGGCAAGTGGACGAGGCGGACGTCCAAGCGGAGAAAAAGCCCCTACAGCAAACCCCCGGGGCCCCCGGCCCTCCCTCCCGTCTCCGTGGACGTTTGGGTGGACCTCTTTGTGAACAGCACCTCCTACGGAGTCCTGAAGGACGCCTTGCAGATCAACAGCTACAATGCCCTGCGGCTGAGGTGCCGGGACTTCCGGGCAGAGGAGCTGTCCATCGCCAGCACCGTGGGGCTGCTGGAGTTCCTGGACCCGGTCGGCGTCCGGCAGGTGGACCTGAGGTTCAACAACCTGGGCCTCTCCGGCTTGCGAGTGGTCCTCCCCCACCTGACCAAGTTCACCAACCTGGCGAGCCTGAAGCTGCCCTACAGCAACGTGGATGTGAGGCGCCTCACCGTGGGCATGGAGGGGAGCCTGCAGTACTTTGCCAACCAGCTGAGCCGACTGAGATGTCTCAAGGAGCTGAACCTGGGGTCCTCCCGGCTGTCCGGCAAGCTGAGGCTGCTCCTAGGGTAAGCGGCTGAAAAGGGGGCTGTGGATGTGGGTGAGCTTCTGCTAATACCCTAATTTGTCAACCTGGGCTTCGTCGTTGTTTGGCATCGTTTCTGTTTTCACGCAAGCAATAATACCAACAATAAAGAGAAAAGAACAAAGCAAAAAAGGAAAGGAAAGCTATGAGAGAGAAGGGAGTGGTAGTATTCCAGTAACAGCTTTATAACTGTACTTAAGTATATTATTCAATAATGTTTTTCCATAGGAGTCCATGTCACACAGGGCATAGTTAAAAGAGTATGGAGCTCACTCCCCCAGGAGGCAGTGATAGCCACCAACGTAGCTGGCTTCCCTGTATAGGGAAATGTTTTAGGTCTGATGTTTTATTGCGTTTTTATATTTTTCTGGAGCCACCCAGAATGACTGGGGTGACCCAGTCGGATGAGCGACACATCAATAATACAGTGGTACCTCGGGTTACAGACACTTCAGGTTACAGACTCTGTTAACCCAGAAATAGTACCTTGGGTTAAGAACTTTGCTTCAGGATGAGAAGAGAAGTTGCGTGCTGGCAGCAGGAGTTCCCTATTAGCTAAAGTGGTACCTCAGGTTAAGAACAGTTTCAGGTTAAGAACGGACCTCCAGAACAAATTATACCCTGCCCATTTGGCTGGGTTTCCCCAGCCTCTCTGGGCAGCTTCCAACAAAATATTAAAACACAATAGTCCTTCAGATATTAAAAGCTTTCTTAAACAGGGCTGCCTTCAGATGTCTTCTAAAAGTCTGGTAGTTGTTTTTCTCTTTGACATCTGATGGGAGGGCGTTCCATAGGGCGGTTGCCATCACCAAGAAGGCCCTCTGCCTGGTTCCCTGTAACCCACCTCTTGCAGTAAGGGAATCGCCAGAAGGCCCTCGGCTCTGGACCTCAGTATCCGGGCAGAATGATGGGGGTGGAGATGCGCCTTCAGATATACTACTACTACTACTACTACTACTAATATTACTAAAAGGCGGATAGACAAATTCATGGAGGAAGGGGCTATCAATGGCCACTAGCAATGATCCCTGTGCTCTGCTTTCACAGTTGGAGGCAGCAATGTTTCTGAAGGTCAGTGCCCGAAAGTCACAGTAGGGGACAGTGCTCTTCGAGTCCTGCTTGCTGGTTTCCGACAGGCTTCTGGTTGGCCACTGGGAGTACAGGATGCTGGACTAGATGGGCCACCTTTGGCCTGATCCAGCAGGCTCTTCAGTTTTTAAGCATCCACCATACAGATCAGGCATCCCCAAACTCGGCCCTCCAGCTGTTTTGGGACTACAACTCCCATCATCCCTGACCACTGGTCCTGTTAGCAAGGGATGATGGGAGTTGTAGTCCCAAAACAGCTGGAGGGCCAAGTTTGGGGGTGCCTGGTAGAGATTATGCATTCAGAAGTTCAGTAGGCACACCACAATTTAAAACTGATTAGGAAGATAGAATAACTTTATTGTCATTGTGCCATACAGAACAATGAAATTGAAAAATCTACATAAGATAGTCAAAACCCGCTAAAAACTCTGAAACCCCATTTTAAAATACAATATACTATAGAGACTCCTTATGCTGCGTTTAGAACCAGAATTGCATTTGCTTAGAAACTGTTTCTCAGGCGGCTAGTCCTAGTCTTTATAACCCTGTACCTTCTTCCAGAAGGCAGAAGCTGAAAGAGATCATTTCCGGGGTGCGCACTATCCTGCGCTATCTCTGCAGCTTTCTTATGGCACCTGGAAGCATAGATTTGATCCAAGGTGGGAAGAGTGCACCCAATTATTCTCTCCGCAGTCTTTACAACCCTGGACAGCATTGTTTTTCCCCTGGCCATGCAGCTCCCAAACCACACACCATAAGTTAATACTACACTCTCCACAATACAATGGTAAAATGCCATCAACAGGTCCTTTGAGAGATTGTTTTTCTGGAGGATTCTCAGAAAATAGAACCTCTGCTGTGCTCTCTTCACCAGGTCTTTGCTGTTTTCTCCCCAGGTTAGGTCTTTCCCTGAATCAGACCCCTCATCCATCTTGCTCTGTATTGTCTACACCAGGGTAGCCAACCTGGTGTTCTCTAGGTGGTGTTGAGCTCCCAACACCCATCAACCCAGCCAGGGCATTTTGGGAGTCTGGCAGCCACTGGAGGGCATCACTTTGCCTTACACTGACTGGCAGCAGCTTTCCAGGATTTCAGGCAGGGTATAGTCCCAGTCCTACCTGGAGATGCTGGGGATCGAACCCTTGGACCTTCTGCATACAAAGCGGATGCTCTGCTGCTGAGCTGTCGCCTTTCCCTGCTTTTCTTTTCCACCTCCTTGACCCTGCTGACTCCATGGCGCAGCAGCCTGTTGAGGTGAAGCATCAGCCTGGGCAAAACTGGTTTGGCACAACACATGGAAATTCAAAAAAAGAGAACACAAATATCCCTGTAGTTTGCTCCACTCATGCTTGTGTGGATTCTTGGTGCTGCATGCTGGCTCCCTTTTAAAAGGAGGTTCAGTTTCCAAAAGTTTGCAAGTTGTTTAATTAGCAGTGGTTGAGATACAGCCATTTATTTATAGCTATCAGAAGTTCCAACCCACAAAGAAAAAAGTCACAGTGTAAAGAGGGATTTCAGCCCTCCATTTCCTTTTCCAGAATACTCCATGCCATTCTCGCCTCCCTCTGGTTTCTGTTGTCTCCCTCTTCTCCACCAGGCACTCATCCATCACTCCACTCATAGTTTTTTCTAAAAGGGGGGGGGGCGAAGTTGGTGCTTCTGCAGACTTTGGAGTGCATAAAATGCACTGATACCTTTCTCTTACGCATCTGTGGTGGCCATTTGGCTACTGTTGTGGAACTCCCTCCCTGAAGGAAAAACTGTCCACACACATTGATGACATTAGACATCCTTCGAAGGCACACTTGTTTATGCAAGCCTGTGTGGGGAGGTGTGTGAATGAATGATCATTGGAGCTCCTTTTCCTGGATTGTTTTTCTCTGTATTAACTGAACTTCTCAGTCAGTGTTCGAAACTCCCATTGTTCTAGGCGCATTTTGCAACAGGGAATTTAATTAGTGTGAGCAGTTTCTGAGCTTTGCGCACAGTACTGTGCCTAAGATTTCAGAGTAAAACTGCAGAGTGGAAGAAAAGGAGGACTTTTTCTGCCTCCCCACTTCCAACTACTCTGTGAAGACGAGACCCTCTTAAGAATATTAGGCGGGTGGGCAGGGGAAGGACCAGACCATGTGAAAAATGAACATAATATGTAACACTAATGTCTCACAAAAAATTAAATTGATCTGTAGAAAACGCAACTTGAAAAAAATGTATTTTTGTAAACTAAGGAATTTTTTTTTTTTTTTTTTTAAATAATATTTATTAAAATTTTCAAAAATACAGAAAGTAAAGATTAAAGAATGTTCAAGACCTTATTTTCATATATCAGCTTTCCGGGACTCCCCCCTTCCCCCACCCCTACCATATTCCCCTTTCACATTGTTGACTCTACAAGTTCCCAGTTCTGATTAAAGCTTAGCTTATTTCACCCATTCTTCAAATTTAAATTTAAGTTTATACAATCCTCATATTAAGAAACAAAAGTTCCTTCCCCAGGGCCCACCCCATTTTCGTTCCACAATTTCCCCTTTATTTAATGGTAAAAACACCCCACAATAGAAATATAAGAAACAAAAATTGAAAAGTATAATAAATGAAAAGAAACCAATTCAGCAAAAAGTTGACAAGCCTTTGGATTCTAGTTCTCCCCCCCTGTCCCCGGTTTGATTTCCCCCTGATCACCAATCCATGTTAGCTGCCTGGAATTCTTAAGATCCAAAAATCACATTTTCCCCCAACTCTCGCTGGCTTTTCTTTTTATAATTATTTTTAAAGTTATTTTTAAACCATATTAACTTCAAATCTTTAATAAAACTCCCCCCAATGTTCTTTCCAAGTTGTAGTCCAGTTTCCTCTTGTTCTGCTGCTAAAATGTACTAATTCAGGAATTTAGTAAGTCTGCAGGGATTATTGTTATTCAGGAACCAAAACTTGCGTTCAGTCCCTTCCTTTCTTCAATCCTTTAGCTGAACACCCTGTAGACACAATATTGTTTCCATTTTGCAGCTTTCCCAGGAGATAACCAGTTCTGTAAAATTCCAATGGTATTTTTCCACTTACGACCTTCTTTGTAATGTCCCGAAACTCCTCTAGGGGGATTGTTGTAACTTTGTTTTTTCTAGTCCAAAAATCCGGTTGTTATCCATGTTTTCGCCATTTTGTATCCAAGTTTTAACAAATTGTAAAGAAATTGTAGCGAAATTGACCAGCAAGGCCCTCGTAATACAGTCCTCTTTCCGACTTTGACAGCTACTTTGACAGCTGTCAAAATCTCCTTCGCTTTTCGCCAGGCTCTCTCTCCTCAATCACCCCGGTTCCCGGGGGGGGGGGTAGCATTTTCCTTCTCCCTAAATTCTTCCTCCAGCACAGTTCTTGTAGTTTCCCATCGTGGAATTCTTAGTCAGAAACAAATCTTTTTGGACCTTGGTTTCCCAGTCCTTGTTTTGGAAGGTTTACAATAGGGAGGGGGACTGACTTCCTTTTTGGATCCCCCCCCCGCTCGTGTCAAATCCGAAAAAAATTCTTTTTTCTCCTTTTAAACCCGGTTTCCAAATTTTACTCACGGGTTGTTGTTAAAAGTCCGAATTCTCAATGGAAGAAGTCAGCGCTCTCCGCCGGATGGCATGCGGCTTCGCTCGGCAGGGATGGCAGAGGACTCAAAGCACCACGCTTCTCCCCGGCACCCGATCCGTAGCCTTTAAAAAGGCTCCTTCACAAGTCGGGAGGGCGCTAACGGTGCCAGCCGAGTCTCCATGTCCACGGCCCCCGTGGCCGTGGTTTTTAAGGGTCCCCGCATCGCCGGTGCGGTAGGACCCAGCCCTGCCGAGCAGGCTCCCTCCGGAGCTCGGAGGGAGTCCGCCATTCGGCGATGGCGCCAACCCGGAAGTCCTAAACTAAGGAATTTTTAATACAATTTTTTTTAATGAACATAATATTTTAGCTGCAGTTGATTCATTTTCAGCTTTGTATTCTTGTTATTTAACAAGCGCACCTAGACATTCCGTTGTTGTGCCCATAACCTAGGTTTAAGGTGCCATTTAGCTCCTAGCTTTCATATCTCGGTTTCTAACACTGTTCTCAGTGTTGAACTGTATTTACTAAGCTGAAGTTTTGTTTCATGATAAGTTTTTATTATGTAACCCACTCATGAGATCTTGCATAAAGAGCAGTATGTAAGTTGGATAAGTAAAGAAGGATCAACACTCAGAGAAGGAACTGGCTGGCTACAGTGTGAGTGGTCTAGATCCCCCCCCTTCTTAAGTCAAAAGGCTCCTAGGGTAATTATGCTAAATAACAAAATAATTCCTGTCCTCAGGCTTGCAGTCTAATATGACAGGACACAAAAGGAGAAAAGGAAGGAGAGAGTAAAAGGTTGCTAGTTTGCAAGTAAAAATATTTCAAATGTTTGAAATTAATCAGGGGATGAATTAGCTGGAGGGTGTGTTGTGAGTGTGTAACGGTGGCCCTTTTCCTGTCTCCACAGTGACTTGCAAAGCCCTTTGGAGAGCCTGGAGCTGGCCTTCTGCTACCTTCTGCCCAACGACCTGGCCTACCTTTCCCAAAGCCTCCACACTCCTGCCCTGAAGAAGCTGGACCTCAGCGGGAACAACCTCTCTGACTGCCTCCTGCAGCCTTTCCAAGGCCTGCTGATGGAGGCCGCCCCGACCCTCCTGCACCTGGACATCATGGAGTGCCGCATGATGGACACCCACCTGAACGTCCTCCTGCCGGCCATCTGCCGCTGCTCGCGGCTCCGCTACCTGGGCGTGTTTGGCAACCCCATCTCGGCCAAAGGACTGAAGAACCTCCTTCACAAGACGGTGGGCCTCTTGGACTTGAAGCTGGTCATCTACCCCTACCCGGTAGACTGCTATGGGGATGACCTGCCGTGGCCCCCCACTTCCTCCAACCTCCTCAACGGCAACGTGGACGAGGAGAAGTTCTTCCGGGTCAGCAATGAACTCCAGCAGATGCTGCTGAGCGCCAATCGGGCAGACGTCACCTGGACCACGAACCTCTGCCGCCACAATAGTCTGGACTTCTTTAGTTTATAGCCCCACGTGCATCTCCTGCCAAGAGACAAGGAATGGGGCTTGTCTTCTCCTGCTGCCACTTGCCTGCCAACGCTCCCTGTCTTGCACCATATACTGCAGTGGGCCAGTGCCGACTGCCTTACCTGCCCTGGTGCATCTCAGCCAGAAAGATCCACCTGGGAGAGCCTTGCAGACAACACCTTGAGTGGCTGTCTGTGCTCTCTTTCCGGCAGAGACTGAGGGTGTTTGGAGGCACCATAGTCTTGCTCTGCTCTTTCTTCCTGCCAGGAGAAGGATGCAGCTGCCTTTGCCTGCTTGTCCTCAACCTTAAAGGGGCAGGCAGGCAGGGGAGTCTTGCATTCCTTCCAGTCAGCAGAAACAGCGCTGTAGTGACTACGGAAGGAGGGAACAGGCAGGCAAGCGGTGGCCAGGAGAGAGGAGCGGATGAAATCTGCCCTGGTGTGGTGGCGAGTGGCGGATGGGTATTTCTGTTAACATAGGACGGCCAGCAGTGAATGCCAGGTCAAAAGCACGTGAGCCCTTTCTGGTGCATGTAAGAATACCGGGGGTTAGGTTTTGGATTTTTTTTTCTCCCCCCAAACATCTATTTTGTAACATCTTAGTTAGAGCTTAGCAAAGTGGATATTACCGCCTCTCCTTCTGTGTGTTTGATGGGATTGCCAGAGGTCAGTTGGGTGGGTGCCTTTGAAATGATTTGGTCCCTTTCAAGACTTGACAGGAGCGGGAAGTTTGTCGATCCAGAACCTGGAATAAGGCCTAAATATTGTAAGGGCCGAAGGAAGGGGAGGTGAGATTATATACAGAGAACTTTGGGACCTGAAATAAAAGATGATTTGCCTGAGAGCAACCGAGGTGTCTGGCGTTTGCTTATGACGAGGGTTCAGCTCACATATAAGCAGTAAGAGAAGTGTTCTCATCAGTGGGTTAGATACGGTTCTCCTGAAAGCAGCGTAACATCTGGTTTCTGGCCGTGGGGAGAAGTGGGTGTTGAAGTCAGGAGGGGATTGTACCGCGGCAGGGTCTTTTTTGAACAGCTTTTGCATCTCGCTGGCAGCCTTTGCCAACGTGGTGTCCACAAAATGTTGCTTGACTACAACTCCCCTCAGCCCCAGCCACAATGTTTTTGTGGCACTTGCTATAGTTGCATGCACACAAGTAAAGGATAAGCGGAGGCAACCGAGTGTTATGGAGCCGCCACATGAGCAAATTGGGATGGATGCCCAATAAACAGGTTGTCCAGAGGAGCTTGGAACCAGTAGCAGAAAAAATCACCCTAGTGCTGAAAAGGACTAAAATTATGGAGGGCGGCAGGCATGAGTTTAGGGCTCAAAGGCCAGGGACCATCAAACCATTTTTCGTGTGAAGCCTAAACCTTGCCATAGTACCTCCTGAGCAGGCCTAGAGAGGATGGCATCCCTACAACTAGTGAGAAGATCTTTAATGATTGCTTAACATGCAGATATTGAGCCAGTGGGAGTTCTTCCTTGTCATCTTCCTGCCTGGAATCTTTGCTTCTGGTGCTGCTATTTATGCACAATACCCACAACCCTTCTGCACTCATGCACACACGATGCTCTGAATTTCACCCCTGCCCCTAGCTTGAGATGTGTTGATGCTTTGAGTCTATCCATCTTTTCACATTGAGATGGAAGGCAAATCAAGATCTCCAGTGCATTGCTCTATAACCCTTGCAATTTGCCAGCGATTGAGGCTTAAACCTTCCCTGGCCTTGAGCAAAACAAATGAGTAGGAGCAGCACTAGGAAGGATCTCCCTTTCAAAATGTGTTTTTGTCAAGGTGTGAATGGACCACACAGCTGTGAAGAACCCAGGAAGCAGAGATGCTCCCACTTCCAACCTGGGCTGCCAAAGGCTCCCCCCACCCAACCGCCTGTGATTGGCTGCACACAGACCATGATGCCACAATTGTAGTGATGTCAGCATGTGATGTTGGGAGCCCCCAGAATTCCTCGGCCCATGCAAGAGGTGGCTGGAAGGTCCTGCAGAAGGGAGAGAACAGATTGTGCATGGGAGCTGCCGTCTGCATATAGGTATGGCATGAAGAGGCTTCCTGTGGGAGCAGAAATGGATACAGTTTACCTGTGAAGGAATGGGTTTCTGTGTAGCAAGTTTATGAACTCCAATAAGGCTACACCTGGATTCAAGGCAAGAGAGCACCACTGTCTCCCAAGTTGGCCACCCACCATTTTAGTTCTCCTTTGTCTCCAAGTTGTGCACAGTCTGGCCTTCCAGAAACCCATAGCCAGACCTGCTGGGCACCCAAACTCCCAACATCAGCTGCTGTAGATGTGCAGAGGTTCAACATCCCTGTGGCTTTCCTCTTTGGTTCCCAATGGGCTTGGCTTAAAACTATAATTAGTATGGGCTAAAATAAAATAAATATTGGCAGGTGTGTGGCATAGGAAGGGAGTTTTGGTTGTGAGGTTGGACAGTTCCTGTCTGGGAGATGGAAAATGCAGTGGGCTGGGGAGGTGCAGGGTTTTGGGACCGTGTTGTTATGCAATCACCTCCCCTCAAAAAGGATATTGTAGAGCAACTCCTCTGTGAAGAAAGGTTGCAGCATTTGGGACTTTTTAGTTTAGAGAAAAGGAGTCAGAGGCAAAGTTTAGAAAATGCTGTATGGCAGTGTTTCCCAACCTTGGGCCTCCAGCTGTTTTTGGACTACAATTCCCATCATCCCTTGCCACTGGTCTTGCTAGTCAGGGGTGATGGGAGTTGTAGTTCAAAAACAGCTGGAGGCCCAAGGTTGGGAAACACTGCTGTATGGCATGGAGGAAGTGGAGAAACGTTTGCCTCCCTCTCATAATGCCAAAACTTGCAGACATCCAATGAAACTGAACATTGGGAGGTTCAGGACAGATAAAAGTCCTTCATGCAGTGCTGAGTTAAACTGTGGAACTCCCTGCCGCAGGAAGCAGAGATGGCCACCAACCTGGATGGCTTTAAAAGAGGACTGAACAGATTCATGGAGGAGGGGGCTACGAATGGCTCCTAGCCCTGATGGCTCTGCTTGGAGACAGCAATGCTTCTGAATGCGAGTTGCTGGAAATGGCAGAAGGGGAGAGTTGCCCTTGTGCTTGAATCCTTCTTGCAGGTTGACCTTTAAAGCCCTAAACGGCCTCGGCCCAGTAGACCTGAAGGAGCGACTCCACCTCCATCGTTCAGCCCGGACACTGAGGTCCAGCGCCGAGGGCCTTCTGGCGGTTCCCTCACTGTGAGAAGCCAAGTCACAGGGAACCAGGCATAGGGTCTTCTTGGTGGTGGCACCTGCCCTATGGAACGCCCTCCCACCAGATGACAAGGAAATAAACAACTATCTAACTTTTAGAAGACATCTGAAGGCAGCCCTGTTTAGGGGAAGCTTTTAATGTTTAATAGACTATTGCATTTTAATATTCTGTTGGAAGCCGCCCAGAGTGGCTGGGGAAACCCAGCCAGATGGGCGAGGTACAAATAATAAATTATTATTATTATTATTATTATTATTATTATTATTATTATTATTAT
>JAXCMG010000020.1:34407196-34507397 GCA_034642415.1 Podarcis siculus | reverse complement strand
ATTATTATTATTATTATTATTATTATTATTATTATTATTATTATTATTATTATTCCTGCAGGCTCCTGGCTGGCCACTGTGAGAACAGGAGGCTGTGCTAGAAGGGTCACTGGCCTGATCCAGTAGGCTCTTCTGATGTCTTTTGAAAGAGGAGGGGCTATTTCTGTTTCTTAAACAAGACTGCCCAGTCTGAGCTAAACTAGCAACCAGTTGCTTTTCTTGGGTAGTTGATGGAGAGGGTTGAGGTGAGGCAGCTGCAGGAAGCCTTGGATGAAATGGATTATCTAGGCCAGCCTTCCCCAACACGGTGCCCTCTGGATGAGGTGGACAAAGCCTCACACCAGCCTCAGCCAGGCTGTGACTGTGTGTGTGTGTGTTTATCTTGTGGTGCTGTAAACAGCTTCTCTCGCCGCAGGGTATATCCAGCCCTATGCCTAACCGGAGGCAGCTGCAAAGAGGCACGATCAAGGTGGAAGAGCTGACATGGTTGCCTGAGAAAGGTAATAGACCATCATCCCTTTTACCCCTGCCCTATGGGGGGGGTGGAAGGGAGGGAGGCAATCCGGCCCTCCTGGCCTCTCTCTCTGGCCCTTGAGAAACTCTCTCCAGGCTACACCTCCTCCCCCAGCCAGCAAATTTGCTTTCAACTGCTCCAAAGGGAAGGACCCTAACCAGTGGATTCAAATTCCAAGAAAGGAGATTCCCACTAAACATTAGGAAGAACTTCCTGGCAGTAAGAGCTCTTTATAAAAAAAGAAAGAAAAGAAATTATAATAATTATTGTTATTCAGCTGTGGAATGGACTCCCTTGGAAAGAGGTGGGGTGGCCCCCTGCCAGGGATTCTTTAGCTGAGATTCCCTGACAAGACAGAAGTACGGTTTTTGGGGGAGAGGGGGCAGGCAGGTATGGAGGATTCCCTGGTCCTGAACGGGGTAACTGCCCCTGAAGGACCAGGTGCACAGCCTGGGAGTCATTCTGGACTCACAGCTGTCCATGGAGGCGCAGGTCAATTCTGTGTCCAGGTCAGCTGTCTACCAGCTCCATCTGGTACGCAGGATGAGACCCTACCTGCCCGCAGGCTGTCTCGCCAGAGTGGTGCATGCTCTGGTTATCTCCCACTTGGACTACTGCAATGCGCTCCATGTGGGGCTACCTTTGAAGGTGACCCAGAAACTACAACTAATCCAGAATGCGGCAGCTAGACTGGTGACTGGGAGCGGCCGCCGAGACCACATAACACCGGTCTTGAAAGACCTACACTGGCTCCCAGTACGTTTCCGAGCACAATTCAAAGTGACCTTGAAAGCCCTAAACAGCCTCGGTCCAGTGTATCTGACGGAGCGTCTCCAACTGCATCATTCTGCCCAGACACTGAGGTCCAGCTCCAAGGGCCTTCTGGCAGTTCCCTCACTGCAAGAAGCCAAATTACAGGGAAGCAGGCAGAGGGCCTTCTCGGTGGTGGCACCCGTCCTGTGGAACGCCCTCCCACCAGATGTCAAAGAGAAAAACAACTACCAGACTTTTAGAAGACATTTGAAGGCTGTTTAGGAAAGCTTTTAAAGTTTAATAGGTTATTGTATTTTAGTGTTCTGTTGGAAGCCGCCCAGAGTGGTTGGGGAAACCCAGCCAGATGGGCGGGGTATAAATAATAAATTATTATTATTATATGTTGGGCTTGATGACCGCTGGAGTCCCTGCCAAACTTGAGAATTCTAGGATCCTCTTTCCCAGGCCGAACACATTGCATCTCATCTTCCTTGAGGGCTTTTGCCTGGTTGGAAGGTGTAAAATCAAATTCAGAGGCAATGGCTCTGGATGGCCTAGGTGACACCCAGGGAGCAGGGTGTGAGTTGAGAATAGAAACCACCCTATTCTACAAAGTTAAAATGGTTATGTTCCCTTCTCCACCCACTTTTGCTTAAGACCCTGCCCACCACTAGCATTCGGCCCTCGGACAGTCGTCCAGGAGGGAATGTGGCCCCCGGGAGAAAAGGAAGTTCCCCCAGGCCTGTTTTCTGCAACAGGCAAGCAATCCACCAAACATCAGCATCGCTACCCGCAGGCCTGCCAAGACTCCATTCCTTTCCCTTTTGCTCATCCCGAAGGCTGCCAGTACTTCTGTCCTGGCGGACTCTCGTAGCTGTGTCCATGAGCACGTAAGGAGTGGAACTGTTCCCGCATTTCGTTCCCCTCCTGGCTAGGTACCAGAACAGATTGGTGCCAAGCTGCAGGGTGGCAGCGGGTGGAGAGAGAAAAAAACATTATTTATTTCAGTTATGTACTCCAGGGTGCATCTAATAACAGTGGAAGCATGGCATTATAGCATTGGGTCATCTAGTCCGGCCCCCTGAAATGCAAAAATCCGACCTCTGCTTTAAAATCTCCAAATAAATCACCAAGGGAGTCCGTTCTACTGTCAAGCAGCTCTCGTCCTCAGCAAGTTTAATCAAATCTCCTTTCCCAAAACTTGAATCCGCTGGTTCGGATCCCACTGGCTCCATCTTCCATGTGACGTCCCTTCAGATTTTTGAAGATGGCTTTTATGAAAACCATCAGAAGGGAGCAGTCTGTACCTGCTCAGAGGTACTAAATACACAAAGTGTTGTTTTTATGTTGCTTTGTTATCTTTGAAACTTTTTTTTTAAAGCTTTTTGCTGGGCTGGGGGAGGCAATCTGCCTGTGCTCAGAGACACTGAGTCAGAGGTGCGAGAAATGGGGGCAGCTACTGTGAAAACTTATCATTTAAC
This sequence comes from Podarcis siculus, assembly GCA_034642415.1. Lineage (NCBI taxonomy): Eukaryota > Metazoa > Chordata > Lepidosauria > Squamata > Lacertidae > Podarcis > Podarcis siculus. The sequence continues at coordinate 34,504,649 of JAXCMG010000020.1, read as the reverse complement.
TTTATATATTGAAAATATATATTTATGGCCACCTTCCTCTTGCAGAGAGCAGTGCCCAGGTGTGGCTTTTCCAAAGACTTTTAACACTAACAGGGAACTGCTGGGCAAATTTTGTGTGGTTTGTGTGTGTGTACTTGTGTAAGTGCATCCACACACATGGCAGCAGCTGAATGTTAGGAGATTCAGGACAGATAAAGGCCCTTCTTCAGGCAGCTCACAGTTAACCTGCGGAACTCCCTCCCACAAGAGGCAGTGATGGCCACCATCTTGGGTGGATTTAAAAGATTAGACAAATCCAAGGAAGAGAGGGCTATCAGTGACTACTAGCCATGATGGCTAGTTGCTGGAAGAGAGTGTTCTTGTGTGTTTGAATCCCAATTGTGGGTTTCCTATAAGGGGCATCTGGGTGGCTGCTGTAAGAAAAAGAGGTTGACTAGATGGGCCATTGGCCTGATCCAGGAGCCAGGCTGTTATGTCCTTATGGAACCTCCAGCTCCAGAAGCACTCTATCTAGGTTCTTTTGGTCACTGTGAGAACAGGATGCTCTTCAGACGTTGTTAGGTAGCAGAAGGCTTGATGATGGGAAGGGAAGGGGAGTGTGAGAGACCTGAGTTAACAGCAGAGGGCAAATATCAGGGGAGATGCAGAGAAATTATAGTTAGAGGCTGCTTGGTGGAGGCCTTTGAAATTGAGGACTACAAGCTTGAAGCTGAGGTGGATGGGAAAGTAAGCCATTCTGAGCTTTGAGGACAAGAGTGGCACATTTACAGTGACGGGGAGAGGAGGAGGAAAGCATCTTTGATGTGAGATTAAAAGCCAACAGAAACGTGGGCAATTCTGGGGGAAAGAGGTCACAAAGTGGAAGGGTATCCCCCTAAAATGCAGCAGGGTAGAGAGGAGACAGGGATGCAGGTGGCGCTGTGGATTAAACCACAGAGCCTAGGACTTGCTGGTCAGAAGGCCGGCAGTTCGAATCCCTGTGACGGGGTGAGCTCCCATTGCTCGGTCCCTGCTCCTGCCAACCTAGCAGTTCGAAAGCATGCCAAAAAGTGCAAGTAGATAAATAGGTCCCGCTCCGGTGGGAAGGTAAATGGCGTTTCCGTGCGCTGCTCTGGTTCGCCAGAAGCGACTTAGTCATGCTGGCCACATGACCCGGAAGCTGTACGCTGGCTCCCTCGGCCAGTAAAGCGAGATGAGCGCCGCAACCCCAGAGTCGGTCATGACTGGACCTAACGGTCAGGGGTCCCTTTACCTTTAGAGAGGAGACAATCCATCCACCCTGGGACCTCACCTGAGGCCCAAAATAGGGCACGGATTCTGGCCACTGCCTGATGCCTGCCCTTTCCCCTCCCTCCCAGGATGGAGACCTACGAGGACCACCTTTGGTGCCCCTACAATTCCCAGAGCGGGGAGGACGAGGATGATGATGAAGAGCCCTACCATGACCCCCACCTGGCCAGGGTGCGGGCCCGGAGCACGAGCCGCTCCCGCCACCGCTCCTCCTTCCTAGTGGACGAGCTAGACATGCTCATGGACAAGGCAGCCACCACCATCCAGGCCACGTGGCGAGGCTACCTGGTGCGGAGGCGCGTCCTTCGGGAGCACGCTGCCGCCTCAGTCATCCAGGCCGCGTGGAGGCACTTCATCACCCGGGAGTACGCAGCCCTGCAGCGGGAGCAGATGCCCTCGTGGCAAGGGTATAGGCAGGAGCATCGGGTTGAGAGGAGGAGGAGGAGGAGAACGACGACGACGAGGAGGAGGACGACACCCTCCCTGGCCTCCTTCAACGAGGGGAGCAGGTCCTGGGGGGCCCCAGAGATGGACAAAGAGCAAGCTACGATCATCATCCAGGCACACTACCGTGGCTACAAGACCCGGCAAGCCCTCGCAGAGTGCAGGCGGGCAGCCACGACTATCCAGGCACACTGGAGGGGCTACCGCACCCGGCAGGAGCTGGCGCAGATGCCGCAACGCCCTGCCCACCGGCCCGGCCCGAGAGGGACCTACTACGGGCAGCCCAGCTACATGCCCGGGAGCTCCTCTTGGGTGGGCCCCTACCCCAGGAAGCACTGGCGCAAGTGTCTCGTGGGAGACCCCGAGGAGTGGGCGAGCAAGGTCCCTCGGACTCAGTCATCGCACGCGAGGGAGCACCCGGGGGGAGGCAGGAGAGAGCACCTGCAATTCCGGGAAAGGGAGCGCCCGGAAACCCGGGATAGGGAGCGCCCCGAATTCAGGGAAAGAGAGCAGCCAGGAGCCAGGGAGAGAGAGCGCTCAGAGCCCAAGTCGTGCCCCCGCTGCGGGAGATGCACCACTGTGCGCGTCCTGGTGGGGGTGGGCAAGGGCCCACCCTCCGAATCGGACATGGATGACAGCGAGTGTGAGGGGCACGCCCGGCCTGCGTCCGCCAGGAGGAAGAGCCCAGCTCCCAGGTCGAGAGGGTCACAGTCGCCTGCCAGGCCCGAGCCTTACGGGTCCCACGTGTCCTACCAGATGGGCCCCAGGGCCTATTACCCCGGGAACCAGAGCATGGCGTCCGAAGACCAGCCGCGGAGACAGGGCCGGGATCCCGGAGGCTTGAGCCAGCGCTATTCCACGGGCCACGCGTCTGCCCGTCCCACGCGGGACCGCAACACAGCGCGGAGCCTCTCCTCCACCAGCCTCAGCCAACAGGGAGCGCCCAGCGCTGGGACCTCCGAATGGCTTTATGAGAACTACTATGCCCGCCGGATGGGCGAGGGCCAGAAGCGGGTGTTCAAGACGCGGAAGCAGATGTGGCAGGTGGCGCGGGCAGCGACCCTCATCCAGGCCTTCTGGAGGGGCTGGAGGGCACGGCAGGTCTTGCGCCAACAGCAGGAAGCTGCCATCAAGATCCAGTCCGCCTACCGGGGCTACAGGACCAGGCTGTACCTCATCGAGGCCGGAGTGCTGAGTGAGGGAGACACTGAGTGACACCTGGCCCTTAAGAATACGGGGCCCAGTGGGAGCCCGATCGGGAGGGGCGGGCAGGCTGGTGGTCGGCACTGGATGGCTGTTACCACTGCAGCCTTCTCCTTCCTAGTACAAGCAAACAAGCTTACATCCCAATAAATAAATCCTAATTACAAACCCTTTGGAAAAGTCATGCAAACGTGGTAGAACCTAGAATTTCAAGTATTACTGGGAGGGAACTGGAACTGGCAAAGTGAGGACCAATTGCGTTCTGCCAAAGCAGGGAGTGGACAGGAACCAGGCCCTGAAAGCTGACAGTGACCCATCAAAGTAGCTGGAAAACATTTGCTGGCTTTGATTCCTGCATTGCAGGGGGGTGATGACGCTTGGGGCCCCTTCCACCACTACAATTCTATGTGTGCTGGGTCCAGGGGTTAACCCGAGCAACGCGGTCCAGGTCCGGTCCCGAATTCAAGGATTCCACGAGGAGTCAGTCCAACAGGGCCAAGGCAGGAAACCAGGCTAGGTCAGGCACAGGGTCTCAGGCAGGTTCCAGCAAGCAGCAATGTTGCTCCCACAACCTGGGAGTAACGGCTGGTCCTGATCCCCCGGCGACTCACCTCCCTGTCTCGCCTGAAGGCGAGCACTCCTCCTGCGATTACTCGGGGCTCTCCTTCTCTCAGACCTCAGTCTCTGCAGCTTGGGAGACGTCAGTGGGTTACTAGACCCAGAGGCCGCCTCAGCCTCCCCTGACCCAACTGGTAGTGGAGCAGCCGTGATTGCCCAGCTGAAGGTAACAAGGGAATCCCTGCATCTGGAACCAGGGCAGGCTCAGGCCCTTGACTTGGCCCAGCTGGTGCTTGTTGCAGGGGAACCTGTGCAGACTGGGGCTCTTCAGAATCAGGCCCCAGATTCGGTTCAGCTGCCGCCTGAAGCAGAGGATCTGGTGCGGACTGAGACTCCTCCCGTTCTGAGTCCCGAGTCCCAGTCCATCACACTATGGTACCATGAACGTTGCAATTCTAAGTGCACTTTTTGGGCGCCAATCACTTGTTTTTTATATGCTGTAAGTCACCCTGGGGCCTTCAGCTGAAGGGCTGCTGGTGGTGATAATGCTAACAGAAGATTCCCACAAGACCTGGCGAGCCACAGGCCAGCTGTACCCAAGTAGCCTGTTTTTAGGGACTGCAATGCTGGTTTTTGCCATTGCAACCAGAGTGCTTTTCCCACTGTAGAGGGAAGAACCACACCTATGCCAGGCAGTTGCACCCTCTAAAGCAGTGTTTCCCAACCGGTGTTCCGCGGCACATTAGTGTGCCGCGGAACGTTGCCTTGTGTTCCGTGGGAGGGAGGCGGGCGGCGGCGGCGGGCGGGCTCCCTCCCGCATCCCATCGCCGCTCGCTTCGGCCGGCCTACTGGAGCGGCGATGGGATGTGGGGGGGGGCTCGCTCGCCGCCCCGCGTGTGCTCGCCGCCCCGCCTCTCGCCGCCGCCCCGCCTCCCTCCCACAGCACACCAGCCTACCTCCGTGTGCCTTTGCCCAAAAAAGGTTGGGAAACACTGCTCTAAAGTATCCTCTCATGACTCCTTGAGGTGGGAGACAAGAATTCAAAGGAATTGCCCAGAAAGGGTCATAGACTCGCAATTTTTAGGTTTGCACACAGACTGCAGGATTCCTTCCTTCCTTGGCGGGAGAACTGGTGACAGATGTTAACTGGAGAAATCCAGGTGCTACAAGATTACATGCAAGTCACAATTGAGTGCTGCATTTATACTGGAAAGTGAGGGTGGAATCTTTGCTGCAGCACAAAGAACATCAACACTGCGTCTTGTGGCACACTCAAGACTTTCCAAATTCATTGTGGCATATGCCAGCCTTTGCCAACCTGGTGCTTTGTACTACAACTCCCAACAGCCCCAGTTGATGGGAGCTGCAGTACAAAACATCTGGAGGGCAGCAGGTGGGTGAAGGCTGCCCTGGGCTGATCTTCCAGGGTTGAAATGGGCAACCAGAAAGTCATTTTATGGGGTAGTTAGAAAAGCAGGCAGTTCAATCCCTCTCCTCCCTGTATGATAATTCTGCATGTGCCATTTTTTGCTCTTGGCTCTCTCTGGCCTGGATATGGTCTGATCCAGAGGGTGGGGGAGATATGGAGTAGCTGGCCTTCCTCCCTTCCCGGCTCTCTGAGTCCAGGGAGGAATATAGTCAGCAAAACAGATCGTGCTCTGTGCAGGGACTGGCTGCTTAGTTTGTAGAGCCTTTGAGAGACCTCCCTGGATGTTCTGCATCGTCTTCCATCATGCTCTGCCTAAAATGTATCGTCACAGGATCAGGAAAATGCGAAAAATAGAAATCCCCAAAGCTACACCCTACTTTATAGGCGTGCAAGGAAACGTGTGACTGCAACTCGTTTTGGACCACAATTCTGTGTCAGCGTGCACACTTTCCACAAGAGGGATGTGCTGTAAGAATTTATAAATAAATAATATAAATGAAATACTGGTCCTTGGCACCCCCCCGGCACCAGCTACATTTTATTGGCTTCTCATTTGCTCAGATCACTTTGCGGCGCTGCCATTTCCATTTTCCTGGCAGAGCCTGGTGGTACCTCCCCATTTCCTGTGGTTTTCAAGGTTCCTGCAAAACCACAGTTGTGTAGCACCAGAAAAGGGGGGTGGGGGTGGCTGTGCAGGTGAGGGGTGGGGGGGTCTACCTGTGGGACTTACAAATACAGTGGAGCTGTTCAACTCATTGTGATTGTCACAGTATGTTTTCCTTCATCCTTGAAACAAAAACAAAACAAAACACCAAATTGGAAAACAAATGTCACACTTGTCCTCCGGCTGGAGAAGCTCTCCCTGTTCTCGGAAGGTGTACCCCGTCACGCCCCCTGCCCGGCTTCATCTCCACAGTGTCAGCTGAAGGTCCGTGAAAGAGTGGGGGGAAACAGGGTGGTCAAGACTGCACAGTGTATGACATTTATGGATTCCATCAGCTTCTTGTCAAGAGACTGAACTTACGCCTAGGAAGTGGTTTTTCTTTCATTCGCTGAGTAGTCAAATTCCTTCTGTCCAACCACAGGGTACACATTGGAGGGCAAATTGGGGGGCAACTGGGATAAATCAAGGGGTGCGGCCTGTTGCTGTCCGTCAGTGGCCACCAGTTCGGTACCCCGTAACCAGAGCTTTTTTTCAGGGGGAACTCGTCGGAACTCAGTTCCGGCACCTCTCAGGTGGGCGCCGTTGCCATTCTAAGAGAACGAGGGAGGTGTTCATGGTGAGTTCCGGCACCTCTTTTTCTAGAAAAATAGCACCGCCTGTAACACTTTCTGAATGGACCTTCTTACGGAGGCCTCTTGAACCGCTCTCCTGTCTTTGCGGAGAGCATCCAGGAAGCTCCAGAGAGACCGAGGGAGTGCCACTATGGAGTGAGGTTGCTCCCACGGGAGAGGCTTAGAAAGAAATCCCCCGTCTCCCCGTTGGGTGCCACTAACGGTCACCGAAGCATCGTGGGCTCCACTCCTGCATCACCTTAAACCGCAGAGAAGGCAGACCTATTGGGAAGGCCGGGGCGGAGGTGAAAGGTCAAGGAAGCAGCTCCCCTAAGGGGGCAGGGGGAGGAGGAGTCCACCCACCCCAAAGTTTTCCTGGGCACCTTGCTTGTGGGCTCTCCCCGCCTGCCCAAAATCCTTCAGCAGTGGATTTCGTAAGCAATCTGAGGCTGGAACATGAGTCCCTGGTTGACAAAGAGCTCGCTGGCTTCCGGGGGGCTGTCTTCTTCCCCTTCCAAGGTCTGGGTGGCTTGATCCTGCAGCTGCTCGGGGAAGGCCCCCACCAGGCCCTGGGGGTCCTTGTAGGTGGCGAAGAGGGGCTTGTTGCGGTCGATGACGAACATCTCGTGGCCCCTCTCGTCCCGGTACTCCTCCAGCTGGGCGAAGGTGGTAGGCCCATCCGAGTAGTCGTTGACGTAGAGGATGTTCTCCTCCTTTTTGGCCTTTTTCCGCTTGCGGTGCTTCCGGTAGATCATGATGACCAGGAGGAGGGCCACCAGGGCCAGGAGGGAGATGGCCACGGCGATGGCCGTCTGCGTGGCCATGCTGAGGGCATTGAAGTCCATGCTCTCCATGTCGTAGAGGGGCTCCTGGCTGATGTCCACAGAGGCCGGGTAGCCACGTGACGTCTGCTGCTGTTGCTGCTGAGAGAGGTTGACCATGAGGTGGAAGAGGACCCGGGCCGTCCCACCCGGGTTGGAGGCCTCACACTCGTACTTGCCGGCATGGGCCACCGTCACGTTGTTGAGGAAAAGCATCCCGCTGCCCGTGTCCGACTGCTCAAAGCGCTCCCCCACGCTGCGCTCGCTCAGGGCAAAGGTCCCGCCTGGGAGCCGGGAGCCGCTGGCCTTGGAACCCCCAGCCCCCCGCCAGTGCGCCAGCTTGCGCCAGGTCACCAGGGGCTGCGGGTAGCCCGAGGCCTGGCAGGAAACACGCAGGTCGTCGCCCAGCCGCGCCGTCACTTCCAGGGGCTCCACCTGCACGACTGGCGGGATGCAGATGAGGCTGTTGCCAGAGACGTCCATCAGGCTCTGGTAAGCCAGGCGAGGGGGCTCAGCGCAAACTATCTTCTTGTCCTGGGGGCTCAGGAGCCGCTGCCCGTCCTCCTTGATCCAGGAGCTCAGCCAGTGCAGGGAGCAGTCACAGCGCCAAGGGTTCTCTGCCCGGAGGAAGGAAGGGAGAGAAGGGGGGGGGGTCTGGTTACAAGTCAGTGTCACCCCAGGAGTCTCCCACTGCCTCCCCACCACTCTCCACTCCACAGCCCCATGCAAATTAATAACATAGGAAGAGCCTGCTGCCTCGAGCCAATGGCCCATCCAGTCCAACATCTCACATCAGCAGACCAGATGCCCCTATGGGAAATCCGCAAGCAGGGTTTTTTTTTTAATATACATGCTTCTTATTGGTGTTCCATTTAATAAAAACAAACAAAATACAGTAAAATTCAATTTACCCACATTCTTTCCCCACACTCTGCTGAGCATTGACTTCCTTCCCTCCCTTCAACAGGTTTTCTTATGTCAGTTACTTTTCCACCGTTTCTTATGGTATCCAATCCTATCTACATCGTAAGATTTATTTCAGTCTTGCTAGAGTCTTCAAATTTCTACAGTTATTATTTATGTACTCCATAAATTTACTCCAATCTTTTTGGAATTTTGCTTCCTCCTGATTTCGGATTCTACAGGTCCGTTTTGCTTGTTCCGCATAATCAACCATCTTCTTCTGCCACTCCTCTATTGTTGGTAATTCTGGCGCTTTCCATTTTTGGGCTAACAAAGTTCTGGCAGCAGTCATAGCATACATAAATAACCTTTGATCTGCTTTTTCTATTTCCTCTCCCATCAAGCCTAGCGAGAAAGCTTCCGGCTTTTTTGGGAAAGTGTATTTAAATATCCTTTTCAATTTGTTATAAAGATGGAGATTTTTACCACATGTGGTGGACATGTGAGAAAATGAAACAGTTTTGGGAACAGATTTATACCGCAAGCCGGATTTGAACACAAGAGCAGCACTCTGCCTTCCTGTGGTTTCCAGCAACTGGTATTCAGAAGAATTGCTGCCTCTAACCGTGGAGGCACAGCCTAGCCATCCTGGCTAGTAGCCATTGATATCCCTCTCCTCCTCCTTCCTCCTCCTCCTCCTCCATGAATCTGCCCAACCCTCTTTTAAAGCACACTAGGTTGGGGAGGCCATCCCTGTCTCCTGTGGCAGGGAGTTCCGTAGTTTAATTACAGAAGGAAAAGCCAGGAGGTCTCCTTGCAATACCCAACCTGCATTATTTTCCTATGGGATTTGGAGTGGAATCCCAGAATGCTCCTGGCTCCTTCTCCCACAGCTGTAAGGACACCTCCATAATACTCAGTCAAACTAACTGAGGCTTCACCCAAATCCTACACTGGCTCCCAGTACATTTCTGAGCACAATTCAAAGTGTTGGTGCTGACCTTTAAAGCCCTAAACGGCCTCGGCCCAGTATACCTGAAGGAGCGTCTCCACCTCCATCATTCTGCCCAGGCACTGAGGTCCTTCTGGCGGTTCCCTCGCTGCGAGAAGCCAAGTTACAGGGAACCAGCCAGGGGGCCTTCTCAGTAGTGGCACCCGCCCTGTGGAACACCCTCCCACCAGATGTCAAAGAGTAAAACAACTACCTGACTTTTAGAAGACATCTGAAGACAGGCCTGTTTAGAAAAGCTTTTAATGTTTCATAGACTATTGTATTTTAATATTCTGTTGAAACCACCCAGAGTGGCTAGGGAATCCCAGCCAGATGGGCAGGGTATAAATAATAAATTATTACCTTTTCCAGCCCATGGGGCCACATTTATTTTCATTTCATAAAATTTGCACACGGCTTGATTGTTGAAACAACAACACTCAAAGTGGTTTACAAAGAGGATAAAACGATAAAAACTACCATTAAAAACAACTCTTTTAAAACATCCAGAATATAAAATCATCAATAAACTAAAAACAGGATTAAAACGCACCTCAGCATTCTACGTGTCTAAAAAAGAATGTTTCTAGCTGGTGCCAAAAAAAACACAGGGAAGGCTGTGCTTGATGTTAATAGGCAGGGGGTTCCAGAATGCAGGTGCTGCTGCACAAAAAACACACCGTTTCCTACAGATAAATCTTTGTGGCTCTCGCAGAGATTTCCTCCCAGCCTGACATGCCTGCATCCCTCCTGCCTACCCCAGCTTTTCTACCTTGGGGGCAATAAGAGAAGTGGGCAGCAGAGGCCCGCTTTGAAATGGCTGAGCTAGCACCAGCACTTCAGGCCTGCAGGTGGCGCCAGAACAGCTGCCAGCGCGGCAGCGGCTCACCTGTCAATCGCAGCACCTGAAGACTGATGAGGGGCCGGAGAGCCACCCGGCTGATGGTGCGCAGGTTGTTCTTGCTGAGGTCGAGCAGCGCCAGCGAGGTCAGACCGGCCAGCGCCTGGTCCTCCAGAGTCTCTATGCTGTTCTCCTGTAAGTGGAGCTCCTGCAACCTCTGCAAAAGAGAGAATCAGATGGCACATTAGGTAGAAAGCAGGCCTGGTGCCATTATGCACTTCTTCCTTGTTTTGGTACCACTGCTGTTTGTCCCTCATTCGTTTGCCCAGCCCATGCAGCCCCATGCGAATTGGGAGCTCTTGGCCAGGAGTCCAACCCCCTGGAGGCAGGAATCACAACTAGAGGATGCAAGACAGATGGCCGTTCACCTTCTGCTTAAAAACAGCCGATGAAATTACAAGAAGTACCACCAAAAGTGGAGGAATGGCAGAGGAAGATGATGGACTTATGGGAGCTAGCCGACCTGACCGGAAGAGTCCTTGACCAGGAGGAGGAGGAGTACCAAGAGGAATGGAAGAAATTTAAAGACTATTTAGCTAAATACGTTAAGATAACGTAAATAGAAATATTTGTGAGTAACAGATTGGCCTAGGATTTAACTATGTAAAATTGCATAATATTATGGATAGAAGTCAAAATGAAAAGAAAGAAAGATGTTAATTGAACAAGTAAACCTTATATGAAAATAGTGTTGGAAAACTGCTACAATGAGCTATATGGAAACTCAGCTAGGGGGGTTTGAGGAAGTCACCCAACAATGATAAAAAAGTGGGACTATAAGAGTTAGGATAAATGTTTGTTTTTTGATACTGTATGTTTTTTTGTTTGTTGTTATGTTTGTTATAATTTTGGAAAATCAATAAAAATGGGGGGGGGGGATAAAATAAAAGCAGCCAATGAAAGAGCCCACAATCTCCCAAGGGAGACCGTTCCACTGTCAAATGGCTCTTAACAGTCAGAAAGTTTTTTCCTGATGTTTAGTCAGAATTTCCTTTCTTGAAACTTGAATCTACTGGCTTGGGTCCCATCCTCTGGAGCAGCAGAAAACAAGTTTGCTCCGTATTCCATGTGACAGTGGTCCAGGTGGCATTGAAGAAGGCTAGCAGATCTCCTTAAAGTCTCCTCTTTTCCAAGCTAAACATACCCACCTCCCTCAACCATTCCTCATAATATTTGAGGGCCCTTTGCCATCTCTTTACCAGACCCTTTACCATCTCGGTCACCCTCCTCTACACACCTTTCCAGCTTACCAATCTCCTCTGTCAATTTTGGTGCCCAGAACTGGACACAGTTTAATTGTGTATTGAAAGTCCCTGCTGTTCCTAATATTAACGACAAGTACTTGAACTTGCTTTTAAGAGAGCCAGTGTGGTGTAGTGGTTAAGAGCGGTAGTCACGTAATCTAGGGAACCGGGTTCGTGTCTCCGCTCCTCCACATGCAGCTGCTGGGTGACCTTGGGCCAGTCACGCTTCCTTGAAGTCTCTCAGCCCCACTCACCTCACAGAGTGTTTGTTGTGGGGGAGGAAGGGAAAGGAGATTGTTAGCCGCTTTGAGACTCCTGAAGGGGAGTGAAAGGCGGGATATCAAATCCAAACTCTTCTTCTTTTAAAATTCACACAACTGACTTTGTAATGCGGCTATTTCCATAATTCTCTGTTGCATACAGTAGGAATTAGCTAAGACTTAGCTCCTCCAAGTCATTCATCTATTTGCACTAAGCCGCTGCAGATCAGGGATGAAAGTGAGAGTTGCTCAAACCCTAATACTGAGCCTCAGTTCCCTCATCCATAAAATGGGAACAGCAGGGTCCTAACGCAGAAAACATGGCTGTTTCTGGGAGGCAGACTGGGGCCACCTTGTTGGACAATAGCTCGCTTTCCGAAATGCCCTTGTGGGTCTCACCTCCAGGTCACAGAAGGTGAAGTCGGGCAGCCGGGTGATCTGGTTGCCCGCCAGGTAAAGGACTCGCAGGTGCTCCAAGCCCTTAAAGATGCTGCTGTTGATGAGGTGGATGCGGTTGCCATTGAGCGCCAGTTCCAGCAGCCGGTTCTGGTTGCGGAAGGCGCCTGGCTCCAGGGCTGAGATGGTGTTGTTCTGCATGTAGAGGTATTGCAGGCCCGAGAGAGACGCCAGGTCTTGCTGGTGAATCTGCATGATGCCGTTGTCCTGAAGAAAAACCGTCTGCAGTGGTGAGAAATAAATAAATAAATTTTATTTATATCCCGCCCTCCCCAGCCGAAGCCGGGCTCAGGGCGGCTAACAACAATAAAATAATACAACATTCTAAAATCATTTCATTATAAAATTAATTCAAATCAAATTGATGGCAACCATTGGGCTAGAGTTCTGTGAAGATTGCCAAAGGAGGGAGTCAGGCTGTGCCTTGGCCAAAGGCCAGGTGGAACAGCTCTGTCTTGCAGGCCCTGTGGAAAGATGTCTAGTCCTGCAGGGTCCTAGTCTCTTGTGACAGAGCGTTCCACCAGATTGGAGCCACAGCCGAAAAAGCCCCGGCTCTGGTTGAAGCCAGCCTAACCTCCCTGTGGCCCAGGATCTCCAAGATGTTTTTATTTGAAGACCGTAAGATCCTCTGTGGGACGTACCAGGAGAGGCGGTCCCGTAGGTACAAGGGTCCAAGGCCGTATAGGGCTTTAAAGGTTAAAACCAGCACCTGTACTCCACTGGGAGCCGGTGCAGCTGGTATAGCACCGGGTGAATGTGATCTCGCAGCGAGGACCCCGTAAGGAGTCTCACCGCGGCATTCTGCACCCGCTGGAGAAAGCCAGGGGAGATGCCATCAGTTAAACCCTGAGCTCAACATAGTGTCAGCTCCTGGAAGAACAAGAATCCTATTTTCTTGTCTGACTTTAGATGTCTATGTACTACAGACCTTTAATAGCAAATCACCACCTGATTCATTTTGCTTCTTTATAAAGTATTTTGATTACTTAATAAAGCTCTAAAAAGAAGAAGATAGTAAATGAGCGGGCATGGGAGATGATGTGCTCTTTCACGTGCGCAGGTTGCATTGGGAGCCCAAAGGCTTGGTGGTGGTAGCAATGTGTCTGCGTGCACACACTTTGGTTTTTTATATACGCTCTCCATTTTATTGGTTTAATATATTTGTTCTAGCTCCACATCCCAAAGGGTCTGAGCTGGCTGCAGATTAAAAACAAATCTATACCAGGTACACACACACACACAAAATCCCACCACCACCCAGATTCAAACACACCAAGCTGGCGGTCTATTAAAAAGTAATTCTTGACACTTGCATGCACCTCAAGAAAGCATGTCCATATTCTTTTACAATTTTGTAGGTTATATTGGCTCAACACCAAATCAGTCATTGTATATGAGAGAGACATCGCCTTGCCAACAAAGGTCTGTAGAGTTCAAGCTATGGTTTTCCCAGTAGTGATGTATGGAAGTGAGAGCTGGACCATAAAGAAGGCTGATCACCAAAGAATGGATGCTTTTGCATTATGGTGCTGGAGGAGACTCTGGAGAGTCCCATGGACTGCAAGAAGATCAAACCTCTCCATTCTGAAGGAAATCAGCCCTGAGTGCTCACTGGAAGGACAGATCCTGAAGCTGAGGCTCCAATACTTTGGCCACCTCATGAGAAGAGAAGACTCCCTGGAAAAGACCCTGATGTTGGGAAAGATGGAGGGTGCAAGGAGAAGGGAACGACAGAGGACGAGATGGTTGGACAGTGTTCTCGAAGAAACCAACATGAGTTTAACCAAACTGCGGGAGGCAGTGGAAGACAGGAGTGCCTGGCGTGCTCTGGTCCAGGGGGTCACAAAGAATGACTAAACAACTAAATAACAACAACATCTTCTACAGAGATTCCAATTTTGGTGTTTTCGGAAAGACACTGTTCATTGTTCTTATTGTTAACATTTGAATTTATTTTTGAAAGCAAGCCAGCATTTGCACTGAATGGACGACAGTATTGTGAGGTAGGTTAGGTGGGTTGAGAAAGGAGACCTGGCCCTAATGGTCACCCCCCCCCCAGTGGTGCTGGGAGTTGGGCTTCCTCCCACCTGAGCCTTACCTGGGTGGAGGGATGGATGCTGCCTGGGATCTCTTTGAGGCCCAAAGAGCCACACTCCACGGTCATGCTGTAGCAGCGGCAGGTGGCTGGGCAAGTGCGGGCCTGGAGTGCCAGGAGACCCAACAGCAGGAGGGAAACAAGCGTGGGCTCCACCGGAGCCATCCTAGAGCAGCTGCTGGCAAGAGAGAGAAAGAGAGAGATTGAATGGTTGTATTTCTATGCAGCTTTCCAATCAAATGAATCCCAGAGCAGCTTAACAAACAGTAGCAGAACAGAACATCACAGGGACAGCATAAATCACATAACAAATGTTCAGTAAAACAACTACAATCTGTAAAATGATATTAGCAAACCAGCAACTGAAGAAATAAGCTAAGCATCACGATTACAGTGTAAGGCATATTACATGATTAACAAATCAATAAGGCGTTCGTAATCTATAAAGCAGTATTGACAAAATAATATAAACACTATTAAATTAATAGATACTTCCTCTCCCCCCCCTTCCATGACTCATGAGTCCCCGTCAGGGAAAAAGACACAATTTAAATAAATATATAATAACTAATATTTCACTCTATTCGGATCATTAAAATACACATACACATCCATTCTACAAGAGGAACCTATCTAATAGAAATACCTAAAATAGGAACACACACCACAGAAAATCCACAATAGGTTATAGCAGAGGCTCAACAAATCACAGAAGAGAAATAGAATCACAGAACTAAATCACTATTTTATTATTTTATCTCTCCTCTCTTCCTAAGAGTTAAATATGTTGTACATTGAGTTTTCCCCCCTCCGACATTTTATCTTCACAACAATCCTGTGAGGTAGTTTAAACAAAGCCAATAATAATAATAATAATAATAATAATAATAATAATAAATATAAAAATAAACAGCTGCAAAGGCCTATTGGCCCTCCAGATATTGCTGGACCACAACTCCCATCATCCGTGTACTTATATGGATGTTGCGGAATCTCCTTTTTAGAGCTGGCAGATTCCTTCTTTGCCAACCTTTTGAACGCATGCTGAAAATATTTCCATTCCTCCATGCCTACACAGGCAATTAAGAAGACATCCGTCCAATTCATTTTAACTTTTTCTGGTTTTAAAAATATTTTTATCATTTTATAACAATTTAAATGTATATAATACAAAAAATTAAGCAAGAACAACAACAACAACCCGAAAGTGACAGATTGTTTTCTGTTTTCTAAGCATTTATGTGTTTCTTTGATAAAGCTTGGAAGTACTGAGACATAATGGCATCTTTTAGTCAAATACGTCCTTCCTAATATATTTTTAATGGTTTTTATTGTATGGGTTTCTGTTTATATTGCCACAAACCACACACACACACACACACACACACACACACACACACATATATATATATATATATGGCACAGTGGTATATATCTTAATTAAACAGGCAGGCAGGCAGACATGTCCTGGATACACTGTTTGCCTTGCAGGATGAAGGAGAGCGATGTGCAGTTCCCCTAAGAAGACTCCTCCACGATCAGTCCAAGAGTCCAGCATTCATTTCTTCTCAGTGACCTACCAGATGCCTAAGAAAAGCCCGCAAGCAGGAAAGGCACACTCCGGCACTCAAACATTCTTTCCTATCCTCCCCAGCAACTGGGAGTCACAGGCAGGCTGCCTCTGATCCACAAGGACAAAAAAATATATCATTGTGACTAGCAGCCATCGATAGCCTTCCACTCCTCCAAGAATTCTTCCAATCCCCCTTTGGAGCAGTCCAAGATGGCGGCCATGCACTTCTCGTAAACTCCACCGTTCCACTATGCACGGTGTGATTCAGTCCTTGCTCACCCTGGGAGTTGCTTTGGTATCGATGATTCTTTGCGGTTGGCCCTACAGCTTGTCTACATGGCATGGCGATGGCCACCATGTCAACAAAACAGATGAGAACCTCTTCGGAGAGAGACCATCTGGGGTCTTTGTCTTAGGTGTGGGCTGCTAGTGGATCCTCTGGGTTCAGCTGCTGGCTACTGTAACCAAGGTACCAAAACCATGGCAACAAGCATCTAAAAATATAGGTACCAGTGGATGACGCTGATATGGCTGGATCCTTGCCACCAGGTGGAAACTGCTTGCAGAGCTGGACTGGGGTGAAGCCAAAGTGAGGACTTTGCTGCAAAAAGGAGGCCGGAGAAGTAGAACAGACTCACCTTGCACCCCCTGGCATCTCGGCTCAGCACGCCACCGTCTCATCTTCCCCACTGCCCCTTAGCTGGGGAGGGATAGCTCAGTGGCTCCTAAACCCATTAGAGGCTTTGAGCAACGTCACCAACAATCAGGGAAAAGCACAATAGTGCTACAGGCATCCTAATGAGAGATTAGGGTGAGGCAGCAGACACACTGCGTGGGGCAATGGTCTTAAAGTCTCCCCTGGCTCTGGTTCCAGAGAAGAGCATCTAACCAGCTGGAAGAACAGATGGGGGTATGGATGCTGCCCTCTGAGATTTGGGAGGTTGTTTGTGCCAATCTCTGGGTGAAGCTTCCTCTAATTTCTCCATCAGCCTCAAAGCTCCTGTTCTTGCATGCCTGTCCATCTCTGCTTCGCTAACCCCCAGCTATGGGCCTATTTCGATACGCAACTTTGCACTCAAGCAATCTCCTGCTGCAGAAGTAATTATCGCTGCTTTGGTGTTATAACAATGGTTTAGTATTCATGCGCCGATGCTCTGGCAAATGCACATTATGTTTTGGATGTGCATGGTATTGATATTTCGCACCGCAGAGATTATACATGTATTCATTGCATCCTTGTTATCTTTCGAATCTCTTGTTGACCTTGTTTTTCTTCAGCACATCTGGTTTTGCGATCTGTGCCTTGAAACTTCTGTGTAGGACCTCAGTGCAACTTGGCCAAATTGTAAGCCACAGGAGGGAAAGGCCATCATAGTTCAGTGGTAGAGCACCTCTCTGGGGTCGCCTCCAGGGAGGGCGGAGAATGTTCTCTGTTTGAAGCCCTAGAGAACCCGTACAAGTCAGCGTGTAAGAAATATTGAACCAACAGATGGGCACGCACTGTGTACACACCATGCATTTAAAACACATCCTGGGAACGGTACCTTGTCAAGGGTGCTGGGAACTGAAGCCCTGTAAAGGGTACGCTACATTTCTCATGGGGGAGAGCAAAGTGCTTTAAATGTATAGTGCGTACATAGCCTCAGTACAAGGTAGCTTCCTATGACTCCAGGCCTTTTTGATGCCAAAGCTAATACAGCCAACTCTGCTGTGATTACATATTCATGGAATAAGCTAGTTTGGAACACAGCCCTGCTTGCAATGACAGGGGCAGCCTCTACCTCCTTGCTTCATAAGCGGCCTCTCTCCCTTTCTCCAAATCCTTCCGTAGACTCTCTTCTTTGCCCCAACAGCACAGGAGGAAGTGGTGGCCACCAAAATGGATGACTTCAAAAGAGGATGGACACATTCATGGAGGAAAGGGCTATCTGTGGCTACTAGCCGTGATAGTCATACGCTGTACTGCCACAGTTGGAGGCAGAAATGTTTCTGAATACCAGTTCCTGAAAAACACAGATTCTGCTCAAAATCAATTCAGTTCCCCTGGTCAGCCTTTTCTACCACACTGTTGTTATTGAAGCAACAATCACGGTCGAGTGAGTTGCCGTTGTGCAGGAACTGAGCCTTTTTGGGGTGTCCGGACTCACAGAAGGGTAGCCTGCTGAATTGGACCAAAGACCCACCTAATCTAGCACCCCACAGTAGCCAATCAGATGGCTGCAGGGGCACCACAAACAGAGCATGAGGGAAATACCCCCCACAGTGGTTATTCCTCAGCAATAGGTATAGAAAGGCCTGCTGCCTCTGGATCCTGGAAGGAGCATACAACCATCACCAATAGCTAATGTTATGCTAGGCTGCATCAACAGAAGTATAGTGATCAGATCAAGGAAAGCAATGGTACTGGCTCTGTTCTGTCTTGGTCAGACGCCACATGGAGTCCTGTGTCCAGTTCTGGGTGCCACAACTTGGGCCTTTACACTTGCCAGAAGCTCAGCTCTGCCCTCACCGGTCCTGGAAGGAGCCTTTAAAAAAGTCCCATACGCTCAGAGACTTTGCGCTTGTTCATTGGGGAAGATAGGAAGCCCAGAGCACTTGTTCTTTAGATGTCCCTTTTATGAAGAGGCACGTAGTGAGACCATTGATCCCCTGCTGGTGAGGCTCGCTGACCTCCCGGAAAAGCAAAAATTCGACCTTTTCCTGTTAGGCAAAGATCAGAAGACGATCCGGATGGTCGCCAGATTCTGTGTACAGATCTGTAGGTGCAGACCATCTCCTGACTCAAACTAGTTTGTTAAGAAAATCCCCAAACTCGGTTCTATGGGTGACTCTGGGTCAGCTCTCTGCGGTAGTTTATTATTGACATTGTTTTAAAATTTATTATTGTACATTGTTTTAATTGTTTGTTTTCCTTCTGTGACTGTTCCCCCAAGTGTGTTTTATAAGCTGGCCTCCGACCATAATAAATTATCATCTATCTATCTATCTATCTATCTATCTATCTATCTATCTATCTATCTAACTTTAAGAGCTGTTCAGCGGTGGAAATGACTCCCTCTGAGGGCGGAGGGTTCTCCTTCCTTGGAGGTTTATAAACAGAGTTTGGATGGTTATCTGTTAGGGATTCTTTAGTTGTGATTCCTGCATTGCACGGGGTTAGACTAGATGACCCTTGGGGGTTCCTTCCAACTCTACAATTCTATGACTCTATCATGAGGAGGAGCCATCAGGTCCCTTTTGCTGCTCAGGCACTTGCCCAGCTGAGGTGGGGTTGCTGTTCCCTGCTAGCCTGAAGGGTCCCTTTTCACTGCACTCTTCTGTGTCATCTCTTGCTCAGTTAATTGCCTCCCGCTCTCTTTAATGCATAATAAATAATGAGCAAGCAAGGCCTTATTAAAATTTCATCGGGAGTTTGCAGCCGCTGCAAGAGATTGGGGTAAAATGTGAGGGGGGGTGCCCTCCATCTGTTCATTCACAGAGGCAGCTCGGCCTCCCAGCAGATGAATTAGAGAGAGGAGCATCCAGCTATATTAATCAGCCATTACTCCATGAGAAGCCTTCATCAGGATCTCGCTGAGATGCTGGAGGGAAAAGATGGAGGACGAGGCGGCAAACATCCTCCTAATGCCACTCTATAAATCCAAAGCACATCCACAGTGTCAAAATACTGGCTGCGGGCACAGTCCTCTCTGCTGCCTAATCGCTAACAAAAGGGCGCCCTGCAGTGCCTGGATGCCAAAGCCCCTGATCTCTTTCCAGTACAGCGACTCGGCCACAAAAACCATAAGGAGAGCACCTCTGAGTAAATGCAGAGTATCGACTGAGTGAATCCAACCAAGCCTTATGAGGAAGAGTTAAACGAGTTGGGTACGTTTAGCCTGGAGAAGAGAAGATTGAGAGGACCGAAAACAATGGATTCAAACTACAAGAAAGGCGATTCTGCCTAATCATTAGGAAGAAATTTCTGACTGTAAGAGCTGTTCAATACAGTGGCACCTCGGGTTAAGAACTTAATTCGTTCTGGAGGTCTGTTCTTAACCTGAAACTGTTCTTAACCTGAAGCACCACTTTAGCTAATGGGGCCTCCCGCTGCCGCCGCTGCACAATTTCTGTTCTCATCCTGAAGCAAAGTTCTTAACCCGAGGTAATATTTCTGGGTTAGCGGAGTCTGTAACCTGAAGCATATGTAACCTGAAGTGTATGTAACCCAAGGTACCACTTTATTGGAACAGACCACACTATGTAAAGCACATTCCCTGCCACAGAAAAAGAATCATGGGAACTGCAGCTTTCCCTCAAAGAACTAAAGTTCCCAGTGCCCTTAAACTACAGTTCCCAGGATTCTGGTTGAGGGTGCTTTAAGTGTACAGTGGTACCTCGGGTTAAGTATTTAATTCGTTCTGGAGGTCCGTTCTTAACCTGAAACTGTTCTTAACCTGAAGCACCACTTTAGCTAATGGGGCCTCCTGCTGCCGCCGTGCCACCAGAGCACAATTTCTGTTCTCATCCTGAAGCAAAGTTCTTAACCCGAGGTGTTATTTCTGGGTTAGCGGAGTCTGTAACCTGAAGCGTCTGTAACCCGAGGTACCACTGTATGGTGCAGGCTCAGTCTAACAATGAAATACTGTACTGTAATGGACTGAAAAGAGATCCTTCATTGAGAGAAGGTGCTCACTGGGAACTCTCCAATGTGCTGAAGCAACCAAGCCGCCTTCCTCTGTGGGCTAAGAGCAGGACAGCAGCTCTTGCCAGGCTGCTGCATAAGCACTGCAGGCCTTTGCTCAGTTGCAAAGCTTTGCTGCAATGCCAGGATCCCTTGAAACATGCTTTGAAACTGCACCCCCAGGGCAGCACTTTGCAAAGCCAGCCTGGAAACATATTTTGTTTGGCACTCAGTACCAAACAACTCTGAGGACGAGGGCATCCACAAAAAGCAAACCCAACAGGGAAACCTACTTTGCATTTACATAGTGATAAGCTCATCGCAGGGAGGACAATTTTCTTGTGAATGCAACCAGCGTGTGGCTTGAGGGGGGATAGCAGGGAGAGAGAGCATGTGAGGTGGGAGGCTCCATGCAACGGGAGAAATGGAAAAATGCAAGTCTCGCAAATGGAAACACGTGTTCAGAATTACAGTACAGGGAAAAGCAGGCCTTTTCGCTTTGAGCACACTTCTAGGTGTGCTGCCTGATCCCGCAGAAGTGGCTTGCTGAGGCTCTAGCATGTTTAGAAAGTTGATGTCAGTTTTAATGTGTTCAGTTTATTGCTATTCTGTGTTTAGTTTACTGCTATTTTAACATTCCCAAAGTCTTTAATGGTTGCTGTTGATTCTTTTTGATAATTTCATTGTTTTATCTTTTCTGGCAAGCCATTCTGAAGGGATCTTTTTATAAGCAAGCAGTGTACAGAGTTTACAAAATAAGTAAATAAAATAATCAGTAAGTAGGACAGACTTTGACAACCTGGTTTTGGGCTAAAACTCTCACCAGCATGTTGCATAGCCTTAGAAGGGGCTACAGCCATGGGGCCTGTCGTGAAGATAACTGGGGAATTGGAGGGGGGGCGGAGCTGGATGGGCTATTGGTCTGAATCATGCCTTGTGTCCGGTTGTGTCACCCAGCTCTACATCTCTATGATTCTGTACCTCATCTGTTCCACGTGCGCCTGAAGGATGCTCATAAGGCCACCTCCTTAATGTGAGAGAAACATTCTCGCTAAACTGAAAAACAAAAAGTCTAACACCCACTCGAATGCCAACAGGAAGCTGCTCTGCTCCTCACAGGAAGTCCCCCTCTATTTTGTCATCCAACATTCCTTCCTCCAGGACACGGGTTCAAAACACCTACTTGGTTAGGAAGCTCTTACGGTAGCTGAGGGCAAGTCAGTCAGTCTCTCTCTCTCTGCTTCTTCAACTTTTAAGTGGTAGTAATAGCCCACCTAGCAGTTCGAAAGCACGTCAAAGTGCAAGTAGATAAATAGGTACCGCTCCGGCGGGAAGGTATACGGCATTTCCGTGCACTGCTCTGGTTCGCCAGAAGCAGCTTGGTCATGCTGGCCACATGACCTGGAAGCTGTACGCCGGCTCCCTCGGCCAATAAAGCGAAATGAGAGCCGCAACCCCAGAGTTGCTCACGACTGGACCTAATGGTCAGGGGTCCCTTTACCTTTAATAGCAATCTACCTCGGGATATTGCTGTGAGAGGCAGACGTGCCACAAAGACTGGACAACACGTGGGAAGTCTGGAGCGCTTATAAATAGGACGTAGCTATAATGTGTTTTTAAATTATTATAATCCACTCTGATCCTCAAAAGATAGGGTGGGGATTAAATAATATTATCAGCCTCTTAATAATGAAGGATTATAAAGGATCCTCCTTTGAGATTATAATGGATCATGCATGATGGTTCACCATAAAGCTGAAACAAGGGGGGGGGACCCCCAAACCTAACCTTGAGGTCTGGCATGGCAGAATTGTGGGGCAGAGAGGGGTTGGCATAGATCAGGAAAGAGGGCTTGTTGGGACTGAGCCATTGTGAAGTTTATATAATAATAAATGGCATGCAGAAAGAGGCTAGAGAAAGGTTTCTCTCTCTCGCAACACCAGAACTGAATGTTGGCAGTTTCAGGACAGATAAAAGAAAGTCTTTCTTCACATAGTGGATAGTTAAGCTATGGAACTCCCTCCCACAGCAGGCAGTGATGGCCACCAAAATGAAGGATTTAAAAGATTAGACACATTCATGGAAGAGGAGAGGGCTCTTGATGCTGCTAGTACATTTCCGAGCACAATTCAAAGTGTTGCTGTTGACCTTTAAAGCCCTAAACGGCCTTGGTCCAGTATAGCTGAAGGAGCGTCTCCACCCCCATCGTTCTGCCCGGACACTGAGGTCCAGCTCCGAGGGCCTTCTGGCAGATCCCTCACTGCAAGAAGCAAAGCTACAGGGAACCAGGCAGAGGGCCTTCTCGGTGGTGGCACCTGCCCTGTGGAATGCCCTCCCATCAGATGTCAAAAAGATAAACAACTACCTGACATTTAGAAGACATCTGAAGGCAGCCCCATTCAGGGAAGTTTTTAATGTGTGACATTTTAATGGATTTTTAATCATTGTTGGAAGCCACCCAGAGTGGGAAACTCAGCCAGATGGGTGGGGTACAAATAATAAATTTGTTGTTGTTGTTGTTGTTGTTGTTGTTGTTGTTGTTGTTGTTGTTATTGTTATTGCAGCTCCCAGGATGGCTATTCTCCACCTCCATGGTCAGAAGCAGCAATCCTTCTGAATACTAGTTCCTGGATGGAGGGGAGAGGGCTGCTCTTGTGCTCAGACTGCTTACTGGTTTTCCCCACAGGGGCATCTGGTTCACCACTGTGAGAACAGAATACTGGGATGGATGTGACATTGGCCTGATCCAGCAGGGCTCTTCTTGTGCGAGGGGATCACTTCCGTTTTTCCAGTGTTGACAACATTTAACATGGTATCCTGGGCTGGTGGACTTTTACCATAGCAAGCCAAGAGCCTTGGGACAGCTGCTCCACTTATGCAGACGGACTGACTGCCACAGAAGCATGCTGGGGCACAATGATGACTTCTTCCTGAATTGGGTCCCCTCTGCATTTAAAGGTAAAGGTACCCCTGCCCGTACGGGCCAGTCTTGACAGACTCTGGGGTTGGTGCGCCCATCTCACTCTATAGGCCGGGGGCCAGCGCTGTCCGGAGACACTTCCAGGTCACGTGGCCAGCGTGACATCGCTGCTCTGGCGAGCCAGAGCCACACATGGAAACGCCATTTACCTTCCCGCTAGAAAGCGGTCCCTATTTATCTACTTGCACCCGGGGGTGCTTTCGAACTGCTAGGTTGGCAGGCGCTGGGACCGAGCAACGGGAGCGCACCCCGCCGCGGGGATTCGAACCGCCGACCTTTCGATCGGCAAGCCCTAGGAGCTGAGGCTTTTACCCACAGCGCCACCCGCGTCCCCCCCCCCTCTGCATTTAGAGAGCTGCAAATAATTCTAAAGCAGCTTAATGGTATGGGGAGGATTTGAGAGCCAGCCTGCTAAGGAGACGGATTAGCCTCCAGCAAGAAGAAGCAGCCCTGCCAGGACACCTGGCTCCCTAGGAAGGGTAGTGGAACAACATGGCTCAACTGTCTATCACAGTCAGGGAGGACACACAAGCTTCAAAAAGCCTAGAGTGTCAACGTGGAAGCCAGGAAGACATGCTTGTGAGCTCCTGGGTTATGGTCCCCTCCCTCTGTGGAGGAAGAGGGAAGACGTAAACACTTTTTTTGCCCAAGTTTTCAAGTTAATTGGTAATAAATATACTGAGACATCTATATTTATCCAAGTATTTATGCTGATATATTTTCATTTTTAAGCACATATTGTAACTGGGAACAGAGGTACCAGTCTTCTACAGAGCCACTTATGGAGTCTTATCTAACTCCATACTGTCTACACCAGGGGTCAGCAAACTTTTTCAGCAGGGGCCCGGTCCCTCAGACCTTGTGGGGGTCGGGCTATATCTTTTTTTGGGGGGGTGGGAATGAACGAATTCCTATGCCCCACAAATAACCCAGATGCATTTTAAATAAAAGCACACATTCTACTCATGTAAAAACACACTGATTCCCAGATCATCCGCAGGCCAGATTTAGAAGGCGATTGGGCCGGATCTGGCCCCTGGGCCTTAGTTTGCCTACCCATGGTCTACACTGAGAGGCAGAGGCTCATATTTACCCACACTCATGGTTTTTTTTAATTAGGAGGAACATTAATATATTAGTGGTCTTATACTCATCCATTAATTAGATTGTTCCTTTTACTATATTAGGCACCTTGGGGGGGAAAAAATGCAATGAATAAGTTCAATAACAAACAAATAATAATACACTACAAATGCAGAACAAACCAGCAGCTGATGCAGCAAGGCATCGCCTACAAGAAAGTTCTCCTCCACAACCCCCATGAACTAAACGGGAGCCACACAAGAGCATCCCACCAGGGCTTGCAAGAGAGAACTATGGATTGTAGGTCCAATGACATCAAAAGCTGAAGAGGTATAACAGGTGAAAAATCATGCTACTGTAAAATACCAAATACGTGCACATGCTAAAAAGGAATGTACATGAGCTGAGGATGTTTGCTTGATGGGATCCTGCATGTTCACCTCTGAAAAGATGCAATATAAGAACATAACTATGCACACTTCATTTTTTTCATTTCACTTTAAAGTTGTATACCGCTATATTAGAAAGGCTATATTACTACTGTATACACAAGGTGGTTTATAAGCTGGGGGGTAAAAACAAATATACAAGATCACACATCGTATGGCAATCAAATGCAATACAAATAAACCATAGTAAATTATATAATTATGACTATGTATGTATGTAAGGCAGGATCACCAACATGCTTGTTGCCCCATTCCTCTTCAAGCCACTGGGCATCTCTTATTCCAACATGACAGTTCATATAAATGCATTTAACGTTGTAACTTGCCCACTACCCAGCACTGCTGAACTATGCTCCACCCCAATCTCATGCTGTCAGGTTTGTTTGAAACCAGCTTGGTGGAGGAGATGCAATCTCTTCTGGTGTATCTGGGGGCGGGAGAAGGGAGGGGAGAATATGTGGGGCAAGATGTGCAGCAAGGGGACCACAACATTGTTGGTGTATTTATTGCTGGCACTTCTGCCAAGCAGGTCTGCTGTTGCCATGGCGCAGGCAACTGGCTGCAATGCCCACTAAGTTGGGAGACATCAGGGGAAGGGGGTGGCAGCACCGATGCCATGCTAAGCAGGACCCCTAGGGCACAATTCCCTCACTCTGCTGTCACGGTGGCAGGCTCCTGTCAGACCAATTTAGGGCGTTTCACAAGAGAGGCTTGAGGATGCATTTTATCCTCTGGAAGGCTGCATTTGCAAATGTTGTTGGTATTAGGTAAGAAAAATAAAGAGAAAGGTATCTACATCGAATGTGCATTCAAACTAATGTTGGTTTTTTACATCCACAGTACAGTCTGCCCTCCAACGACACAACCCCCTGTTTACCAGGGGCAGCCTCTGAATTTTCTGGTTAGTATTTAAAAAATATCTTTGTTGCTTTTGCGGAGACAAATGCTGTCAGTGTGCACTAAAGTTCTTCGCATTTCAGGCTTCCCACCTGGATCTCTAGAACTTAAGTATTTGGGGGGAGGGGTTAGAGATTCATTTTTATTCCATGTGCATACAGTTGCAGCTACCCTACATATGCAACGAGATTATTCGCAAGATTAAGCACTCATTTTTAAAAAAACAAAGAAAAGCTACGGTCAGTATAATATGTACATCAGCCAGAGAAAAGCTTCCCAACAATATTTGGGGTGGTTGTGAAGGGTGTATGCTGTTCCAAGCACCCCAAAGCTGTTCTGGTTTTCATCTGGAAAATACTGGAGGGTATTAATTGAATATATATATTGCCCTTTTTCTTCTGAACAGTGTCTCCCCTTCCCCAGAAAGAACTGTTTTGGAGCAAGCCATTCCAGGCCTATGGTCCCTCCAGACATCCTTTCCATTGTGCACTCATGACGATCTGCACTCAGGATGGTATTGGGGCTGTTAGACACAATTCTGCTTTCAACACTGCTCACACTGTAGACACAAGACTCCTGCCTTCCAGGAGGCAATAATGTGGTAACGTTGTGGGAGCATCACAAGACAGGACCGTGTGTGGACGGTTCAGTATAAACCCACCACCACTAAAGCACTATTATTGTGTCAATGGCATGTCGCGGAACTCATCCTCCAAAAGGCAACAGTCTGGAAGGGCCCTTCTATTGCTGTCTCCTTGGAGCAGAGTATACATGTGTGCTGATACTGTTAGGCACACCATGTATATTGATAGCACCATATAAATGATAAAATTGACACTGTAGAGTATTATTTTTATCATTATTATTTATTGGATTTATATACCGCCCTATACCCGGAGGTCTAGGGCAGTTCACAGAACGTTTAAGGCTTCATACCGTATTTTTCACTCTTTAAGACGCACCAGACCACAAGACACACCTAATTTTTGGAGGAGGAAAACAAGAAAAAAAATATTCTGAATCTCGGAAGCCAGAACAGCAAGAGGGATTGCTGCGCAGTGAAAGCAGCAATCCCTCTTGCTGTTCTGGCTTCTGGGATAGCTGCGCAGCCTGCATTCACTCCATAAGACGCACACACATTTCCCCTTTCTTTTTAGGAGGGAAAAAGTGAGTCTTATAGAGCAAAAAATACGGTAGGTCAAAACTAGCACTTTTAACCTGGCTCGGAAACCAATTTGTAGCCAGTGCAGTCAGACCAGGATCAATGTAATATGCTGAAACCATCTTTCTCCAGTGAGCTACCTGGCCGCTGAATTCTGCACCAGCTGAAGTTTCCGAACCATCTTCAGAGGCAGTCCTACGTATAACGCATTGCAGTAATCTAACATTGAGGTCACCAGAGCATAGACAACAGTAGTTAGGCTATCCCTGTCCGGATAGGGGCATAACTGGGCTACCAGCCGAAGCTTATGGAAGGCACTCGGGGCCACCAAGGCCACCCGAGCCTTGAGTGACAGCAAAGGACCCAGGAGTAACCCCAGGCTATGAACCTGCTCCTTCAGGGTCAACATAACCCCATCAAGAGCAGGCGACCTCCCACCCATCTGGTCTAGGGAAGCACCCACAAACAGTGCCTCAATTATCTGGATTGAGTTTCAGTTTGTTGGCTCTCATCCAGACCATTACCAAGGCAAGACACTGGTCCAGCGCTTCCACTGCCTCACCTGCAGATGTAAAGGAGAAATAGAGCTGAGTGTCATCAGCATACTGCTGACAACGTATTCCGGACCTCCGGATAACCCCACCCAGCGGTTTCATGTAGATGTTAAACAATGTGGGGGATAGGATTGAGCCCTGCCAGACCCCACACTGAAGGTTCCATGGGGCTGAAAAGCATTCCCCAAGGAACACCCTCTGGGAACAACCGTCCAAGTAGGACTGGAAACTCTGCAAAGCGGAGCCACCCACCCGTAGCTCGGACAGAAGGGTACCATGATCGATGGTATCGAAAGCCACTGAGATGTCGAGAAGAATTAACAAGGACATGTTTCTCTTGTCTGTCTCTCGACAAAGGTCATGATACAGGGCAACCAAAGCAGTTGAAGTGCCAAACTTTTGGCAAAGCATCCAACTTTTGTCAGAAGAAAAACAGCATCACCTGTTTTCATATTAAAACATACACTCTCGCTATAACCAAACGCCACTAAAAAAAGTTTGCATTCAGTGAATCCCTAAATACCACCATTTCTCACAATGTATAAATATGAGCATAGCCTAGCAGCGGTCAGATCCAGCATCCCTGAAGTGGGTAACTTCTTAAATGGGAATTCAAGGAGTGCACCTAGGAGGCAGCAGGACCCTCAGACTCAGATTTGGAAGTGATCCAAACCATTGTTTGGAGCTGTAATATTTGGGGGGACTTGCAATGATGCCGTTGTGCTCCCAAGGATTCCTTGCAATGTGGCAGAGAACTTGGCAGAGTGAGGGTGGGGAATGAGAGACCCTCTCTCAGGCCACCCACAGTAGCAGCCTAGCACACAGACATCAAACATGGCAGGCTTCATAAGAAACCAAAAAAAGTTGTGCCGTCACAGAGAAGCTGCACCTGTTGGATTTCAGTCTGCCGCACAGGCTGCCAGAAAGAAGCTGCTGTTCCCAGTGCTGGAGAGCTATTCTGCAACAAAAGCCTCAATCCCTTTTCCTTTTCTTTTTGGCAGGGTGTGTACATGTGTCTGTGGTCCCAGCCTTTGCTGTATACACAGGGAAGCACGGCACTCCCTGATTGTTACTATAGCTCCATCATTTGCTGTTGAGTAGCTATGGCAACCTGTGTGAACCAGGGGAAGGGAGCAGACAACCCCTCACAAGACTGTGCAAACATTGCCTGATCAATAAAGCTGGCAAACAGGGGCTTGCAAATTGGGTTGCACAAGCCCTTCATTTAATTCTCTCTTTTTCTAAGAGGATTTCATGAAAGGAGTACAGTACAAACACTTCTTATGAAAGGAGTTAACCCTACTCCCAAAGCATTATTTCGTGTGAACCTTATCAGAGAACGTATCACAGTTCAGAGGCTTATCAGAGAACACATCACAGCTCAGAGCAGGGTGCTTTCTTCACTTGAGCACAGGCCCTGGGTCAATCATTGCTATCTTCAGGTCTGGGAATGTCCCTTTCCTGACACCCTAGAGAGTCTGCCAGTCAGTGCGGACAACACTAAGCCAAATAGACCAAGGGTCTTAACTTGGTACAAGACAGCTTCTTGTGATCCTGGAGACCACCCCACTTTCACTCCCCTTCCCAGGATGCCTCTGTCCACCAGAGACAGCAACTTTTCCTTTTTCAACAATGGGAGACATCCTTCCCATGAACTGGGGGAACGTGGCTCCCGGGTGGAGTCTATAAAGGTGCGTTTGGCATCGCCATGGATATTTTGGACTACAATGCTCACCAGCTCCAGCCAGCAGTGGTCAAGGCTGATGGGCGTTGCAGTCCAAAACACCTGGAGAGTACAAAGTTGCTGAAGGTTGCTGTAAAATGTTTCTGAAGGGATTTCCCTCCCCTGCAACAACCTTGGCTTTGCATACATGATGTTACATGATGTTTATTAAAGGTGGCCATTAATGAATACAGTGGTACCTCAGGTTAAGTACTTAATTCATTCCGGAGGTCCGTTCTTAACCTGAAACTGTTCTTAACCTGAAGCACCACTTTAGCTAATGGGGCCTCCTGCTGTGCGATTTCTGTTCTTATCCTGAAGCAAAGTTCTTAATCTGAAGCACTATTTCTGGGTTAGCGGAGTCTGTAACCTGAAGTGTATGTAACCTGAAGCGTATGTAACCTGAGGTACCACTGTACCCAAGGACCTGTGTGCATGCAATATCGCTTAAAGGAGTGGAAAAACCGACCAAACAATGCCCCTGTAAAACCAAAAGACAACTCTCACAAACAAGCCCACAAATGTTACTAATCCACAATAATTTGGACTACAATCTGTGGCTACCTGCCTGCACTGAGAGCACCAGTCACCCTCAAGATTACAAAAACTTTCCTCCTTGTTTACCTGGAAGAGTTATTTCTTCCCTACAGATGGCAAAACGATCAGCTGTTTACAAACCAGCAATTGATAATAGGGGAAAACAAGCAAAAACAAACAAACCCTCCCCATTCAGTTTAAAGCACTATACTGAATTCAAAGTTAACTCAAGACGCTAGGCGGAAACCCAAGCAAGAATGCCTGCCTGGGTTCAGAAGGATGCTCTTAAGAAGACAAGATATCTCTGCATCTCTTTCACCCTTTGCATGTGGCACAAGGATGGGGGCCTTCTCACCAGCCCACAAAGGCGATGGGGGGGGGCCCTTAAAGAAGCTGGCTTCCAAAGTAAGTGTGCAGGTCCCACAGGGGAGAAATGGGTAGCAAGGGGAGCCCCTGTATACAACCTGAGAGGTGCACCCCACCATCCCCGGATATGCTTGTTGCATGCTTAGAGGTCTGGGTTCAAATCCCGGTTCAGCCCTGGCCAGGGGGAAAAGGCAGTCACATCTTTTTGCATCTCTTTGGACACAGAAGGTCGCAGCCCCGGCATCGCCACTCATACAAGGGTCAGGGATTGGGACCAGACCTCTCCTCCTACCTGAGACCCAGGAGAGCCACTTCTAGGCTGGGGGAGCAGAAGAGCCCTGAATGGCCTTGCCCAGTCTCCCCACAGATGCCTCCAGCAAGCCCTGCTGCCAACAGGGGCGGGAAGGCAATAGACCTTCCCCCTTCACCTTGCTGGATCGGCCCCACCAGCTGGCAGCCCAAGGAGGAAGGGAATGGAGAGAGGATGCTCTGAGCCGGGAGGCTGCCCATCCTGGCATGCCATCCGTGCCCTCCTGCTGCAGCCCTGCCTCCCTCCCCCTGCTCCTCCAGAGCCCAAGCGCTGCCCCCTGTCGGGGGGGGGGCGTCCCAAGGGGAAACCCCCCCCCACACACAACCACCTTCCTGGAGCAACTGGGAGAGAGAGGAGACCCTTCGGGGGCCACCCAATAACTCTGCCAGGGAGCAGCGCGGCTGAGAGGCGGCTGCTTGTGGCGCGGCGGGACCTTGTGGCGGGGAGTCCCAAAGGCCCCGACTCTCCTGCCTTGACAGACGTCACTCGGCGAGCGACCCCCGCCCGTTCGCGAGTTACCTCAGGGCGAGACCGGCGGGCGGTTGGAGGCCGCTGCCGCCTCTCCCTCAGGCGGGCAGGTAGGTAGGCCCTCCGTCCGGCTCCCCTCAGCTCCCCCGCCCCGGACCCCTCCGGCGAAGGTCACCGGGTCTCACCTGCAGCAGCGCCGCCGGGCCCCTCTCCATGGCATCCGCCGGCCGCCCGGCCTCGCAGCAGCGCCGGGAGGAGCGGCCCCGGGCTGAGGGGGCGTCCGGAGGACGAGGGGCCGCCTCGCCACAGACTCCGCCACACGCGACGCCGCCCGCCTCGACGCGCTTCTGCCGCCCGCGCCCGCCCCGCTCCGCCTTTTAAGCCCCGCCGAGGCCCCGCCCCGCGCCCGCCCCAGCCAACCGCGCCGCGACGATGTGACGTCAGCCGGGCCGCCGCTCTCCGGTTGGGCGGCCGCCGGAGACCCGGCCTGGGAGGAGGGGAGGGAGGAGGAGGGGGAGGGGCGCGGAGGAAGCCCCGCCCACCCGTGGGAAGGAGAGGGAGGGGCGCAGGGCAGGTGGGCAGGTGAGCTGCACCTTTGGGTGGGGGGGGCCGTGGAGGGAAGGGGCATCATCGCCCCAGGGAAGACCAGGAGGGGCAACATGGGGGGAAAACATAGCTGTCAACTTTTCCCTTTTCTTGCGAGGAATCCTATTCGGAATAAGGGAATTTCCCTTTAAAAAAGGAAAAAGTTGGCGGCTATTGGGGGGGGGGAATGATTCACAGGTGGTATTTAGCTCCCAGTAGGCTTGCTAAGGGACGCGGGTGGCGCTATGGGTTAAACCACAGAGCCTAGGGCTTGCCAATCAGAAGGTTGGCAGTTTGAATCCCCGCGACAGGGTGAGCTCCCGTTGCTCGGTCCCTGCTCCTGCCCACCTAGCAGTTTGAAAGCACGTCAAAGTGCAAGTAGATAAATAGGTACCGCTCTGGCGGGAAGGTAAACGGTGTTTCCGTGCACTACTCTGGTTCGCCAGAAGCGGCTCAGTCATCGGCTCCCTCGGACAATAAAGCGAGATGAGCGCCGCAACCCCAGAGTCAGTCACAACTAGACCTAATGGTCAGGGGTCCCTTTACTTTTACCTTTAGGCTTGCTAAGAACAATGAGAAACCTAGACAGCATCTTAAAAAGCAGAGACATCACTTTGCCAACAAAGGTCAGTATAGTTAAGGGTATGGTTTTCCCACTATTGATGTATGGAAGTGAGAGCTGGACCATAAAGAAGGCTGATCGCCGAAGAATTGATGCTTTTGAATTATGGTGCTGGAGGAGACTCTTGAGAGTCCCATGGACTGCAAGAAGATCCAACCTCTCCATTCTGAAGGAAATCAGCCCTGAGTGCTCACTGGAAGGACAGATCCTGAAGTTGAGGCTCCAAGACTTTGGCCACCTCATGAGAAGAGAAGACTCCCTGGAAAAGACCCTGATGTTGGGAAAGATGGAGGGCACAAGGAGAAGCGGACGACAGAGGATGAGATGGTGGGACAGCGTTCTCGAAGCTACCAGCATGAGTTTGACCAAACTGCGGGAGGCAGTGGAAGACAGGAGTGCCTGGCATGCTCTGGTCCAGGGGGTCACGAAGAGTCGGACACGACTAAATGACTAATCAACAACAACAGGCTTGTGGGACGCAGGTGGTGCTGTGGGTTAAACCACTGAGCCTCTTGGGCTTGCCGATCAGAAGGTCGGTGGTTCGAATCCCCGCAATGACGGGGTGAGCTCCCGTTGCTCAGTTCCTGCTCCTGCCCACCTAGCAGTTCAAAAGCACATCAAAATGCAAGTAGATAAATAGGTACCGCTCCGGCGGGAAGGTAAACAGCGTTTCTGTGCGCTGCTCTGGTTCGCCAGAAACGGCTTAGTCATGCTGGCCACATGACCCGGAAGCTGTACGCCGGCTCCCTCAGCCAATAAAGCGAGATGAGCGCCGCAACCCCAGAGTCAGCCACGACTGGACCTAATGGTCAGGGGTGCCTTTACCTTTACCTTTAGGCTTGCTAAGCCCCTTAATGGATCACTGCTTTGCTGTGGCGAAGGGGCTTGAGTAACTCAGAGAAGCTCTGAGCTATGCCGTGCACGGCACCCAAGATGGACAGGTCATTTGTTGAGTCATTTAGTCATGTCCGACTCTTCGTGACCCCATGGACCAGAGCACGCCAGGCACTCCTGTCTTCCACTGCCTCCCACAGTTTGGTCAAACTCATGCTGGTAGCTTCGAGAACACTGTCCAACCATCTGGACAGTGGATCAGATTTGGTCAAAACTCTCCACTATGACCTGTCCAATGACAAACCTAGACAGCATCCTAAAAAGCAGAGACATCACCTTGCCAACAAAGGTCCATATAGTTAAAGCTCTGGTTTTCCCAGTAGTGATGTATGGAAGTGAGAGCTGGACCATAAAGAAGGCTGATCGCCAAAGAACGGATGCTTTTGAATTCTGGTGCTGGAGGAGACTCTTGCGAGTCCCATGGACTGCAAGAAGATCAAATCAGCCCTGAGTGCTCACTGGAAGGACAAATCCTGAAGCTGAGGCTCCAAGACTTTGGCCACCTCAGGAGAAGAGAAGACTCCCTGGAAAAGACCCTGATGTTGGGAAAGATGGAGGGCACAAGGAGAAGGGGACGACAGAGGACAAGATGGTGGGACAGTGTTCTCAAAGCTACGAACATGAGTTTGACCAAAGTGCGAGAGGCAATGGAAGACAGGTGTGCCTGGTGTGCTCTGGTCCAGGGGGTCACGAAGAGTCGGACACTAGTCCAACTAAAGAGGAATGGCAACTTAAGCTGACAGAATATGCACAACTTGCAGACTTAACATATAGAATAAGAGAACAAGAAGAACATACGTTTAGAGAAGATTGGAAAACGTTTATTGAATATATGGGAAATAATTGTGTACAGTTGAAAATAGTGGCAGCATTAAGATAAATCCAACAGTGTAAATAGGTTTTGATGGATGCAATAATGGAAAACTGAATGTTATAGTTTTTGTAAAATATGCAGGGATATAAGATATGTAAAATGAACTATGGTAGGAGCAGAAAGTCATTGATATCTTAAGTCTGCAAAATGTTTATTTGAAATTGTAAAATGGAAAATTTAATAAAGAATTATATATATTTTTTAAAAGGAATGACATGGGATGGAGTCTCCTGCAAAAGAGCATGCACAATCTCTGTAAGCTCTGCAGAGACTCAAGCATCCTTTTGCCCAAGCCTGCAGGAAGTTTGGCCTCACCGTAAGCAGAGGCAGATTTAGGGGAGCGCGGTCAGTTCTGTTGCAGTGGGTGCAGAACCTCAAGGGCAGCGCAGGGGAAGCCGCAGCTGTTATGTACTGAAGTTCTTACCCTGGGCCAGCAGGGGGATACTGTAGATAGTTTTCACTCAGGTCCACATATGCAAATAAGGGATTGAAAGTGACGTTCAGTGATTGGATAGCTACAGAAATTTGTTACAGTTACGTTGTGCTGGAGCTCTATATAAGCAGGCTGGCTGAACCCTTCAGTTCAGTTCTGTTCTGGCCTGTGAATAAACAAGAGCTGTTTGGAGAATCACTGTGTTGTCTGATATGTTCACCCACAACTTAACAGCAGCTATGATTTAGAATGGAGTGAGAGAGACAGGGGGTACTGAATTTTGTTGTTGTGTTTTTTAAATTAATTTTTATTGACTTTTACAAGAAAAGAAAAAGAGAAACAAATAACAATACATAACAATGTAAACACATTTATATACATGTTTTCCAAAATGCAAACTAAAAAAGAGAGAGAGAAAAGACAAAAGGAAAAAAATACTTTTCATAACCAAGAATATTACCAAATTCATGCTTCAAACATTACAATATATAAATCCTAGTTAAAATATTATAAAAGTCTTCCACCACATTCACCGCACGTCTCTTAGTCATCTTGCTCGCCTTTACATCTGTTCTTCAATCATTTCCTTTCCTTAGGTTCTTTCATAATCCATCAAATCTTTATGTTCTCTATATTCTTCACAAGGTTAGTCTAAGCACAACCAAACTTTCATATTTGAGCCCTGCTTGTATAAATATTCATTTAAGCATTCTCATTGTTTCTGTATTAAAGTTTTGGATTTATGCCTTATTAAATCCGTCAGTTTTGGTAACTCCAGGTACTCACATAGTTTACTTAACCATTCCCCTTTTGTTGGGGGTACTGAATTATGGCATTCTGCAGGGTGCTGCTGAAAATCGAGACCCTAAGGTCCTCCGCTGCCATCAACCTGATTAAGACCAACATCCTGGGTCAGGACATTGCCAGCACTCTGTGCATCAGCACTGGTGACCACATGTTTGAGGTGCTAGACGGTTTTGTCTACCTGGGCTCCACCCTAACCAGAAACGGCTTCACCAATGCTGAGCTAGACAGGCATATTGGCAAGGCAGCTCGCTTCTCCAAAGTGCGCCAGGTCCTTATCTGAGAGATCCTGTTTGCAGATGACGCAGCCTTGGCAGCACACTCCCAAAGCAGCTCTACAGAGACTCGTCAGCCGTTTTGGCCAAGTCTGCGGGGAGTTTGGCCTGACAAAGACCAGCTTCCTGGGTCAGGATCCAAACTACAAGAAAGAAGATTCCACCTAAACATTAGGAAGAACTTCCTGACAGTAAGAGCTGTTCGACAGTGGAATTTGCTGCCAAGGAGTGTGGTGGAGTCTCCTTCTTTGGAGGTCTTTAAGCAGAGGCTTGACAACCATATGTCAGGAGTGCTCTGATGGTGTTTCCTGCTTGGCAGGGGGTTGGACTCGATGGCCCTTGTGGTCTCTTCCAACTCTATGATTCTAGGATGTCGACAGCGCTCCACACATCAGCACTGGCGATCACACGCTTCAGGTGATAGACGAAGGAAGAAAAATACATGAATAAAACAAATCATTACCTACTTCTGCATGGGGATTCTAATGAGTAACAGCAACTGTGAAATGTGGGAGAAGGACACAATTAGATGTGATCATGTGCATGGAAGTGTAATGCTAAAACCATTTTCTAAGAATAGACCACCATTGCTTTCCCACCCCACAAATTAACTAATATAAAAGCCCCGCTGAACCCCACTCCCAGATTGCTGGTGGCAGAAGAAGCTTTTAAGAGGTCACAATCTACTAAGTAGATTCTACATAGTATTACTCATCGTGCTCGCTCGCTCACACATACAGGCTGTGTGCAAGCCATACTTTGAAAGGACGTCTTTCCCCATCGTATCCCGGGAAACTGCAGTTTACCTCTCACATAGCTACAGTTCCTGGCACCCTTAACATTTCCCAGGATTCTTTGGGGGAAATCATGTGCTTTAAATGTATGATGTGTGCACACAGCTGCATACACAAACCAGCATCGCCTGAGCTCTGACAGTGCGCCTTTCTCCCGATTGAAGTGCAGAGTGTGTGAGGACCAGGACATTCACAGGGAAACCAAAATGCTTGTTCACAAAGCTATTGTACTACCAACCTTACTGTATGCTTGTGAAACATGGGCCACTTAAAAACGCCATCTCCAACTCCTCGAAATATTCCATCAACAGTGTCTCCGATTTTTTTTTTTTTACATATCACTCTGGAAGACAGGCGAACTAATGCCAGTGTACTGGAAGCAAAGGTCACCAGTGTCGGAGCAATGATTCTTCATCATCAACTTTGTTGGACTGGTCATGTTGTGCGGATGCCTGATGATCGTCTTCCAAAACAACTACCCTATTGCAACTTAAAAATGGAAAGCGTAATGCTGGTGGTCAACAAAAGAGGTTTAAAGACTGTCTCAAGGCAAATCTTAAAAAATGTAGTATAAACACTGACAACTGGGAAACACTGGCCTGTGAGCGCTCCAGTTGGAGAACAGCTTTTACCAAAGGTGTCATGGGCTTTGAAGACACTTGAACTCAGGACAAAAGGGAGAAACATGCTAAGAGGAAGGCATGCTTGGCAAATCCACACTGTGATCAATTCCAGCGTGGAAACCAATGTCCCCACTGTGGAAGGACGTGTGGATCCAGAATTGGTCTCCACAGTCACTTACGGACTCACTGTTAGAACCGTGTTTATGGAAGACAATCTTACTCGTCTACAAGTGATCGCCAAAAAAGAAGAAGATACACAAAGAAGTTTTCACATTTCCACCTAGAATTGCAAAGCAGATTTGCATAGTTTGGGACTTTTTAGTTATAGGAAAGACGAGTAAGAGGCAAATTGATAGAAGTTGATAAAATTATGTGTGGCATGGATAGAGTAGGGAGAGAAAATATTTTCTTGAACTCAGGGACATGTTGTGAAGCTGAATGTTGGAAGACAGGACAGATCAAAGAAAGGATCTACTCATGCAGCACAAACTAGGGAACTTGCTCACTATCCTAAAGGTAAAGGTACCCCTGACCATTAGGTCCAGTCGCGGACGACTTGGGGGTTGCAGCGCTCATCTTGCTCTATAGGCCGAGGGAGCCGGCGTTTGTCTGGAGACAGCTTCCAAGTCATGTGGCCAGAAGGACTAAGCCACTTCTGGCACAACGGGACTCCAAAACCAGAGCAGTGCACGGAAACGCCGTTTACCTTCCCGCTGGAGAGGTACCTATTTATCTACTTGCACTTGATGTGCTTTTGAACTGCTAGGTGGGCAGGAGCAGGGACCGAGCAATGGGAGCTCACCCCGTCGTGGGGATTCGAACCGCCGACCTTCTGATCGGCAAGCCCTAGGCTCTGTGGTTTAACCCACAGCACCACCGGCGTCCCTCATGCAGCACAAACTAGGGAACTCGCTCACCATCCTAGATGGATGTAAAAGAGGAGGAGACAAATTCATGGAGGAGGTGGCTATAGCAAGACGGGAGAGAGGACCCTGGTCCTCAAATCCTGCTTGCTGGTTTCCTGACAGAGGCATCTGGTCAGCCACTGTGAGAAAAGAATGTGGGGACTAGACGGGCCACTGGCCTGATCCAGCGGTTTCTTCTTACGCCCTTCTCCCCTCTCACGCCGCTAGTGCAACTGCTCGTGTCACGCTGCACTCCCCACGTGCCCCCAGAAACAGCTTAAGGCCAGCAGCTGTTGCTGCGGCGCGGAATCAATAACTAACAGCAGCCGAGATTTGAGATGCTGAACGGAGGCTGAGGGGTGACATGGGGGGGGGGGGAGAAAGAAACTGACGGCTTCAAATGAGTCAGAGAAATGACCTGGAACAGGGAAGGCAGCAGCGGACGTGCAGAAGCAGCAGGCTGTGTGAGGGGACCCAAGAAGAGAAGTGTAGGGAAAGAAATGTGTGTATATTATTACATCGGGAGACAGAGCGAAAGAGCCTCCTGGATCAAGCCAATGGCCTGTCTAGTCCAGCATCTCACGGGGGCCAACCAGATTCCTGTGGGGAACCAGAACAGAAGCACTCTCCCCTCCAGCAACTGGTATTTGGAGGCATTGCTGCGGAGGAGGACCACATAGGCATCCTGGCGATTAGCCATCGGCAGCCTTCTCCTCCGACACAAATTTGTCCAGTCCTCCTTTAAGGCCATCTAAGTTGGTGGCTGGGACGCGGGTGGCGCTGTGGGTTAAACCACAGAGCCTAGGACTTGCCGATCAGAAGGTTGGCGGTTTGAATCCCCGCGACGGGGTGAGCTCCCGTTGCTTTGTCCCAGCTCCTGCCAACCTAGCAGTTCGAAAGCACGTCAAAGTGCAAGTAGATAAATAAGTACCGCTCCGGTGGGAAGGTAAACAGTGTTTCCGTGCGCTGCTCTGGTTCGCCAGAAGCGGCTTAGTCCTGCTGGCCACATGACCTGGAAGCTGTATGCCGGATCCCTCGGCCAATAAAGCGAGATGAGCGCCACAACCCCAGAGTCGGCCACGACTGGACCTAATGGTCAGGGGTCCTTTTACCTTTTTAAGTTGGTGGCCAGTCTGGTAGGAGCCATCACTGAGAAGGCCCTGGCCCTGGTGGGGGATAATCTGACTTCCTTAGGGCCCGGGACCTCTAAACTATGATTATTCATTGACCTTAAGGTCGTCTGCGGGGCAGACCAGGAGAGGTGGTCCCATAAGTACGATTCAAGCACAAGAGCACTTCTCCCCTCGGAGACCCCCGGCAACTGCCACTCGGAAGCAGTGCTTCCTCCAGCTGTGCAGGCAAACCATCGCTAGCATGGCTTGTAGCCACCCATAGACAGGCACAGAGCCATGGGAAGGTGGTGCGTGTCTAACAGTGATGGATGGGAGAACACAGCGAAGAGCCAGGAAAGAGAGGCAAAGAAAAGAAGACAACACGTTTTGCAGAAGATAAATCTCCCTAAGATGATTCGCCTTGATAGCAAAATGGGATCGCTGCATTCGGAAGCAGGGCATCTCTGCGTGCCAGATGTGAAGGTCACATGATCTCAGAAGGCCATCACCTAGGAACAGGAGTACCTGGCCTTAGACCAGGCCAGACTATTTGTGCCTGGGGCCAGTGTTTTATCTTCAATTTTTTTTATTAGTTTTCCAGATTTATAACAAACATAAAAGAAAAACATTACCTTACAATATAAAAAAGAAAAAAGAAAACAAACAAACATTTATTCTAACTCTTAAAAATCCCATTTTTTTTGACATTGTTAGATGACTTCCTCAAATCCCCCTAGCCGAGTTTCCATATAACTCATTGTAGCAGTTTTCCAATACTACTTTCAAATGAAATTAACTTAATCAATTGACGTCTTACTTCCTTTTCATATTGTCTTCTATGCATAATGTTATACAATTTAACATATTTAACTCCTAGGCCACTTTGGTACTTACAGGTAGTTCTACTTATATTATCTTAGAATATTTAACTAAATAGTCCTTAAATTTCTTCCATTCTTCTTGATACTCCTCCTCTTTCTGTTCGCGGATTCTTCCAGTCACGTTGGCCAGCTCCAAAAAGTCCATCATCTTCATCTGCCATTCCTCCACTGTTGGTATTTCTTGTAGTTTCCAGTTTTTGGCTAACAAAATTATTGCTGCAGTTGTGGCATACAAAAACAATCTAACACCTTTCTTGGGCAATTCCAAATTCCCAAGTAGAAAGGCCTCTGTTTTTTTTTAAAAATGTATATTTCAACATCTTTTTCAACTCATTATAAATCTTTTCCCAGAAGTCTTTCATCTTGGGACACGTCCACCACATATGATAAAAGGTGCCTTCCTTTTCTTTACATTTCCAACATAAATTATCACTCGTATGGTAAATCTTTGCTAGTTTTACTGGGGTTAAGTACCATCTATACACCATTTTCATGATATGTTATTTTAATACAGTGCATGCAGTAAACTTAACCCCTGTCTTCCACAGCCTTTCCCAATCTTCCAAGTGTTGTCTTCTCTGGCTGGCAGCAGCTCTCCGGTTGAGAAGGCCCTCTTCCTCCCTGACACCTCTTACGAAAAATACATCTTCAGCTGTGGAAATGGGAGTCAAACCTGGGAGCCCCCGCAGTCCCCACACAGCTGCTTGGGGGCTTTTTGGAAATTTCCAAACGGCAACTGGGAGAAACCAAATGCTGGGCTGCGATGGACCTTTGGACAGATCCAGCAAGGCAGGCGCCGTGGGTGCAATGATGGGCAGAAAGGAAACAGGTGGATATTGTCACATGCCACTCCAAGGGGTGAAAGATTCCAGGGAGGTGCAGGTGCTTAAGCGGCTGTGGTGGCCTGGGATTCGGACTCGGATGCTGAACCTGAGGGATCCCAGCCTGCACAGGAGTCCCCGCCTCCAGAACCAGCTGAGCCGGGGCTGGGGCATGAGCCTGAAGGGTCCTCACCTGTGCTGGATCCTCAGGTGCAGGCACCAGCTGAATCTGCTCTGGCTCCTGAGGTGATGGAGGACCCATTGCCTGCAGGTGCTCCACTCTCAGCCCCGTCAAAGGAAGCAGAGGTTGCCTCTGGGTTCGGTAACCCTCCAGCCTCTCCTAAGCTGCAGAGGCTCAGGGCAGAGAGGCGGAGGGAACTAAGCTCCCGCAGGAGGAGTGCTCGCCTCCAGGCCAGGAGAGGCGAGTCACCTGAGGATCGGGACCACCCTATGCCTCGGGGCAGATAAAAGCCGGCCAGCCCCAGTCCCAAGAGCAACATTGTTGGTTGCTAGTTCCTGCCTGAACCCTGTCTTGCTTTCCTGCCTGAGCTCCTGACCCGCCCTGGCTCCCTGCTTGCAAGCCTGTTCCTGACTTCACCCGGCTCCCTGCCCTGCACCCAGCTTCATCTACTACGGACTGCCTCCTCGTTGCACCTTTGACCATGGACCAGACTTGGACCTCGCCTCTCGGGTAACCTACGGGACCAGGACAGTGGTGTTTGTTTCTCCTTTGGAAATGAGGCACAGCAGAAAGTGCAGGGTCTTCATAATATATGGTCTATTTACACATATATACATCCTGAGCCTACGATAGAAGGGCTCAAAGAATTACAGTCCAGCCTTGGATCAAGAAAGAAATCAAGCATGGCTCTCTGCTTGTCTCTCTGCTCAGCTTGCCGCACTTAACAGAGTGACACTTTTTTCTGCTAACTATCTCTTAGTGGAAGGAGGGTCTCACCCCCATCTGCTCATCATCCAGCACAGACTATCTGCTTTGTTAATCGCCCATTTCCTTCCCTTTATTCTCTCCTCTCAAGCAATTTCCAGAACACTGAAAAACTGGTTCAGCTTGCATTTTGGCACTGCTAAATTCAGCGCCTGGCAGCCCATCTTTATACTCCAAGCATTGATTTCACATTGCCTTGCTGAAACACCCTAAGAGGCTGAATTATTATTCTGAATAAGCTGAGCCTTGGGCCTCAGCTCTGCCACTCTCAGGGATGACTGCAGCATGGCTGAGGAGGCACAGGTGTGAGATTTCTGCAAGGGTGCTGCTCCTTTGGGCGGGATGTTCATGGCGAATCCGTGTCCTGAAGAGACGGCAGAGACAAAGGCACCAGAATTTGGAGCATGGACCATAGTAGGAAGCACAGCTGTGAGGCTCAGCAGAGCATCTGTCCAGAGCCCTTGACTGGACCCGGCACAACTATTGCGATAGGTCCCCGCTTAGCCCAGCAGCCTGCAAGGACAATGTGGAAAGAAGCAGCTGCACTCCAGTTACCAATGGGAGAATATACGGGACACTTTGAGAAGCCCTACAAGCTGTTGTCCTCCTAAATGCTCTGGCAGAACGGCCTGTACAAGACTAATGGGCTGGCGTGATTGAACTGCAAACACAGGAACCAGAAATTGAAGTGTGGGGAGGACCACTGTGGTTACTCTGTCAAGAGGAAAATGAAATACAGTGGTACCTCGGGTTACAGATGCTTCAGGTTACAGTCTCCGCTAACCCAGAAATAGTACCTCGGGTTAAGAACTTTACCTCAGGATGAGAACAGAAATCGCGTGCTGGCGGTGTGGCGGCGGCGGGAGGCCCCATTAGCTAAAGTGGTACCTCAGGTTAAGAACAGTTTCGGGTTAAGAACGGACCTCCAGAACGAATTAAGTTCTTAACCTGAGGTACCACTGTACTACATTGAATACACGGAGACCACAAGGGCTGACAGTTTCCTTTATATATTTGACAGCCCACTTTCTGCCAGCATCTGCCACCTGAGGCAGCTGCCTCACTTTGCCTAACAGTAGGGCCAGCAGATGCACATGCTGGGGTCTTTTTTTTTATT
The DNA here is from genome assembly GCA_034642415.1 of Podarcis siculus. Taxonomy (NCBI): domain Eukaryota; kingdom Metazoa; phylum Chordata; class Lepidosauria; order Squamata; family Lacertidae; genus Podarcis; species Podarcis siculus. The sequence continues at coordinate 34,462,328 of JAXCMG010000020.1, read as the reverse complement.
CCTGGGGATCCTGTCTGTCAGGGGACTCCCATCGGAACCGGGGAGGGAGGCAGGGAGGCCGTTGGGATACAGAGAGCCTCCGAAACTCCTGAGGAGCAGTTCCTCTTCCAGCGGTGGGAAAAGCCACACCTCCAGTGGGGAAGAGAGGGAAGGGGCCAGCCAAGCGAGGAAAGGACTTGAGGATGCTGCTGAGAGCCCTGGCACCTCACCTTGCCAGGCTGGCCAGGAGGGACGCACGCCCCTTCCATCTCCCAGCTTGCACAGAGGGGCGAAACGCAAGGAGGGGAGGAGGAGGCTTGGGGTGCCAAAGTTCCTATGTTGGGGGAGAAGCCGGAAGGGGCCACTCCCGGATTCTGCAAGTGACTGAGACGCAGTGGCGTAGCGTGGGGGGTGCAGGGGGGGCCGTCCGCACCGGGCGCAAAATCTGGTCTTAGGGCAAATCCATGGGTTAGGGGGCGTAAATCCACAGGTTAGGGGGCGCAAATCTACGGGTTAGGGGGCGCAAATTACTTGCCTTGCCCCGGGTGCTGACAACCCACGCTACGCCACTGCTGAGACGGACATGAACCTGGTAGATCTGCAGTGTAAATAGTTTGCACAATGAATCCTGTAAAAGCCAGGTCGGAGTCCGGCCTGGTTACTCACCAGCAACCACCACCGGCATCTGACAATATCCCACAGCACCCCTGCTTCCTCAGGTGCAAATGCAGCCGATGAGCTGAAGAGGATCAGCAACCCCCCCAAATGAAGGGAAGCACAGGCACTTCAAAACGTTCCTTTTACTCTTGCCACCTGTGGACCAGTTCGTTCCCCTTGTCATCGTTCGTCTGTGCCAGCCTCTGGACACCGGGTGCGAGATTGTCTCTGGCTGGAGATTTCTCCCCAAACAAAGATGCAGCCAGTGCCTCGGAGGAGACCGTCAGGGGCTGAAAAGAGTGTCAAAAGTGATTCCCTTGAGGAAAGCCAAGAAGGGAAAAGGTCCTCAGGGACAGGACAGTCAGAGCCTTGGTGGTGGTGGAGACGGGGAAGGAGAAGAGCAGGGCTTGTTTCTAAAAAAAGGCAGGTACACGTTGCTTCTAAAAAAAGGAAAGCGGATCAATTGTTCCCTGTGGCCACCGAGGAAACAGGATCGAGTGACAGAGAAGGAGGACTGAGAGAAATTACACAGCGGGAGGAAGTCAGCTTTGATAAGGACATCACAGCAGGATCAGTCCCAAAGGAGGGGGGCATAAGAACATGAGGAGAGCCCAGCTGCGTCAGGACAATGGCCCTTCTAGCCAAGCATCCTGTTCTCTCTCTTTAAAAAAAAAAAAGCTTTTTATTGGTGTTTCATTTAATACAAACAAAACACAGTAAAATTCAACAATCATTTATCCACGTTCTTTCTGCTGAGCATTGACTTCCTTCCCTCCCTTCAACAGGTTTTCTTACGTCAGTCACTTTTTCCACCGTTTCTTATTGTATCCAATCCCATCTACATCATAAGATTTATTTCAGTTCTGCCAGAGTCTTCAGATTTCTACAGTTATTATTTATGTACTCCATAAATTTACCCAAATCTTTTTGCTTCCTCCTGATTTCGGATTCTACAGGTCCATTTTGCTAGTTCCGCATAATCAACCATCTTCGTCTGCCTCTACTCCTCTATTGTTGGTAATTCTGGTGCTTTCCATTTTGGGGCTAACAAAGTTGCCCGGCATCGGGGACCAGCAGAATTTGAACACAAGAGCAGCACTCTCCTCTCCTGCAGTTCAGAAGCATTGCTGCCTCCAACTGTGGAGGGAGATCATAGCCATCTGGGCTAGGAGCCATCAGTAGCTCCCTCCTCCTCCATGAATTTGTCTCATCCTCTTTTAAAGCCAGGGCCAGGGCCTTCTCAGTGATGGCTCCGACCTGGTGGAATGCTCTGTCCCAGGAGACCAGGGCCCTGCAGGATTTAACCTCCTTCTGCAGGGCTTGTAAGACAGAGCTATTCTGCCTGGCTTTCAATTTGAACTCAGCCTGATCTTTTATTCCCCTTCCTTCCCTCCCTCCCTCTCCCCTTTTATGAAGATCAGCTGCTCTGAGACCCCACAGCTAATTCTCCCCTGGTCTCATCTCTGGCCCAAATAGGACTAACTTTGCCAGCTAGCCCATCTAATGTTTATTGGATGAATTTCCCCCCTAAATTGATTTTTGAATTCTGAATTTATTGTTACACGTTTTATACTGTATTTTATGCTGGTTTTTTCTTGCATCAATTAAGTGTTTTAAATTTGTTGTTAGCTGCCCTGAGCCCAGTTTTCTGAACCAGGAAGGGCGGGGTATAAATAAAAAATTATTATTATTATTATTATTATATTATTCAAGTTGGAAGTCATCAACATCTCCTGAGGCAGTGAGTTCCACAGTTTAACTATGCGGTATGTAAAGGACTTTATCTGTTCGGAATCTTCCAGCATTCAGTTTCATTGGGAGTCCCCTCAGCCTGTGCTCTCAACCTACTACTATTATTATTATTATTATTAAAATTTGTATTCCACCTTTCATCCGAATATCTCAGGGCTGTTCACAAGATGAAAAGACAGGATAAATGCACAAACTAAATAGTGACAGAGTCATCACCTTGCCAACAAAGGTCCGTACAGTTAAAGCTATGGTTTTCCCAGTAGTGATGTATGGAAGTGAGAGCTGGACCATCAAGAAGGCTGATCACCGAAGAATTGGTGCTTTTGAATTCTGGTGCTGGAGGAGACTCTTGAGAGTCCCATGGACTTCAAGAAGATCCAACCTCTCCATTCTGAAGGAAATCAGCCCTGAGTGCTCACTGGAAGGACGGATTCTGAAGCTGAGGCTCCAAGACTTTGGCCACCTCATGAGAAGAGAAGACTCCCTGGGAAAGACCCTGATGTTGGGAAAGATGGAGGGCACAAGGAGAAGGGGACGACAGAGGACGAGATGGTTAGACAGTGTTCTCGAACCTACAAACATGAGTCTGACCAAAGTGTGGGAGGCAGTGGAAGACAGGAGTGCCTGGCGTGCTCTGGTCCAGGGGGTCACGAAGAGGCGGACACGACTAAACGACTGAACAACAACAACAAAATAGTGACAACAAAAGCAAAACAAAAAGCTTGCCAAGGGGGAGAGACCACTGGATGCAAGATATGAGTTGTCCTGTTTCCTGCATCCTCTCCCATCCTAGATGCTCAGACAGCACCTTGTTGTTCATCAGGTTCTCCGGAAAAGCAACACAGGGCGACTCGCTTGTGAGCTTCCATCCTAGTTATCTGGCTGGTCACTGTTGGAAACAGAAGGCCAGGCAGTGCAGTTCTTATAAATCACCCTTACCAGCTTTATTTTTCTTTGATTGCAGCCCCTGCCAAGCCTCTGCCGGCCAGCCTGACCTTTCCATCCATTACCCAAAGTGCCTGGACGACGTCATAAATCCTTTGAAGAGCATCAATCTTTCTCCGAGCCAGGCAACGTTGTTCAGTGTACCGCTCCAGGAATCGCTCATGTGGGCGGGAGGACTGTTTTTAGTCAGAGATTCCAAGTCAACATTAGGAATACAGTGGCACCTCAGGTTAAGTTCAAATTCGTTCCGGAGGTCTGTACTTAACCTGAAACTGTTCTTAACCTGAAGCACCACTTTAGCTAATGGGGCCTCCCGCTGCTGCCGCACCGCTGCTGCGCGATTTCTGTTCTCATCCTGAAGCAAAGTTCTTAACCTGAAGCACTATTTCTGGGTTAGCGGAGTCTGTAACCTGAAGCGTCTGTAACCTGAAGCATATGTAACCCGAGGTACCACTGTAACTTTCTGATGGTGAGAGCTGTCGGAAAAGGTCCCTTGGAAGGCGGTGGACTCCCATTCCTTGGAGTTTTTTAAAAGAGTGTTTGGGTGGCACTGGCCATCCATCAAGGATTCTTCAGGTGCAATTGCTGCAACTAATCTACATACAACTAATCCAGAATGCGGCAGCTAGACTGGCAACTGGGAGCGGCCGCCGAGACCACATAACACCGGTCTTGAAAGACCTTCATTGGCTCCCAGTACATTTCCGAGCACAATTCAAAGTGTTGGTGCTGACCTTTAAAGCCCTAAACAGCCTCGGTCCAGTAGACCTGAAGGAGCATCTCCACCCCCATCGTTCTGCCCGGACACTGAAGTCCAGCACCGAGGGCCTTCTGGCGGTTCCCTCACTGCGAGAAGCCAAGTTACAGGGAACCAGGCAGACGGCCTTCTCGGTGGTGGCACCCGCCCTGTGGAACGCCCTCCCACCAGATGTCAGGGAAATAAACAACTATCTGACTTTTAGAAGACATCTGAAGGCAGCCCTGTTTAGGGAAGCTTTTAATGTTTAATAGGTTATTGTATTTCAGTGTTCTGTTGGAAGCCACCCAGAGAGGCTGGGGAAGCCCAGCCAGATGGGTGGGCTATAAATAAATTATTATTATTATTATTATTGCTGCAGGGGGTTGGACTAGATGAGCCTTGGGATGTTTTAGGAAAAGGTAAAGGGGCCGCTGACCATTAGGTCCCGTCATGGCCGACTCTGGGGTTGCAGTGCTCATCTCGCTTTACTGGCCGAGGGAGCCGGCGTACAGCTTCCGGGTCATGTGGCCAGCAGGACTAAGCCGCTTCTGGCGAACCAGAGCAGCGCACGGAAACGCCGTTTACCTTCCCGCCGGAGCGGTACCTATTTATCTACTTGCACTTTGATGTCCTTTCGAACTGCTAGGTTGGCAGGAGCAGGGACCAAGCAACGGGAGCTCACCCCGTCACGGAGATTCGAACCGCCGACCTTCTGATCGGCAAGCCCTAGGCTCTGTGGTTTAACCCACAGCACCACCCGCGTCTGGGATCTCTTACAGACCTACAAAATTCTGAGTTTCAAAGGCCTTCGCGCTGGAGACCTTCCCTCGTGGCTTGTGCCACGTGCACTAATTAGCAGACAGAGAGAGCTGCCGCCACGTGGATTTTTTTTCCGCCCTGGGCTTCCCAATGAATGTCATGGGCAGGCATGGGCAATGGGGAGGACCCAAGGCCCCAGAGCAGCCGAGAGAAGGGTGCCTTTGAAGTCAGGAGCAAAAAGATGGCTCCATTAGGGTTGCCACGGCGATGAGCTCTCCTCCCTCTCCTCTTCCCACCCTCCAATTCCCACCACCTCCTTCTCCTCCTGCATCTTGTCCAGAACCACTTTCCTGCTGCTGATGTTGCAGAGGCTGAAGCGGAGAAGCGAAACAGATGGAGAGAGACATAGGCAAGGATGTAAAAAGAGAGAGAAGAGTGACGTGCCTTGTTCCTGGCCGCGCAAGCCTATTCCTTCCGGCCACGCTCCAGTGCGGTGTGTGTACTCGTGCGTGCAATTAAACACGGTCGGCCGCTGAGTGTTCCTTCCCTCCCCCCCGCACCGCTGTATTGATCAAGTGTCCACGGCAGGGAGATAAAAGGGCACGGTTATGTTGCAATTAGCTCTGAAAGCATCATCAGGGCATCGATCCATTTGTCAATTAAGGATTTTGTTAAGCGGGCTGTTACAGTCACTGGGGAGGGGGGCGTTCCGCACCCGGTCTGGCTGCTGTAATCATTTGGTGCATCTTTCATGCAGCACACAGTTAAACTATGGTCCTAACCACCGAGCCTCTTGGGCTTGCCGATCGGAAGGTCATCGGTTCGAATCTCCGTGATGTGGTGAGTTCCCATTGCTCTGTCCCAGCTCCTGCCAACCTACCAGTTTGAGAGCACACCAGTGCGAGTAGATAAATAGATACCACTGTGGCAGAAAGGTAAACAGCGTTTCTGTGCGCTCTGGCTTCCGTCACGGTGTTCCGTTGCGCCAGAGGCGGTTTAGTCCTGCTGGCCACATGACCCGGAAAGCTGTCAGTGGACAAACGCCGGCTCCCTCGGCCTGAAAGCGAGATGAGTGCCACAACCCCAGAGTCGCCTTTGCCTGGACTTAACCGTCCAGGGGTCCGTTACCTTTACCTTTTCCCTCACTCACACTGTTGACCGTACTAACCAAATACGTGCAAAAACCAATAAAAATTATATATGTATAAAACTATTGATGTACAACCAAACATCTGATAAGACAGGAGACAACAAAGTCACTGAAGATTACTGAGCCATCTAGACTTGGCTATTTGAATCAGAAAAGCCAAGCCTGCAAGTGTTACAAGATTCTTCAGCAGGTGTGCGTTGTACACGGCTCTGCAACACCAACACCAACACCAACACACACACACACACACACAGAGGGCAGCTCCCCTGGTACCAACTATCCCAGCCCGACAATCAACGGGGTGGTGCTGCTTGTTGGCTGGTTGGCACCGACCAGTGCCGGGGCCTTCTCGGTGGTGGCCTCCCAGTACTGGAATGCCTTGCCTAGTGCACTGTGTCTGTTTTTCTCATTGCTTACATTCCACATGGAGATACAAAGCATTCCTGTCACCCAGAGCTTTGATAGCTGAAGAGATACTGCTCCTGGCAACCTTGGTCATAAGAAGAAAAAAACCAGAGCATTTTCCAAAGTATGTGACTTTTTAAAAAAGGGTTGTTTTTTAAAGAAATTATTTAGATCTTTTCATTTTATGTTTGTGTTGCTGCCCAGCCCTGTGCTCCTTTGGAACGAGGAGAACGGTAGGAATTTAATTAAAAGGAATAAAACCGCAACAGAAACCTCTCCCACCGGCTTTCCTAGAGAGACCAGCTGCCAGGGCCTTTCTGTAGAAGCCCTAAAAACAAAACAAAAAACCCGTTTAAAGCATGATTTTGCTTCCCCCCACCAGCACTTTTATGCTGATCACAAACTCTCTGGCTGTTGCCCTGCAATTATTTCATTTTTGGTTCCTCTTGTTTTGTTTTTACCCTCATCCATTTTATGCAAATGGTGACCACGGATGGTTTTGTTACTTGCCTGGAGGCATTTTTAAAAGATGAATTAGAGGCCCTTCTCCGTCAGCTCTTTACTGCCACTGAAAATTAACATTCTCTTTCTGGTTCCTTTTTCATGTTCCATTAGGCACACTGAGCAAACAAGTTTTGCCAGAGATTTGAGGTTTAGACATAACACCATTCTCACAATTAGCAGCTGTGTGGACGCATACTGTATATATATACATAATTAGCAATTTCAGGGGAGTAGGGGGAAACCCACGATGGTCCTAAACTGGATCAAGGCCTGTGCCTGAAGTGTAACTAACAGGCACAGGCCCTGATCCAGTTTAGGATCATTGTGAGTGGTTATGTACTGAGTTGAATAGGATCCAAAATGCAGCAGTCTAATTGGTCCTAGAACAATAGGATTCAGAATGCAGCAGTCTGATTGGTCCTAGAACAATAGGATCCAGAATGCAGCAGTCTGATTGGTCCTTGAACAATAGGATCCAGAATGCAGCAGTCTGATTGGTCCTAGAACAATAGGATCCAGAAGGCAGCAGTCTGATTGGTCCTTGAACAATAGGATCCAGAATGCAGCAGTCTGATTGGTCCTAGAACAATAGGATCCAGAATGCAGCACTCTGATTGGTCCACAGGAGCCACCCAATCCAACTCCAGGTGGAAGTGAATCCGCAACCTGATTGGCCTATAGGAGAATCCTGGAATTAGCCAATCACGTGGGGCCCATTGTGTAAATAATGTATATAAAGCAGACATTTTGGGGGAACTTCCATTCCTCACAATTATGACCTGAATAAAGAGCATGACTCCGAGTATATTTCAGTGAGCTGCCCCCTACTCCCCTGAAATTGCTAATTGTGGGCATATCAGGGGGTTGGGCTAGATGACCCTGGGGTCCCTTCCAACTCTACTCTTGACGTCATCTCTTTCTTGGTCCTCCCTGCATTGGATTGGCTGCTGCTCTTCTCCTTTCCAGATATGCAAATCTCCTTTGCTTGTGATTGGCACCATTGACCGGAGCCGAAGGCTTTACATATTTCTCCCCCCCCCCCCATTTTTTACTGTAATTTTTAATGCTGTTTTTATTGAATTAGGCTTGGTGGAACGTTGATGGGAAATCATTTTATAAATGTTACAAATTAAATGCATGGATAAATCATGCTAGCCTGTCCAAGAGAGAGAGAGAAAGAGAGAAACCTCAAATTTAATTGACCTCTATCTCTTGCGATGCAACGCTGTACGATGCTGCCTGTGCTTGTTATAATTTGAAAAAGTAAAAGTATTGTTAAGGTAAGAAAAAGAAAGTAGCTTGGGATCCACTCCTAGCACTGCATGTTGTTGCTGTTTAGTCGTCTCCGCCTCTTTGTGACTCCCTGGACCAGAGCACGCCAGGCCCTCCTGTCTTCCACTGCCTCCCGCAGTTTGGTCAAACTCATGTTTGTAGCTTCGAGAACACTGTCCCACCATCTCATCCTCTGTCATCCCCTTCTCCTTGTGCCCTCCATCTTTCCCAACATCAGGGTCTTTTCCAGGGAGTCTTCTCTTCTCATGAGGTGGCCAAAGTCTTGGAGCCTCAGCTTCAGGATCTGTCCTTCCAGTGAGCACTCAGGGCTGATTTCCTTCAGAATGGAGAGGTTTGATCTTCTCGCAGTCCATGGGACTCTCAAGAGTCTCCTCCAGCACCAGAATTCAAAAGCATCCATTCTTCGGCGATCAGCCTTCTTTATGGTCCAGATTTCACTTCCATACATCACTACTGGGAAAACCATGGCTTGAACTATACAGACCTTTGTTGGCAAGGTGATGTCTCTGCTTTTTAAGATGCTGTCTAGGTTTGTCACTGCTTTTCTCCCAAGAAGCAGGCGTCTTTAAATTTTGTGGCTGCTGTCACCATCTGCAGTGATCATGGAGCCCAAGAAAGTAAAATCTCTCACTGCCTCCATTTCTCCCCCTTCTATTGCCCTCCCTTCCTTTGTCTCTTCCTGACTCAGTTTCACATTTTAGGCTGTTAAGGGGAAAAATTCTGGGGTTAGAGACTACACAACAGCCCAGCTCGTTGGAGTGCAAGTCCCCTGCGGGTCCATGAGGTCAGTAAAAGAAGGAAGTTTCAGCCAAGTAATTTGGAGCAAAACAGCGGTCAGTAGACCACAATCTTTATTGTTGTGCAACAGGTCCCCACAAGAGTAAGAACCCAAAGCATGGGGTGGCATCCTCTTTTAAAACTCCCCTCTTTCCCCCAAGAATACACTTCGAGAGGCATCATTGATGCATCATCACTACATCACTAAGGTAAAGGTAAAGGTACCCCTGCCCGTACGGGCCAGTCTTGACAGACTCTAGGGTTGTGCGCTCATCTCACTCTAGAGGCCGGGAGCCAGCGCTGTCCGCAGACACTTCCGGGTCACGTGGCCAGCGTGACAAGCTGCATCTGGCGATCCAGTGCAGCACACACGGAAACGCCGTTTACCTTCCCGCTGGTAAGCAGTCCCTATTTATCTACTTGCACCCGGGGGTGCTTTCGAACTGCTAGGTTGGCAGGCGCTGGGACCGAACGACGGGAGCGCAACCCACTGCGGGGATTCGAACCGCCGACCATGCGATCGGCAAGTTCTAGGCGCTGAGGTTTTATCCACAGCGCCACCCGCGTCCCAACACTACATCACTAGCATGTCACAAATGGGGGAGGGGTATACAAGGGACACGGGTGGTGCTGTGGTCTAAACCACTGAGCCTCTTGGGCTTGCTGATCAAAAGGTTGGCGGTTCGAATCCCCGCAACGGGGTGAGCTCCCATTGCTCAGTCCCTGCTCCTGCCAACCTAGCAGTTCGAAAGCACATCAAGTGCAAGTAGATAAATAGGTACCACCTCAGCGGGAAGGTAAATGGCATTTCCGTGCGCTGCTCTGGTTTCGCCAGAAGCGACTTAGTCATGCTGGCCACATGACCCGGAAAAACTGTCTGTGGAAGCAGACAAACGTTGGCATGCTCGGCCAGTAAAGCGAGATGAACATTGCAACCCCAGAGTCGTTCGTGACTGGACTTAATTGTCAGGTGTCCCTTTACCTTTACCCATACAGTGTTCTCGAAGCTACCAGCATGAGTTTGACCAAACTGAGGGAGGCAGTGGAAGAAAGGAGTGCCTGGCATGCTCTGGTCCAGGGGGTCACAAAGAGGCGGACACGACTAAACAACAACACAAGGGTTACACAAGTCCAACATGAGGTCACTTTATCAGACCCCTTTCCCAACACCTCTTAAGTCCCCATCACTGAAAGAACTCTTTACCTATCCTTGCCCTCAGGACTGGTCTGGAGATAGGCTTTCAGAACACCGGACTTGCTCAACTCCCTCTGGGGATGTCCAGTGTTGCCCCCCTGGTTGCTCCCTGGGTGGGGGGCAGTGTCTGTGCTCTCACGCTTGGGGAATTATGGCGGGATGCCGTTCCTGCTGCCTACAGGACTTCCCGCTTCTTGGTTCATGGAGGGAGGTGGAGCCCAAATTCACCTTTCTTTAAGGGTTAAAATGGCCTTGGAACGAGGAGAGCCAGTTAAAGCATGGATTTTCTACGAATTTATCAAGCTGGGTATCTTCCCTGAGCTGTCAAGTCGAAAGGATCCATTCAGGCATAATATTTGTAACATTGTAACAACTTTAAAGACGTGGGTCCCCCCCATGTCATTTCTGCAACAAGGGGGTTGGGCTAGATGACCCGTGGGGTCCCTTCCCATTCTACAGTTCCACGGTTCTGTCATTAGGAGCCGAGATCCTCACTCCAGGGAGGGATGTGTGGTTCTGATCAAATGGTTGCCGAGTGCTTTGAAGATGAAAAAGCAGAGAGGGGGCTGCCCCCTCTTTTCCCCGCGCAGCTCAGAGTTCCCCAAAGGTTTTGATGCAATGCTGGAAGGCGGCAACAACACAGAGACACTCAGCAGCTTCGGATTACGGCGCCCGGTTAATTAAACTCCTTCCCTTTGCTTTGCAACTGGGAATAGGCTTGGAGCCAGGCAAGCAAACTGGCTGAAAGGAAGTCTCTTCTGCAGGCTGGGATAAGATCTTTGCACTGCCAACGAATCACGGTTATGCCAGTATATGTGCTGCAAAGGTCACGTCTTATTTCTGGTCCCCAACTCTCACGTTTTTAATGATGCACGTGAAAGTATTTTTCAGGGTTGTGGCTTCTCCTGTACAGTCATACCTCATGTTACATTTGCTTCATTTTACGTTTTCTCAGGTTGCGTCCTGCGGCAACCCGGAAGTACCAGAAAGGGTTGCTTCCGGATTTGCTGCTTGCGCATGCGCAGTAGCCCTAAATCTTGCTTCGCGCATGTGCACAAACACCAGGTCACACTGCGCACCTGCGCAGATACGGCGCTTAAGGTTGCGCTCCTTTCATGTTGCAAACGGGCCTCTGAAACAGATCCCGTTCACAACCAGAGGTACCACTGTATTTTGTTAATGTGCTCCATGATTTTCTAGTTTCAAACAAGATTGAGCCACGTTGCAAGACCCCAGGGTGTTGAATGGGGAGGGTGCAACTCCTTACATAAATAGAGTCAATGTTCTGCGAGCATCCCTTGGCAGGAGCGATGTTCTCCGTGCGAGAGCTGCTCAAGGCTAATGTGCATTGCCTGTCGACATGCTTCAAGGGTCTGCCGTCTCCACTGCAGTTAGCCTTGGTTTAAGATTTGCAGGACGAAGCTGTGTAAGCTTTGCACGTAGCAGATTGGGGTTTTCAAAAGCATCGCTGTCTTTGACCCCTTTTTCTCAGTGTGCCTTCATTCCTTGCGGCGCTCTGGTGGCGGTCTGGTTCAGGCGCATGCCTGGGAGCCCTTTGCCAAAGGGACACGCTGCTAAATATTTCCTTGCAGGGGCTTTCAATAAAGGGGGAAATAAATCTGTTGGGGGTGTTGTAAACAGAGGCAGAAATGTGGTTCCTTCCAGATGTTGGTTGACTGCAAATCCCAACATCCCTGGCCCTGCTAGCTGGTGCTGAGGGATTTGTTATGAGTACAGAATCAAAGAAAACTGCCTGATGCTGACACAGACCACTATTGCACACACTGTTAGGAATTGAATCTGGAACACAAAGCAGATGATAATAATAATAATAATAATAATAATAATAATAATAATAATATACCCCGCCCATCTGGCTGAGTTTCCCCAGCCACTCTGGGCGGCTCCCAATCGAGTGTTAAAAACAATACAGATGCTTTAAGAACCTCAGAAGCCACTGTGGCTAGTAGCCACGGATAGCCCTCTCATCCACAAATTTGTCCAATCCTCTTTTAAGGCCATTTAAATCGGTGGCATAGGGACGCGGGTGGCGCTGTGGGTTAAACCACAGAGCCTAGGGCTTGTAGATCAGAAGGTCAGCGGTTCAAATCCCCGCGACGGGGTGAGCTCCTGTTGATTGGTTCCTGCTCCTGCCAACCTAGCAGTTTGAAAGCATGTTAAAGTGCAAGTAGATAAATAGGTACCGCTCCGGCGGGAAGGTAAACGGCGTTTTCGTGCGTTGCTCTGGTTCGCCAGAAGCGGCTTAGTCCTGCTGGCCACATGACCCGGAAGCTGTACGCTGGCTCCCTCGGCCAGTAAAGCACCGCAACCCCAGAGTCGGTCATGACTGGACCTAACGGTCAGGGGTCCCTTTACCTTTAAGTTGGTGGCATAGGGACACAGGTGGCACTGTGGTCTAAACCACAGAGCCTAGGACTTGCTGATCGGAAGGTCTGCCGTTCGAATCCCCATGACGTGGTGAGCTCCCGTTGCTCTGTCACAGCTCCTGCCTACGTAGCCGTTTGAAAGCATGTCAAAGTGCAAGTAAATAGGTACCCCTACGGCGGGAAGATAAATGGCGTTTCCATGTGCTGCTCTGGTTTTGGTGTCCCGTTGTGGAAGAAGCGGCTTAGTCCTGCTGGGCACATGACCTGGAAGCTGTATGCCGGCTCCCTCGGCCTATAGAGCGAGATGAGCGCCGCAACCCCAGAGTCGGCCACGACTGGACCTAACGGTCATGGGTCCCTTTACCTTTAAGTTGGTGGCTGGTCAGAACTAGTCCTCCCAAGACTAATTAAGGAGAATAATTTTAAAGAATATTTTATATTTGTTGTTAGCCGCCCTGAGCCTGGTTTTTGAACCAGGCAGGGTGGGGTATAAATAAAAAAATATAATTATTATTAGTAGTAGTAGTAAGCTTGCAGGTCCTATAGGCCAATCCAGAGGTCCAGATTTCCTCTGCACTGGGGATTTCCTCTGCCCGCCCCGCATTGCAAATAATTATTCTCCCTAATTAGCCTTGGGAGGACTAGTTTGCTCTGTGCAGATACTGAACAGCAAAGTTCCTTTCCATTTTGCGTTCAGCTCTGCCTTTTAGGCCCACTGAGGTTTCCCCTCTTTTCACCCGGCGCGATCTCCTAAAAGCATTAAATTGGATAAAAATAGTCAGCGGGGGGGAGAGGAGGGGAATCTCCATCTTGGGCAGCCCAGATACAATCCTGAGAAAGCCGCTGAGGATTTCGGTTCCCCGGCTAGAGGCAGGATCCAGAAGAAACTCGCCAGGAAATGTCAGCCTTCGGATCGAAAGCTGTCAAGAAGGATCACATCCACCTATTAAAAGGGGATATCTAAAATTTCTCGGAGGAGGAAACCATGGTAAGTGCTGTTTCCTTGGGAACAGGAGGATGGTTGTATTCGGAAACAATTTCATTTTGTTGAAAGGCACCACCTGCCTTAAGAGATCTCCAGCGAAGGCATAGCTGGAAATGACCCCAGTGAAACTTCTGTGGAAGTTTTCTCCACTGAGGGGATATGATAGTCATCTTCCGATATCGCAAGGGCTGTCACATGGAAGATGGAGCAAGCTTCTTTTCTGCTGTTCCAGAGCAGGTAAAGGGTAAAGGGACCGCTGACCATTAGGTCCAGTCGTGGCCGACTCTGGGGTTGTGGCGCTCATCTCGCTTAACTGGCGGAGGGAGCCGGCGTACAGCTTCCGGGTCATGTGGCCAGCAGGACTAAGCCGCTTCTGGAGAACCAGAGCAGCGCACGGAAACACCGTTTACCTTCCCGCCAGAGCGGTACCTATTTATCTACTTGCACATGATGTGCTTTCAAACTGCTAGGTGGGCAGGAGCAGGGACCGAGCAACAGGAGCTCATCCCATCGCGGGGATTTGAACCGCTGACCTTCTGATAGGCAAGTCCTAGGCTCTGTGGTTTAACCCACAGTTTAAGGTGCTGGTTTTAACCTTTAAAGCCCTTTATGGCCTAGGACCCTTGTACCTACGAGACCGCCTCTCCTGGTATGCCCCACGGAGGACCTTATGGTCCGCAAATCATAATATCTTGGCAGTCCTGGGCCTCAAGGAGGTTAAACTGGCCTCAACCAGGGCCAAGAGCTTTTCAGCCTTGACCCCAGCCTGTGGTGGTACGCCCTATCGCAGGAGACCAGGGCCCTGTGGGACTTGACATCCTTCTGCAGGGCCTGCAAGATGGAGTTGGCCTGGCCTTCGGTCTGGGCCCAGTTTGATGCCCCTCTATGGGACCCTACAAGTTACCTCTTTGGTCCTTTTATTGGCTCATGTGGGACCAACATGGATAACTGGCCCTGATGAATACTTGAGGTTCCCGACCCCTATGGTTGCAGTTTGTGGGCAGTCTCTTAATTTAATCCTGATTCTAATTTTTTAAGATGTATTTTAATCAATTGTTTGATTGTGTTTTAATGTATTTGATGTTAGCCGCCCTGAGCCCAGTCTTGGCCGGGGAGGGCGGCGTATAAATAAAAATTTATTTACTTACTTACAATTCCATGAAATTATAAGGAAGGCAATCCTTGGGAGATGATATATAGCGAATTGAAAAAAAATGTTTAAAATGTCACTTGTAAAGAAACCAGGTGTTTTTGTTAGGGATTTTAGGACAAGACCTGCCAAGAAAAACTAAGAATCTATTTATGTATACAACAACAGAGTCTTGTTAGCACAAGGATGGAAGAATGAGCAAACCCCAATGAAAGAACAATGGCAAGAAAAATTGATGAGTTATGCAGAGTTGGCAAAGTTGACATATAAATTACGTGAGAAGGACAATAGTGACTTCAAGGAAGATTGGGAACTGTTTACAAATTATCTAAAAAAACCAACAAAACGATTTGGACTCCTTGGAAGGTTTTGAATAAACATCCACAAATTTATTAGCAGAATATATGACAGATAAGGCAATGGTATGTACAATTTTTAACATGTAAAGAATAATATGTGCAAACAAATCAGAGAGGGGAGTTGAGAGTAGTCTTTAGCGGGTGGGAGAGGGAGGGAAGGGGGAATAAAAAAGGGGAGGAAATGTAATTGGCTATTTTGATTGATAATTTGTTTTGTTAAAATCGTTTAATAAAAATATATTTATTTTTTAAAAAGGAAGGCAATCCCAACTAAACATCAGGAAAAAATTACTGACAGTAAGAGTCATTCGACAGTGGAACAAATGAAACATATACCAGGCCTAGAGGATAAGAGACAGAATAATTTTATTCCAAGAGACTCTGTCCAGAACCCTTCTCAAGATGGCGGCTAGCCATGGACCAAACTGTCCCATCTCCCATTCTTCATCGGATTGACTTCCTGGATCAACAAGGCACATGGGATGATGGGAACTGTAGTCTCCTAGCCACAATCTCCAGCTACGGACACCATCCCGCATAACCAGAAGGCTATGCGGTTGGCACAGACTGGCAAACCCAACAACTCCAAGCGCCGGTTCTAGGTTCCCTCGTCCTTTCGGATAAACGGAAGGAGTTCGTTCGTGAGGGTGTGGCGCCGGTCACGCCAGCGGAAATGTGTGGGCGCCTGGCTGGACCCTTGCTCATAGTCAAAGCAAGGGCTCAGCTCAAAGGCCAGGGCCGATTTCACCAGCCCAACGCCGCCAGCTTTCTCTGGCCCCGGGTGGTAGAGGCGCCCATTCTCAGGCAGCATCAGCAGCTTCTCAGGCTGGAAGGGCACGGCCAGCTTGTCCGCTCCGCCGCAGTAAGACAACAGCTCCTCGCCCGACGCTCCCTCCAGGAGGTGGGTGAAGACGATCGGCCGGTCGTCACATCGGACAAAGTTCTGCTCGCGGCCGCAGGGGGAGAGGTAGGGGAAGGCGGCTTCGTAGCGCCCACTCTGGTTCAGCTTGAGCTGCTTGAAGAAGAAGACCAGGAACTGCTTGTCTGCAGGAGGGAGGGAGAGAAAGCAAGAAGGCCAGTCGATGCGTTTCCAATCTCCTACCAGCACACGCGGGTGGCGCTGTGGGTTAAACCACAGAGCCTAGGACTTGCCGATCAGAAGGTCGGCGGTTCAAATCCCCGCAACACCCCGTTGCTCGGTCCCTGCTCCTGCCAACCTAGCAGTTCAAAAGCACACCAGTGCAAGTAGATAAATAAGTACCACTCCGGCGGGAAGGTAAACGGCGTTTCCGTGCGCTGCTCTGGTTCGCCAGAAGCGGCTTAGTCATGCTGGCCACATGACCCCGAAGCTGTACGCCGGCTCCCTCGGCCAGTAAAGCGAGATCAGCGCCCTTCTATTTTTGTATACTTCCACTTTATATTTGATACACACACACACTTGTTTCTAAGGTCTTTGATCAGATCCTCAAAACTAATCTTACATAATGTATCTGCTTCTACGCTTAGTAAGGATAAGGCATCCAGCCTGCCTTGTTGCAGAGTTGCTCTGTTGGGATTTTTAATATACTTCAACTGAGAAAATGAACGCTCAGTTGAGCAATTTGTGATCATTCGTGTTAAAAATCTGGCAGTGGAAAATTTCTGCGGTGGCTGCCCTTCCCTTGATGCCCAGAGCACGTGCTTAATTGCTCATCCAGCCCCAGAGGAGGTCGATCCACCACCCAAAGCAAATGGCTTCCCTTTGCCTAATGCATGGGCTGGCCCTGGCTGGGGTCAAACATCCCTTGAAATAGACAAAATGAAGTATCCTCTGCTGTGCTACCAGCTCTGAGTTCTTTGAGAAAGGCCAGCCTGCAGCTCAGAAGAAGGCAATCTGAACCATGCTCTGTTTGGCTCCTTCGAACCGATCCGCCAAGCAGCAAACAGCCCTAGACGGAAGAGAACTAACACAACCATTTTGCAGGATTCCTTCATTTACAAACCCATCTGTTCTCCGGTTACGTTTTGTGTGTTTTGCCTTTAGGGATCTGAGAGACTGAAGGCACCCCCCCCTTCCTAAAGAGCTGTCTTAGCATGTCAATAAACAACTATCTGACTTTTAGAAGGCATCTGAAGGCAGCCCTGAATAGGGAAGTTTTTAATGCGTGATGTTTTATGGTGGTTTTATAATTTGCTGGAAGCCGCCCAGAGTGGCTGGGCAACTCAAATCAGATGGGTGGCACATAAATGATAAATCATCATCATCATTATCTTGTGTGTGGTTTGTGTTTGGAAGACAGAGAGTCGCGCTCAGTTAAGGAGTTTGGGAACTCGGAAAAACTATGCTGGAAAGGTCTAGGCCAGCCTCTCGCAACTATGGGCCATTCAGATGTTTTGGGCTAGAATCCTACCAGCCTCTGCACTGGCTGGGGCTGATGGGCATTGCAGTGCAAATCATCGGAAGGGCACCAGGTTGGCCGAGGCTAGCAGATATGATTCATGGCCTACAGCCAGGCAGGTGCTGTGATGGCCTGGGACTCGGGCTCGGACTCGGAACCAGAGGAGACTCAGTCTACACCGGATCCTTTGCCTCAGGCATCACCTGAACCAAGTCTGGGGCCTGATCCTGAAGAGTCCCAGTCTGCACAGGTTCCCCTGCAACAAGCACCAGCTGGGCCGATTCAGGGGCCTGAGCCTGCCCTGGCTCCAGATGCGGGGATTCCCTCGTTGCCTCCAGCTGGGCCATCGCTTACATCTGCTCCACTACAGGTTGGGTCAGGGGAGGCTGAGGCGGCCCCTGGGTCTAGTAACCCACCAATGTCTCCCAAGCTGCAGAGACTGAGGTCTGAGAGAAGGAGAGACCTGAGCACTCGCAGGAGGAGTGCTCGCCGTTGGGCGAAACAGGGAGGTGAGTCACTGGGGGATCAGGACCGGCCCTTACCCCGACAAAGATAAAAGGCTGTCGGACCCTGCCCCAGGTTGCGGGAGCAACATTGCTGTATGCCAGATCCTGTACCTGTTCTTGCCTGGTTTCCTGCCTCGTGTCCTGCCTTGACCCTGTTGGACTGACTCCTAGTGGAACCTTTGGATTCTGGACCGGACCTGGATTGCAGTTCTCGGGTTACCCCCAGAGCCAGCACAGGTGCTCATGTGGAGCGACCCTCAAGCAGCCGTTCTTGCCCAAGGAGCGCATGCAGAACGCGACTTAATCAAAACCAGCACGTAAGCCAAACACCTTGGCCACCGGCTTTGTTTATTTTGAGCTCAGAAGGCCGTTTCTTCGCTGCGCGCTTCCTTGGCAAGCCATTTGGATGTTCTGCTTCTCTTTGGCATTCAGCCCAAATGACTGCGACCCGGAGGCAGCGGACCCAGCGGCATTTACAAGCGCGAGCCGCAGAACACAGGCAGGTGGGAAGAGTCGTAAATCTGAGTTATTAATAGCGCAGGTGCAGCCGCGTAATTGGCGGAAGGAAATTAAGATGCAAACAGGCACACGCCGTGCGTGTTTTGTTTGTTTTGCTGGGAGCTACTCTGGAAACGAGGCGATGGTTGGTTGGGTGTGTGTGTGAAAGAGTCCAAACTGGAAGCGGTGGGGAGGAAGGAAGGATGCGGCTCACACAAGCCCGACCCCAAGCTCATCACGTTATGTGACGGTGCAAAATCCCACGTGGATTTGGCAGGGATGTTTCGCAAATGGGAAAGGAGATTCCTGCCCCTGGATCTTCAAATCGGAGGGGTCTTAAACCCAGGCGACTGTGTGCTAGCTGCAAGCACAGCCCTGAACCCCACTTAGCTATGATTTTTAATGATGCGAGGAAGGTGAGGATTGAGACTTTAAGCAGTGCCTGGAGGAGAGAGCGCATAGGAATGGCAAATCTGAACTGGGGGCTCTTGAAAACCGTTTTAGCTCCACTCCTCCCCCCACTGGGCCACTGCTGTCCTGGGACATGTCACTTCTGAAGAGGAACGATGTGCGGCAGGAGGCAAGCGAGTGCTGCTGACGATGCTCCTGCGGAAGTGGAGACATGGCGCAGTGACAGCATCCCTCTGCAGTGCAGATCGTCTGGGGGGGGTGTCTCTGCCTCTGACCTGCATCCGACCCCCAGACAGGAGGCAAACCGCAGGAGTCGGGGGCACACCAGCTTGCAAGCACTTTCATTCTCTTTCTCCTCCCCTTTTTTAAAAATGAACTCTTGACTGCTCACAGTTACAACTGGTGCATTGGAAGATGAAACCGGGGGTGGGGTGGGGGGTGGGAATGGACAGCCCACCCAAAGACAAGAGGAAGGCAAGGGGGAACGCGGGCTCATTCAGCAAGAACTACTGCAATTCCTGGTTCAGTTTTAAGTGTAGGTTTGTATATACCTCCAGCATCTTAAAAAGCAGAAAGCAGAGACATCACCTTGCCAACAAAGGTCCGTACAGTGGTACCTTGGGTTACATACGCTTCAGGTTATAGAATCTGCTAACCCAGAATTAGTACCTCAGGTTTAGAACTTTGCTTCAGGATGAGAACAGAAATCGTGCTCCAGCGGCGCGGCAGCAACAGGAGGCCCCATTAACTAAAGTGATGCTTCAGGTTAAGAACAGTTTCAGGTTAAGAATGGACCTCTGGAACGAATTACAGTGGTACCTCAGGTTAAGTACTTAATTTTGGTGCTGGAGGAGACTCTTGAGAGTCCCATGGACTGCAAGAATATCAAACCTCTCCATTCTGAAGGAAATCAGCCCTGAGTGCTCACTGGAAGGACAGATCCCGAAGCTGAGGCTCCAAGACTTTGGCCACCTCATGAGAAGAGAAGACTCCCTGGAAAAGACCCTGATGTTGGGAAAGATGGAGGGCACAAGGAGAAGGGGACGGCAGAGGACGAGATGGTGGGGCAGTGTTCTCGAAGCTACCAGCATGAGTTTGATCAAACTGCAGGAGGCAGTGGAAGACAGGAGTGCCTGGCGTGCTCTGGTCCAGGGGGTCATGAAGAGTCGGACACGACTAAACGACTCAACAACAATATACCGCCACTTTCTCACACATTTCTACCAATCCTTCCAGGCTTCTGGTATAAATTGAACCCCGAGGTTCTCCCAAGGAAAGTCGATCCTGGCATAATAACAAAAATTGATAATACACTCAAATCCTCTTCCCTTACAAAAAAAGAAACAGCATAGAAACCAATGGGGTGGCAAGGAAAGTGTTTTTGCTTTGAGAAATGGCCAGTAATTTCCTAATTTGGGCCACTTGGGTGCCAGGAAGTATCTTTTATGCGCATCCTTGCCAGGATCTAGTTACAGATAGGTAGCTGTGTTGGTCTACCGTAGTCGGAACAAAATAAAAAGAATACGGCAGCTAGACTGGTGACTGGGAGCGGCCGCTGAGACCACATAACACCGGTCTTGAAAGACCTACATTGGCTCCCAGTATGTTTCTGAGCACAATTCAAAGTGTTGGTGCTGACCTTGAAAGCCCTAAATGGCCTCGTCCCAGTTTACCTGAAGGAGCGTCTCCACCTCCATCGTTCTGCCCGGACACTGAGGTCCAGCTCTGAGGGCCATTCTTGCAGTTCCCTCCCTGTGAGAAGCGAAGTTACAGGGAACCAGGCAGAAGGCCTTCTCGGTGGTGGCGCCCGCCCTGTGGAACACCCTCCCACCAGATGTCAAAGAGAAGAACAACTACCAGACTTTTAGAAGACACCTGAAGGCAGCCCTGTTCAGGGAAGCTTTTAATGTTTAATAGGTTATTGTATTTTAGTGTTTTGTTGGAAGCCGCCCAGAGTGGCTGGGGAAACACAGCCAGATGGGCGGGGTATAAATAATAAATTATTATTATTATTATTATAGCCCAGTGCTGTCAACACTTACTGTTAGCAGCCCTCCCAGCTCTACCTGGAGATGACGGAGTTTGAACCCAGGACTTTTTGCATGTAGCGTGGATACTCAACTATTGAGCTACAACTGCATGGTAACACATGCCACTGGTGGGATTGCACCAGGCTGCTGACTGATGCGCTCAACCAATGCGCAATGCATCTTAGCCCCAGGGAGAAGAATGTGCAGGGAAAAGGGGGGGCAGAGGCAGTTGCAAGACTAGATCCTATTTGCCAGCTGATGGGGGGGAAACATCACTGGACCTTATTGTCCCCAAAGGCCTCATTTAGCTGGAGATTTTGCTACAGCAAATGTTGACTACCGTGAACGATTATGGGAGGGTTCCGGATTAGCAAAAGCCGGCATGAGGAAATGGGGAGGTCAAGGCATATTGTGAGGTTTGGCGGAGGAACATCTGGCGCTCAGCTCTGAGGACAGGGGAAATAATGGGGCTGGCAGGAGAGCATTCTGCAACCAGGGTGCTCTCCCTAAAACCCCACCCTAGGTGTGGAGCAATCTCACCAGCCTCATTTGCCCCCTGGGGTGGAGGACCACTTCACTGCCTCGGCCTCGCAAGGCCTGGTGGCGCACCGGCCTGGGTTTTTAATACCGATTAAAGATTATGCCGGCAGGTCTTAACACAGGAACACTGGAGGGGATGAGTGCAGCTCCGGAGAAGATAAAAAGTCTCCAAGCGGGGATTTTCAGGATCATGCAATGGCTTAGCAGAGGATCCTCTAATTCTCACCAAGAGATCTCACTTACACAACCGTTGACAATTGGGGGGGGGACCATCTGCTCAGGAGCACCTGCCAGAGCTTGCATAACCTGTGTGAAAAGTTTACCCCCCCCCCCCCAGGAACAAAAGTCACAGGCCAAAGTGTTCTTCAACTCACATAACCGCTCCCTCCTTGCAATTTGCTGCCGAACGGAAGCCGAACCTCAGGCTAGCCCACGACACTCTTCATGCAATACGTAGTTAAAACCAACTTAAAGGTAAAGGTAAAGGTAAAGGGACCCCTGACCATTAGGTCCAGTCGTGGCCGACTCTAGGGTTGTGGCACCCATCTCGCTTTATTGGCCGAGGGAGCCGGCGTACAGCTTCCGGGTCATGTGGCCAGCATGACTAAGCCGCTTCTGGCGAACCAGAGCAGTGCACAGAAACACTGTTTACCTTCCTGCCAGAGCGGTACCTATTGATCTACTTGCACTGGTGTGCTTTTGAACTGCTAGGTTGGCAGGAGCAGGGACTGAGCAATGGGAGGTCACCCCGTCGCAGGGATTCGAACCGCCAACCTTCTGATCGGCAAGCCCTAGGCTCTGTGGTTTAACCCACAGCGCCACCTTTAAAAGGTGGTTAGACAGAGTCCTGGAGGAACTGACAGCTCCTCAGCCTCGTTGGCACTCAAAGACGGGAAGTGTTAGGGGACTGGAAAGAACCTGCTGGCAGTCTAGATTCTGCCAGGCACTGTCAGTCGGTGAGCCAGAGCAACATTAATGTGCTAGAGCAACGTTAACAACCAATGAAGTCTGCTCTGTTTGGATGAATGGGGCGCTGCCCCACCCATCTCAGCCTCACAGCTGCCTGCCTTCTTAAAATCAAAGAACTGTCGAACTGGAAGGGACTATGAGGGTCATCTAGTCCAGCCCCCAATGCCGGAACCACAGAATCCCATCCAACCTCTGTTTAAAAAACTCCAACGAAGGAGAGCCCCCCACCTTCCAAAGGAATCCATTATTTCTTACAACCAGTCCGGGGGGGGGGGTGTCCTGCGTGTCAGTTTCCTCCGCCTCCTCCTCAATCTCAGTGTTGCCCCCTATAATACGCAGCAGGGAGGAGGAGGACTGGGGCAAAACCAGAGCCAGTTGGCTCTGCCTGTCTCTGGTTCCACCTCCCGTGGGGCTCCCTGTCTTCTGCCTCACCAGTCCCTAATCGGCACGATGACCATGTAGATACGCAACAGGCAATCTTTATAGAATTCCTTCAAACCATAACAAGTACAAAATGAAATCTTTAGTCTCAAAACCTCTGAAAATCTTTAAATGAATATGATGTCCAACACTGAACAGTGACTACATTATTACATGAGCACTGTTCCACAGCATTTGATATTTTCATTTACACACATTCATTCGAAATAAGATGGGTTTATGAAGCAATTCTATATCCTCCCACCACGCTGATGAAGAATTCTACGAAACGGTAGTCAATATCCGGAATCACTGTTCAGTGTTGGACGTTATATTTGCTGAATACACAAAGCTTCACAGCTTGTCTGGTACCACGCTTCATTTAAAGATTTTCAGAGACTTTGAGACTAAAGATTTCATTTTGTACTTGTTATGGTTGCCTAGACATTGCTGACGTTCTCTATGCAACACAGGGGTTTGTTTGGTTACCTAATCGGCACCAGGCAGCCACCACTGTCAATGATGACTTGGAAGGGTCAAGCCCGCCATTTGCAATTTGTTTCTGCTCCCATGATGGTGCCCACTGACCCTGCTCAGCTGGCTCAAGGAGGGATGGGTACCTTCATCATCATCATCATCATAAATTTTATTTATACCCCGCCCTCCCCAGCCAAGACTGGGCTCAGGGCGGCTAACACCAACTATAAAAACAGTTGATTAAAATACAACTTAAAAACAAGATTAAAATACAACATTAAAATGCAGTCTCATTTCAGTAGAAACTCAAATCAAAAACTTTTTGGGGATGAAAACATGTTATCTTCACCAAGGCCAACTATCCAGACTGGTCCTACATGGGCCAGAAAAAAGCCAGGAAAGGCCCTGGCTCTGGTTGAAGCTAATCTGACTTCCTTAGGGCCCAGGACCTCTAGGGTGTTGCTATTTCTGGACCTTAAGGTCCTCCGCGGGGCATAAATGGAGGAGCCGTGCAGACTGGGATGTAGCAGGTGGACATTACCTTTGAAACACGTGATGAAGTTCTTGACTTTGGCATCATCCAGGAAAAGCTGCACAGGGTTGCCGGGGGAGGGATTGGGAGAAGGAGGAGAAAGAAACAGGATGATGAGCAGACAAATCATTTACAGTCTGGTAAAACACAACCATTCAAGGCAGGGTGGGGAGGGCTGTATGGGTGTAGCTGAAGGACCAGAGAGCTCCACAGCTCAAGGAGGAACCAAAGACTCTCAGCCTGGGTCACACAGCCAAGTTGATGATACATGCTGAGTCCAGCAACCTTCTCAATTGGCTTCACCTTGGACCTCACTTGCAACCTGAGCCATGTCTGGCCATCACTGAGCTGTCCAAGACTGGACTGAAGAAGGTTGCAGCAGATGTGGGCTTCTTCTGAAACAGTCAGCATGGCAAGATCTGTACAGATCCACGCAATGCATCCTGCACAACTTAGTGTCTGGAACTGGTTCTGAGACGACAGCCCTCAGCACATTTATTAGGAAAGTTTTGCCACCTAACTCAAAACACATTTGGGGTGGGATTGTTATGAGCAGGGCTTTTTTCAGCCGGAACTCGCTGGGAACTCAGTTCCAGCACCTATCAGATGGGGGTCAATGCCATGACAGCGGTACCTTGCTTGTTGAACGGCTTGGCTCCCAAACAAATTGGCTCCCGAACGCCGCAAATCTGGAAGTAAGTGTTCTGGTTAGCGAATGTTTTTTGGAAGCCGAATGTCCAACGCGGCTTCCGATTGAGTGTGTGCTGGTCCCGTGGGTTAACCGTGAGGCGAGGTCTGAGTCCAGTCCGAGGTCGAGGGTGTGGTATGGAGGCTGTCCGTCAAAGCTGAAGCTGGGTCCAAGGCAGGGAGTCAGGTGAGGTCAGGAGCTCTGACAGAAGAGCAGGACAGGGTGCCGGCAGGAACAGGTTACCAACAATGTTGCTCCCGCAACCTGGGACTGGGCTGGCTGGCTTTTATCTGCCCTGAGGCATAGGGCGGCCCCAATCCTCTGGTGACTCGCCCCTCCTGGCCTGGAGGCGAGCACTCCTCCTGCGGGAACTTAGTTCCCTCCGCCTCTCTGCCCTGAGCCTCTGCAGCTCAGGAGAGGCTGGAGGGTTACCGGACCCAGAGGCAACCTCAGCTTCCTCTGATGGGGCTGAGAGTGGAGCACCTGCAGGCAGTGGGTCCTCCATCACCTCCGGAGCCAGAGCAGACTCAGCTGGTGTCTGCTCCTGAGGATCCGGCACAGGTGAGGGCCCTTCAGGTTCAAGCCCCAGCCCCGGCTCAGCTGGTCCTGGAGGCGGGGACTCCTGTGCAGGCTGGGATTCCTCAGGTTCAGCCTCCGAATCCGATTCCCAAGCCATCACAGAGTGCGGGAAGCTCCTGCAACCAATCGGAAGCTGTGCTTTGGTATCCGAACGGTTCTGGGAGTCAGAGGGAACGGATTAAGTTCGACAACCAAGGTACCACTGTATAAGAGAACCAGGGAGGTGTTCATGGCGAGTTCTGGCACCTCATTTTCTAGAAAAATAGCACTAGTTATGAGACACACGCTTGTATCGTCAAGAGACCCAGGCCCACACAGCTCACAGTTTGCCCACCACCACCTTTCTCTTCTCCCTCTGCTTCATCGCCAACTTGTAATATAATAATAATAATAATAATAATAATAATAATAATTATTATTATTATTATTTATACCCCGCCCATCTGGCTGGGTTTCCCCAGCCACTCTGGGCGGCTTCCAACAAAACACTAAAATACAATAACCTATTAAACATTAAGAGCTTCCCTAAACAGGGCTGCCTTCAGATGTCTTCTAAAAGTCTGGTAGTTGTTTATTTCTTTGATATCTGGTGGGAGGGAGTTCCACAGGGCGGGTGCCACTACGGAGAAGGCCCTCTGCCTGGTTCCCTGTAACTTGGCTTCTCACAGGGAGGGAACTGCCAGAAGGCCCTCGGAGGTGGACCTCAGTGTCTGGGCAGAATGATGGGGGTGGAGACACTCCTTCAGGTATACTGGACTGAGACCATTTAGGGCTTTAAAGGTCAGCACCAACACCTTGAATTGTGCTTGGAAACGTACTGGGAGCCAATGTAGGTCTTTCAAGACCGGTGTTATATGGTTTTGGCGGCCGCTCCCAGTCACCAGTCTAGCTGCCGCATTCTGGATTAGTTGTAGTTTCCGGGTCACCTTCAAAGGTAGCCCCACGTAGAGCGCATTGCAGTAGTCCAAGCGGGAGATAACTAGAGCATGCACCACTCTGGAGAGACAGTCTGCCGGCAGGGAGGGTCTCACCGTGCGTACCAGATGGAGCTGATAAACAGCAGAACAAACCCCAATTAAGACAAACCATGGCTTAGCATTATGAGAGAACTGGGTCACTGGATGCCTCAAAGAGACAAAGGGCTTCAAAACAGCTCAGCCAACACCACCCCTGCCCCTTATCTTGGCTTCCACCATATTATCTAAAGCACGGTAATATTGGGCTCTGGATAGACAGACACCGAGCAAAGGTTAAGGGTCAAGCAGCTTCCTAAAGGGCTATTCACTGACTGGCGAATGCCAACAATGGAGCTGTTTGCAACTCAGAGCTCCCACATTCTTGAGGACTGCTAATTTCCAGATCAGTCCAGAGCACCAGGGCGGCCACGAACTCCTCTTTTAACACTAATTACAACTCCTAATCTCCCCCATAATGATTCATTCAGCACTAATTCGATACACCATTAATGCAGTGGAGGCGACTACGTGAATCGGCAGTTAACGCTAATGGATTAAAAAGAGGCCCAAACAGCCCCAAGGCTTGGCGCAATGCCAAGCGGCACTTTCCAGGCACACCATGCATCTGCCACTCAACCGGCAGAGATCTGCACTAGAGGTGGCTATTAACATTGGGCTGCTGTGAAAAGGAGAGCCCCGCAATACAGCTGGGCGATATCTGGCTTTCAACATTGCGGTATTTCATCAGCCAAACATCAAGATACATCACGATGCCTGAAATAAAGATGGAGCTATGCAGATGTGAACAGTAAAAAGTAAAGGTAAAGGGACCCCTGACCATTAGGTCCAGTTGTGACCGACTCTGGGGTTGCGGCGCTCATCTTGCCAGTGTGGTGTAGTGGTTAAGAGCGGTAGACTCGTAATCTGGTGAACCGGGTTTGCGTCTCCGCTCCTCCACATGCAGCTGCTGGGTGACCTTGGGCCAGTCACACTTCTCTGAAGTCTCCCAGCCCCACTCACCTCCCAGAGTGTTTGTTGTGGGGGAGGAAGGGAAAGGAGAATGTTAGCGGCTTTGAGACTCCTTAGGGTAGTGATAAAGCAGGATATCAAATCCAAACTCTTCTTCTTCTTCTTGGCCGAGGGAGCCGGCGTACAGCTTCCGGGTCAAGTGGCCAGCATGACTAAGCCGCTTCTGGCGAACCAGAACAGCGCACAGAAATGCTGTTTACCTTCCCGCCGGAGCGGTACCTATTTATCTACTTGCACTTGATGTGCTTTCGAACTGCTAGGTGGGCAGGAGCAGGGACCGAGCAACAGAAGCTCACCCCGTTGCGGGGATTCAAACCACCGACCTTCTGATCGGCAAGTCCTAGGCTCTGTGGTTTAACCCACAGTGCCACCCGCATCCCATGCCTCACCATCCCCACTACTGACTCCCTGTTGCTAAAGGGACCCCTGACCATTAGGTCCAGTCGTGACCGACTCTGGGGTTGCGGCACTCATCTCGCTTTATTGGCCGAGGGAGCCGGGGTACAGCTTCCGGGTCATGTGGCCAGCATGACTAAGCCGCTTCTGGCAAACCAGAGCAGCGCACATAAACGCCGTTTACCTTCCCGCCAGAGCGGTACCTATTTATCTACTTGCACTTTGACGTGCTTTCGAACTGCTAGGTTGGCAGGAGCAGGGACTGAGATGTGAACAGTAGGGCTGGGTGATATCTGGTTTGCAACACTGTGATAATTCCATCAGCTAAACATGATGATTTACTGATATATCACAAGGTCTGAAATAAAGATGGAGCTATGTAGTTTTCCCTGCATCGTGATTTTTGCTTGGCACACACACACGCATCATGATTTGCGACATACAGTGGTGCCTCGCAAGACGAAATTAATTTGTTCTGCGAGTTTCTTCGTCTTGAGGATTTTTCATCTTGCGAAGCACGGCTATTAACGGTATTAGCGGTTTTAAGAAAAAGGAAACAAACTCGCAAGAACTCGCAAGACGTTTTCGTCTTGCGCAGCAAGCCCATAGGGAAATTCGTCTTGCGAAGCAACTCACAAAACGAAAAACTCTTTCGTCTTGCGCGTTTTTCGTCTTGCGAGGCATTCGTCTTGCGAGGTACCACTGTATTGCCAGGTCAAATGTTTAAAGCGCCATCACAATATGGACTTCAAACCAGTTTTGGATGATATATCAATATATTGCCCAGCCCTACCCCTCACCATGGAAGGGATTGCTTCCATTGGGTCCTTAGGAGCTAAAGTGACAAGGAAGCATAAATTAATATTAGTCCTTGGAGAAGAATAGACCGTGTGATTAAACTAGTTACCCATGAGAACAGGAAAAGCCTAGCATTGCCAGCCCAAGCCATTTTGGTATCAGAAGCAGAGTCCAAATGTCCTCTCCTCACTAAGGCAAACATTTTAAAGAGCCTTTTTTCACACCATTCAGCCACATATGGCTGCCTTCCTCCATCCCTGCGCACTCCCCAGGTTCATAGGAAGAAGGTTACAGGACCTTCTGCCTCTCCTGCAAGCATATATACAGGAAGTCAGCCTGAGCACAAGGAGGTGGATTTTGGGGTGTCCCTAAGGACGGCTGGGCAGGAGACACATTCATCTGGCCAACGAGGCACAAAACACTACAAAGCCCTAGTTTGCAAGCTTCAAGGCAGTCTTCGCCATCCTGCGGCTCTCCAAATGTTTTGGACTCCAACTCTCATCAGAGTCAGGAGTGTTGGTGTTGACCTTTAAAGCCCTAAATAGCCTTGGCGCAGTATACCTGGAGGAGCATCTCCATCCCCATCATTCTGCCTGGATGCTGAGGTCCAGCACCGAGGGCCTTCTGGCGGTTCCCTCATTGCAAGAAGCAAAGCTACAGGGAACCAGGCAGAGGGCCTTCTTGGTAGTGGCGCCCTCCCTGTGGAACGCCCTCCCACCAGATGTCAAAGAGATAAACAACTACCTGACATTCAGAAGACATCTGAAGGCAGCCCTGTTCAGGGAAGCTTTTAATGTGTGACATTCTAATGTATTTTTAATCTTTTGTTGGAAGCTGCCCAGAGTGGCTGGGGAAACCCAGCCAGATGGGCGGGGTAAAAATACAGTCATACCTTGGGTTAAATATGCTTCAGGTTGAGCGTTTTCAGGTTGCATTCCGCAGCGACCCGGAAATAACGGAACGGGTTACTTCTGGGTTTCGCCGCTCGTGCCTGCGCAGACGCTCAAAATGACGTCACACGCATGCGCAGAAGCGGCGAATTGCGACCCATGCACACGCGCAGACGTGGGTTGCGTTCTGTTCAGGATGCGAACGGGGCTCCAGAACGGATCCCATTCACGTCCAGAGGTACCACTGTAATAAATTATTATTATTAATAATAATAATAATAATAAAGTGCAATCAAATAAATAAATACACAAATACATACATACATACATACATACATACAGCGATTCCTGGGAAACCTCTCTTCCTATACAATTCAAAGTGTTGGTGTTGACCTTTAAAGCCCTAAACGGCCTTGGCCCGGTATACCTTAATTATTTATTATTATTATTATTATAATACCCCCCATTGCCACACTTTTACATATATACGAAATAACGGGCCCCGACCGTCCTGCCGGGCTTGCTGGGCCGTGATAAGCCACAGCACCCTTCTCGGGGGCAGCCCCATAACCCTCCTCTCCCTGCCCCCTCCCCGCACCCCATACCTGTCCCTGGTGGTCGATGTAATAGAAGTACTCCCGGGTGCGGGGCGTGGGGCTCTGGCCCTGCTGGTAGGCGGGCCGGTCGGGTCCGCGGCGGATCCCCGGCCTCAGCAGGAAACGAAGCCCGCCACGCAGCAGCCGCATCCCGGTTTCGGTACCAGACGACAACGACGAGAGGGCCTCGGCTGCGACCGAGGCCTAGTCTAACCGGAAGTGCAATGGGGGACCGGTGCGGCGACGGACCTGCCTCGCCCAGGCCCCGGAGGCGCATAGAAACGTTCCGCTCGCTGCATCGGCTGGGCGCCGAGTCTAAGCCTCCTCTCGTTGCAACTGCTTTTCCCCCGCCAAGCAGCCCTTTCTGCGGGCGGATCCCTTCCTTGCTCAGCGATCTGGCCCATGTCAGTGCCTGATTTACGTATAAGTAAACAAGCAATAGCTTAGGGCCCCACTCTCTTGTTGTTGTTGTTGTTTAGTCGTCTAGTCGTGTCCGCCTCTTCGTGACCCCCTGGACCAGAGCACGCCAGGCACTCCTGTCTTCCACTGCCTCCCCCAGTTTGGTCAAAGTCATGTTTGTGGCTTCAAGAACACTGTCCCACCATCTCGTCCTCTGTCGTCCCCTTCTCCTTGTGCCCTCCATCTTTCCCAACATCAGGGTCTTTTCCAGGGAGTCTTCTCTTCTCATGAGGTGGCCAAAGTATTGGAGCCTCAGCTTCAGGATCTGTCCTTCCAGTGAGCACTCAGGGCTGATCTCCTTCAGAATGGATCGGTTTGATCGTCTTGCAGTCCATGGGACTCTCAAGAGTCTCCTCCAGCACCAGAATTCAAAAGCATCAATTTTTCAGCGATCAGCCTTCTTTATGGTCCAGCTCTCACTTCCATACATCACTACTGGGAAAGCCATAGCTTGAACTATACGGACCTTTGTTGGCAAGGTGATGTCTCTGCTTTTAAAGATGCTTTCTAGGTTTGTCACTCTCTTGGGGGGGCCCAAAAAAACTTAAAGGGGAAAAAACTGGATGTACATTTCTAAAATATAAGATAAAAAATAAAATAAAACCTACATACAGCAGAGGCCAATCAAAACAAAAAGTCTATAAGGATTGGGGAATCTTTACAGAATATTTAGAAAACTACGGACTAAAAGGAAACATCTTGGCAGAATTAAACTGATCCCTGTATTGTATAAATATAAGTTCGTAGGGAGGTAAAAAGAAACTATATATGTAACTGCGGTATAAAGTAATGGATATAAAGTAACAGTATAAAGTACAGTGAGATTAATTGGAAGTCAGTTTTAAATTTCTTCTCTATAAGTTTTATAATTGTGTTCAGTATCAGGAGTATATATGATGATAATTATATTAATCTTCTTGTATCTTATGGTGTGGTGGTTTGCTTGATTTTTCTGTTATTTGTTTGTTTGTTTGTTTACTTGTATGTACGTCTGTTTTCTCATAAATGTATTTATTTTAAATTAATAAAGATATATTTTTTTAAAAACCTACATACAGAAGCAGTGTTTTCTTGTTACAGCAAGTTTCTAGAGACTAGATTATGTGTCTTCGTAAATTGTGTTGCTAAAGGAACTTCTGTTATTGCCAAATGCCAATGTGCATGCATTATTAAGTTTGTTATGAATAAAAAATCATTTTATGTTAGAGCTTAATAATTATTTCACTATTAATATACTTCTTACTGGTATTTCAGTATTAAATACTTCTTAATTGTATTTCAGTTCAACAATTATTTTGATAAGATACATATTTTGTTATGTGCAAATGGCTTGAGATACCTATTAGGTCCATAAATTACCATTTGGCATATATTAAACACAAAAAAACAGCGACAATTTGACAAAGAACAGCTGGACACATAAAGGGCCTCATCATCTTCAGTAGCTTAGGGCCTCTGACCCATGTTACAGACTCCTGTTCACGTTTCCATAATCCAAACTGGGTTGCCACATTTTCTTTTCTAAACTGCTCCTGTGTCTTTATTGATAAAGGCTGGAAATGATGCTTGACCTTTTCGTGTGTCTTCCTTTTGGCTTTTCAAGGCAGAGGAACCAACGAGAACCATATACATTGGTACCTTGGGTTAAGTACTTAATCGTTCCGGAGGTCCATTCTTAACCTGAAACTGTTCTTAACCTGAAGCACCACTTTAGTTAATGGGGCCTCCTGCTGCCGCCGCGCCGCCAGAGCATGATTTCTGTTCTCATCCTGAAGCAAAGTTCTTAACCCGAGGTAATATTTCTGGGTCTGTAACCTGAAGCGTCTGTAACCTGAAGCGTCTGTAACCTGAAACGTCTGTATCCCAAGGTACCACTGTATATATATTTTAATCCCACCGAAGGAGACTTTCAGGCCAACCCCCCAGCATGCCTACTCAGATGTAAGTCCCACTGAGTTCTATAGGAAACTTCCAAATAGCATGCAAATCATTGCAGGCTCCTCCAGTTCCTCTCAGTAACTCACGATCACACACTTCTCCTTCCCTCCAACCAGTTCGCCCATTATGAAAGTGAAGAGAGAAAGTAGCTGCATTCAGATAATTTACCTACATGAATACTAAAGGCAAACCTAGACAGCATCCTAAAAAGCAGCGACATCACCTTGCCGACAAAGGTCCGTATAGTTAAAGCTATGGCTTTCCCAGTAGTGATGTATGGAAGTGAGAGCTGGACCATAAAGAAGGCTGATCGCCGAAGAATTGATGCTTTTAAGTTATGGTGCTGGAGGAGACTCTTGAGAGTCCCATGGACTGCAAGAAGATCAAACCTCTCCATTCTGAAGGAAATCAGCCCTGAGTGCTCACTGGAAGGACAGATCCTGAAGCTGAGGCTCCAAGACTTTGGCCACCTCATGAGAAGAGAAGACTCCCTGGAAAAGACCCTGATGTTGGGGAAGATGGAGGGCACAAGGAGAAGGGGACGACAGAGGACGAGATGGTGGGACAGTGTTCTCAAAGCGACCAGCATGAGTTTGACCAAACTGCGGGAGGCAGTGGAAGCCAGGAGTGTCTCGCGTGCTCTGGTCCAGGGGGTCACGAAGAGTCGGACACGACTAAACAACTAAACAACAAAAGGCAAACTTGGAGTTCAGACCACTGGAACTCCCAGTCCATTGACATTAGGCTAACATCCAGTCCAAGCAGAGTGTGTTACAATAAGGATGACTTGGTTCCTCACCACCACCTTTTTCTTGCAATTTAATGATGTTGCAAAGCCATGGCAGAGGCCTCATCACCGCCACCTACTGACTATTATCGATAGCACACAAAATTACAATCATAAAAAGCCAAGTGCTGTACGTATCCTGCAAAACCAGGCATAAAAATGGCCAGTCTTAGATGGCAAAGGCTTTGACAGCTCCCCAAATCGACTAATTTTTAATGACTCGTGTGCCTTTAATAGCAGCCCCAAATGCCAGATCTTGGCAGGTGAGATTTCTTCCTCATCTTTTTATATTTCTAGGTCACGGGCTGAAAAATTGATGCCGACCAAGAAAGCATTAACAGCAAAGGCTAATAAAGCAAGACTGTCACCTGCTGACAGTTAAAAACATAACTGCATTTTGCTTTAGCAGCTTGAGCTGCGGCATGAAGAATTTATTACACCTTGGAAGCAGGTGGAGGTGAAAGGAGGAAAACTTCACAACAGAAAACAGCAGCGATCGCAAAAGAAACCTAAATATAGTGGGTCAATGCTTGATCAGAGCCTATTTTCACAGCAGCAAAGATGATCACAAGGATGCCACATCTGCTTCAAGTTAAAAGAAGGAGCGAGAATGTAGGGAGACATAAAAGAGTTTTATCATAGTTCATTCTTATATAGGGATTAAAGGATCTTTCACTTTTGGTTTTCTTAGTTTCTCATTTTCCAATTTTAAATTCACTTCTCCACATTGCTACAGAAAT
Source organism: Podarcis siculus (assembly GCA_034642415.1). Lineage (NCBI taxonomy): Eukaryota > Metazoa > Chordata > Lepidosauria > Squamata > Lacertidae > Podarcis > Podarcis siculus. Next base: position 34,428,675 of record JAXCMG010000020.1, on the reverse strand, counting down.
ATGTGAATATATATATTTTAAGTCCTGATGAAAATTAATCAGCGTTTTAGTGCAAATTTCTCCTAATAAGCACATTTTTATATGCAGCTTTGCATTTGAACTTGCTGGCATCCGTCTGTCTCAGAAGTAACAAATGTACGATTTTGGCAAGCAGTTTCCCCTAACTTAATGCATTTTTGTATGTTATTCTGATTAATATATTGTCATGTTCAATTTCCACAAATATATGCATTTTGGAAAATGCTATGTATTTGGAGACCTGCATCACAAAAATTGGATAAGTGTGAATTTTGAAGGATGGCTGTGCTTTGATTCTCATATGTTTTTCCTGGAAAGTGCAAATGTTGTAATTTGTTTTAAAATGCAAAATGAATCAAATTTGTTCCCCAGCCTCATTCTTATTTATGTCCCACCTTTCCCCCAAGTAGCTCAATATTGTCTGTCCCCCCCCACCCAACAACCTTGTGAGGTTGAGAGATAGTGTTCCAAACAAGCAAGTGGATTTGAATCTAGTTCTTCCCAGTCCTAGTTTGGGTAACCACTATGCTACATGGCCTCTCACAGATTTGTAAGAAATGGAAGCATAGGGAACAGAACGGACTCTCAAAATTTTAAAGTTGTCATTCCCTGATAGAGACAATTACACTGTCAGGTTGTCTGCTACCTGATGAAATTGAATTTTTCCTGTTAAGGTCACCTGTGAATTTGGGAACACCAAGCAATCAAAAATACTTCCCCCACCAAAGCGCAAAAACCAGACAAGAGGCAGTTCAGTAAAACTAATCAGGAGCATTGTGAGGAAAGATGCTGTGCGAGGAGGAAATTGCCTTGATGCCGGCGGTTCTTCTGTTCCTTGGAGGCTGAAAATAATCAGGGAAGTTCAGCAGCCAGCTTTGCTTTCAAAATCTTTCAGGGGGATTGGAGATTAGCCTGGTGAAATGAAAACAGACTTGCAAGCAAGCAGCTCTAGCATGTAGTTCCAATCCCCTTCTCTCTGGAGCAGCCTTTGCCAACCTGGTGCCCTCCAGGTGTTTGGCAAAACAGCTCAACTCCCATCAGCCCCATCCATCTCTCAATTTACCTCTGCCCCACCTATCCTGTTGAAGATTAAGCCCCTGGGGGAAGGCGTTGAGTCTCTAGCACACCCTAGGTGCTAAATCAGGAATGATTTTGAAATATACTCAGAGTCGCAAAGTGATTTCATGCTCTTTATTCAGCTCATAGTGGTGAGGAGGAATGAATGAAAGTCCCCTCAAAGTATCTGCTTTACACAATGGGCTGCACATGATTGGCTAATTCCGGAATTCTACTGTAAGCCAATCAGGTTGTGAATTCACTTCTATCTGGAGCATGATTGGGTGGTTCCTGCCAACCAATCATACTGCTGCATTGTTCTAGGACCAATCAGACTGCTGCATTCTGAATCCTATTGTTCTAGGACCAATCAGACTGCTGCCTTTTGGATCCTATTGTTCTAGGACCAATCAGACTGCTGCAGTTTGGAGCCTATTCAACTCAGTACATAACAGATTTATAAATTTATAAATTCATAAATGAGGAACCTGTAGCCCTCCATATGTTGTTGTACTACAACTGTTGGCCATTCAGGGTGGGGCTGATAGGAGCTGGAGTCCCACTACCTGGAAGGCAACAGGCTCCCTCCCTTTCATTTTTTAAAAAAATATGTTTATTGCTTTATTAAAAAGAAAAATTATAATCAACCAAAAAGAACCAAAGATTACTACGATTTACAAAGGATAAATTAAATTCTTACAACATAACTTCCATTGTGACTTCCAGCCACCCCATCAAGGGTCCCGGTTTTCTTTTATGTAACCCGCTTTTCATTATCTCTTCAAACTTTGCCCAAGTTTTATTTTTGCAAAGTTTTCTATGTTCATACAGGAATCAGTCTAAGCCTGCCAGAGGATTCACATTTTTACAATGCTCTTCAAGATATTTTCTATAAATGTCCCACTCCCTAATAAAAGTTTGTTCTGTATTGTCTCTAATTCTTCCTGTCATTCTTGCTAGTTCTGTATATTCCAATAGTTTTGCCTGTCAGTCCAATTTAGTCGGGGTAGTTTCTCCTTTCCATTTTTTGCTATTAAAATTTTTGCTGCAACTGTTGTGTACATAAGGACCTTCCTCATATTTTTAGGAATGTCTGTACCAATTATACCCAGTAGAAAGGCTTCAAACTTTTTTACAAAGGAGATTTTAAACATCTTTCATATTTGATTCCTTAGATTCCTCTTTCCATATTTCTATAATGTATGAAAATTCTTTCCCATAGCTGGTGTTGTATCCAATATTATTTATTTAGGGGTCCTATCAAAGATCATATTTCTGGTGTTCTTTCTTTCGAAGTACTCCCCAGATGCATCAACAGTTAAACAGTTAAATAAAACAAAGGGAAAAAAAAGGAGCCAAAATTTGAGACCGGCAAGCGAGAGCTCAGGTAGGTTTGAGGTAGGCTTTTTTAAAAACACCACCACCACTTTGGTTAATTTTTATCTTAAATATATATATATAATCAAGTGGTCTCTTGAATTTTATGAGGTAAATAAATAAAACAAAGCAAAAAAAAAAAAAGCCAAAATTTAATGCCGGCAAGCGAGAGCACAGATAGGTTTGAGGTGTGTATTTTTTAAAAAACACCACCACCACCACTTTGGTTAACTTTTATCTTTAAAAATAAAATAATCAAGTGGTCTCTTGAATTCTATGAGGTAAATGAATAAAATAAACCGTTTTGAGACCGGCAAGCGAGAGCTCAGGTAAGTTTTTTTAAAAAAAACACCACCACCACTTTGGTTAATTATTATCTTTAATTTTTTTAAAAAATAAAATTAATTTTTATCTTTAAAAATAATAATAATCAAGTGGTCTCTTGAATTTTATGAGGTAAATAAATAAAATAAACCGTTTTGAGACCGGCAAGCGAGAGCTCAGGTAGGTTTGAGGTGCGTATTTTTTAAAAAACACCACCACCACCACTTTGGTTATTTTTTATCTTTAAAAATAAAATAATCAAGTGGTCTCTTGAATTTTATGAGGTAAATAAATAAAATAAAGCAAAAAAGGAGCCAAAACTAGACCCGCAAGCGAGCGCTAAGGAAGCCCCTCAGGGACCTGCCCCGCTCCCGGCCTGACGCACCTGTCAAGGAGGAGGACATGATGCCGATAGTATATATACCGACCCGCTGGGACCAATGGGGATCGGGGTCTGAGGGCGCGCTTGACCAATCAGAGGGCGGCCTCCCCCCCCCCGGGCCGTTAATGGCCGTTGGTCCAGGTGACGGCGGGCGGGGGCCAGTGCGCAGGCGCAGCCGACTCCGCCGCCGCCGGCGACGCCTGAGGAGGAAGATGGAGGAGGAAGGAAAGTTGAGGTAAAGCGGCGGGGAGAGCGCGCTTATTTCGGGCGGCGGGCGGGCGGGCAGAGGGGTTGAGCGAGGGGGGTCTTGGTGGGTTGGAGGGGGGCTGAGGCGACGCCAAGGTCCGGCGGCCCCCCTCTCGTTTTAAACGGCTGCCGGGCGGGTGGTGCTCCTCTCCAGAAGTGGCTGCAACTACGAAATACGGGGGGGGGGGAGATATTATTATTATTATTATTACTACTACTATTACTATTTATTTATTTGTTATCAGTGCTGGATTTACGTGGAAGCGAAAGAAGCTGTAGCTTAGGGCCCCACTCTCTTGGGTGGCGCCCCCAAAAAATTTAAAGGGGGGAAAAACCACTGGATGTACATTTATTTCCAAAATATAAGATAAAAAGAGAAAACCGCAAATAAAATAAAACCTACATACAGCAACAGTGTTTGGTGTTAGATTCAGGTAGGTGGCCGTGTTGTTCTGACGCAGTTGATATATATATATATATGCAGGTTTTGGTGTCCTCGGGTGTCTTCCCGTGTAAAAGTTGGGGTGTCTAGGCGACGTTTCGACGAGGTCTCACTCGTCATCTTCAGGCTGGTGCTTTCGGCTTCTTGTTACTGGAACAGAGCAGGATCTCAGTGTTTGAGTTCCTATAAATACTGTTGAGGAGGTGTGGTGTATAGCCTCCAATGTTCTGGGCAGAGAGGAAGTTCCCAGGCTAGTGTGCCTTTTCTTCTTTTGTTCCTTAATTGCTTGAGGGAAACGTCGCCTAGACACCCCAACTTTTACACGGGAAGACACCCGAGGACACCAAAACCTGCATATATATACACACATATATATATACACACACACACACACACACAGTATGTGTGTGTGTGTGTGTATATATATATATATATATAATGAGAGCTGCGTGGGGAGTGCTTGTAATCTCACTGTATACAAGTTGTACAAGTGACAATAAAGTATTTATGTAAATGTCCAGTAGCACCTTAGAGGCCAACTAAGTTTGTTCTCGGTATAAGTTTTCGTGTGCATGCACACTTCTTCAGATACACTTCTTCAGAAGTCGCCAGACCCTTGTATAAGTGTTTGGTGTTGTGTAGGCTCCTATAATGAATAATAAAAATAATAATTTTTTATTTATACCCCGCCCTCCCCAGCCAATTTATACCCCGCCCTCCTCATGGCAGCTAACAACCACTAATAAAAACAAGTTGATTAAAATACAATTTAAAAGATTAAGATACAACATTAAAACATTAGGATGCAGCCTCTTCACAGGAGGAGAAAGGAAAAAGAAAGAGATGTATGATGTAAGTAATGTGCCTCCGATCATTTTAAGTTAGAGCTTAATAATGATTTCACTATTAATATGTTGTTATACTACTTCTTAATTGAATTTCAGTTCAACAGTTACATTGATAAAATACATATTTTGTTATGTGCAAATGGCTTTAGATACCTATTAGGTCCATAAATAACCATATAGTGTATATTCAACACAAAAAACAGTGACAATTTGTTGTTGACAAAGGACAGCTGGACATATAAAGGACTCCATTACCTTCAGTAGCGTAGGGCATCATCAAACCTAAATCTGGCCCTGATTATTATTATTATTATTATTAACTTTTTTATTTTGCAAGCTGCTTTATCTTACCCAAAGCAACTTGCAACCCAAAGGTTAATTGCTTTGAGGGTTTTGGTTTTGGTTTCTTTTTGCTTTCGTTTCAACAGCCAAGTGCTCTATGGAATAAATAAAGGAGAGGGGTGACAGCCCTGTGGTTGTGGGGCAGTTGGCTCTGGACTTAATATGCTGCCCAGGGTGTGTGGAGGGGGGGGGGATTAAGTGCTGTTTAAGAACAGGGTTTGGGCTTTCCGTCATTTCTGCGATGACCTTGAAGACACAGGTGTCCCCTTGGCACAGGGTTTAGGCTCCGTTAAACAGGCACAGGGAAACTCCAAGGGCTTTAAATAAATCTCTTTTTAAATAAAGTGGGCTTGAAGAGTTCCAGTGCGGAAAGATTGGGCATCTTAATATAAGCAATTGTATGAGTTGTGTTATTTTGTATTAGATGTTGCTGTTACTTTATTAGCTGTTATTTTTTGTGGTTTTGGTAGTTGTATTATATAAATTGTGGTAACGTGCCCTGGGACCTTAGGGTGAAGGGTAAAATAATAAAATACTTTGTAGTAGGCTATTGATTTGTAATGGAGAGCAAAGCTAAATAATAACTCTTCTATATGGACCAGAAATGTTTGCTAAGTAGGAACCTGAGAGTTCTGTAATTGGCTTTCTTTAGCTGTCTTATTTGCTGAAATTTTACCTGTGCAAACAACTAAATTCTAAAAGGTACCCTAAAAAAATATTTTAAAAGTCTATCTCTAATGTAGATATTTTTTCTTTTTAATTTTTATTTACACAAAGGTTTTTCCAAATGAGTTGCTCTGAGTGTTGGAGAAAATATTGAACATAGTGACTCGGGCTAGGAATCTTAAATGAGGTAAGCTTCACTGAGAAATTATTTAACTGTGTTCAAGTTACATTAATCTTGTGAACCACCGTGAGATCTTGTGATGAAGGGCACTATATAATCTAATAAATAATAATAATAATAATAATAATAATAAATACAGGGAGAGCTGCGGTTCAATCTGCTTTGTATGCAAAAGAGCAGTTGATGGCATCTTCAGGGTCTAAAACCCTGAAGAATCATTGCCAATGTGGACGATATTGAGCTTAGATGGACCACTGATCTGATTCGGTATAAGGTAGCTTTCTGTGTTCCTAAATGAATACAAATTATTTAACTTAAGTTACGTTAACTTATGTTACTTATGCAAGTATTTATATAGCACAAATTATTGTATATAACAAGGTGGCATACAGCAATACAGTGGTACCTCGGGTTACATATGCTTCAGGTTACATACGCTTCAGGTTACAGACTCCACTAACCCAGAAATATTACCTCGAGTTAAGAACTTTGCTTCAGGATGAGAACAGAAATCGTGCAGCAGCAGCAGCAGCAGCAGGAGGAGGCCCCATTAGCTAAAGTGGTGCTTCAGGTTAAGAACAGTTTCAGGTTAAGAACAGACCTCCAGAACGAATTAAGTTCTTAACCCAAAGTACCACTGTATATGCAATAAAATATCATTAAAACAGTATAAAACAAGCACTAAAATTATTAAATTTGACTTGTTGAATAAGTTTTCATGAGAAATTAGGACACACACCCCCAAATCAGTGGGTGTCTACCAAATTTCTGTTGGAAGAGTTCCACAGCATGAGACCAGTTACAGATATTTATTTGTAGTGCTGGGAATGAAGAACTAAGAGTATTGTTGTGGCATCAGATTTAAAACCAGGAAGTAGAACCTGGTCTAGCTGTTTAGTAAGTTGTACAGGGAAATAGAGAACTACAGGAATAAGATTGGGGGCGGAGCATTAAATGCATAAAATGAAGTATCATACTAGGTGCTGAGCTTTTTCTAAATTGTCATTTCTAAGTAATACAAATCAAAAAGTATTTTTAATATTCTAGCATAGTAAGAAATTGTTGCTATGGATAAGCTGCATGGGATGGGACTTGAATGCACTGTGTTACAGAGGTCCAGTTATCTCTATGTGCCTGAGATCAGACAGTAGCATAGGGAGAGTGCTTTTTGTGCCCCTACCTGTTATGGTGCGAAGGTACAACAGGGTGCTATTTTATCCCTGGGGGATAAGGTTTATGATGGGGATTTTAGACAATAGTTGCCTTAAATAGAATATAAACTGGGTTTTGTAGGAACTTTAATTGAGATGGAGTAATTTAGATTACTTTAAATGACATCTATTTTGAACTGATGTTCTTAGTGACACTTTCTAATTACTTTCTTCTAGGTATATCTTCCACATCCTTGTAAAGTTTTGAAACCTTTTCCACAATGCATTTAATATTGGTATTCTTCTTTTATGGAATCATTTGTTGCTTTGGTAGTCATTCTGCTTATGCACCAATGCCCAGATTACTACTGGTTTCTTTTGATGGCTTCAGGGCTGATTATCTGAAGAAATATGAATTTCCACATCTCCAGGATTTTTTTAAGGATGGTGTTTTAGTGGAAGACATTACCAATGCTTTCATCACAAAAACCTTCCCAAATCATTACAGTATAGTCACAGGGCTGTATGAGGAAAGCCATGGTATTGTGGCAAATGAAATGTTTGATGCTGCTACCAATAAAACATTTTCACAATTCAATGACAAAGACCCATTTTGGTGGAATGAGGCAGTTCCTATTTGGGTGACCAACCAGTTGCAGGAAAACAGAACGAGTGCTTCTGCGATGTGGCCTGGCACAGATGTAAAAATTCACAATACCACCCCTCATTTTTTTATGAAATATGACTCTGCAATAGGTTTCAATGAACGGGTGGAAAACATCATTGCTTGGCTGAACAGTTCTAACCCCCTAGTCAGTTTTGCTACTCTTTATTGGGAAGAACCAGATGCAAGCGGGCACAAGTATGGGCCAGAAGATACGAAAAACATGATTGGAGTATTAAAAGAAGTGGATAATTTGGTTGGCTTGCTTGTGGAGAAGCTAAAGGCTTCCAGATTGTGGGAGGAAATTAATGTTATAATTACAAGTGATCATGGCATGGCACAGTGTTCCCCGGACAGGCTGATCAAACTGGATGACTGCATTGACCGAAATAGCTACACTCTAGTAGACAAGAGCCCAGTTGCTGCAATACTGCCAAAAAGTAAGTATGTTCTTAATATATGTTGATGTTGTTTATAAAAAGCATAATTTTGATGCTTTAACGTGAAACTTAAGACCAAAGCAGTCAAGATATAAGAGATTAGAGATCAAATCTCTGAACTTGAAAAACACGTCCAGCAAGATTTTGATTTTGGTGAGTGAAGCTGTGCAGTTTGGCGGCTTCTGTTTTCCTGGGGGATTGATGGGGGTGGGGTGGGGGGTCAGAGGGCGCTAAGCATCTATATCATAGCTCTTCAAGGAAGAGAGTAGGAAAACTTTATAGTGCCATCTGTTGTTGCACTTCTAATATAGCAGATGTGTTTATGGTAACATTGGGAACTTTTGAAATGACCTGTTTTCTAATATAGTTGTTACATAAGCCCTCCTTTGGGTGTGGTGCTGGTGCGGCACCCCACCCCTTGCATCACAGTGTCCATCACCTTACATAGGTGGGGAACCTCCTATGGAAATTCCCTGCACATTTTAAGCACCTATGCTATGGGGGAGATTCCAAGGCTTCCCAGTTTAGACTTCACCTTCCAACTTGTGGAGATGATAGACATAGTGGTGGTGTGGAGTAGAGTTTAGTATGCTCATCTGTGCCCATGCAAAGCATTTACTCATGAGTAGCATGCCTGTGTAGGGCAGTGGTTGACAATATAACTTACTAACATTAAAGGCTAAAATGTGGATTTCACTTTACCTTCAATAAGTTATAGAACCTGGGAGACAAGGGTTGAAATTCCCACTTGGTTATGAAGCTCACTGGGTGCCCTTGGGTCAGCTGTTGTAGCCTGATCGACCTCACAGGCTTGTTGTGAGGATAAAATGGGGAGCATATGCCACCTCAAGCTTTTTGGAGGAAAGGTGGGCTGTAAATATAATACTTAAATATACATAAAGGCCCAGAGCAAAGTACTAGGCCAGATAAATACTGCAATAGGATTAAACGTGTGATCTGCATTGAACTTGCAGCTTGGATGAGGGTGGGGAATGCACTTCAAATGGCAAATGTTCAGGCTTTACAAAAGATAATAGAGTATGCTTCCTTGCTTTATACTTTTCAGATGAAACATATGTATATAACATACTGAAAAATTGCAGCGCTTACATGAAGATTTATCTTAAAGAAGAGATTCCAGACCATTACCACTACCATCACAATGAGCGCATTCAGCCCATAATTTTGGTTGCTGATGAAGGCTGGACAATTGTACAGAATGAGTCTCTTTCAAGGTGTAAGTGTATTCCTTTTGGATGTTTTCTCTTGGCCCTATTTGTAGCAAGTTACTCCCTTTCATGTGGAAGGTACATAGTCATGCAGAGTGCAAAAGCATCCCCACCTAAACATTGGAGCTGCCTAAAAACACCTGCAGTCATGAAAGCTGAGTTTAATTGACAAGGCATGCAGCAAATATTAGTGCCGCTTATCACACCTTAGTTCAGACTAACACTGGTAGTTCCAAAGTCACCTTCTGGCTTCCTAAACACAGATTGTATACATAGCACAACTTTAAATCACACTTGAAACATTATTTCCCGCAAAGAATTCTGGACATTGTTGTTTACCCTTTAGAGTTGCAGCCCAGCCCTTAACAAACTACAGTGCCAAGAATTCTTTGAGAGAAAGAATGCAGTTTGAATGTGCTTTAAAGGTATAGTGTGTACACAGCCTCAGTGAGTCAGCTCAATTTTTATGTACATAAATGTTCAGCTAACCCAGCCATAGCCACCAGGGTTAGAATGTACCGTATTTTTTGCCCTATAGGACGCACTGGCCCATAGGACGCACCTCGTTTTTTGGGGGGGAAATGAATAAAAAAAATTATTCCCCCCCCCCAGCCACAGGGCTGGGGCGGGGGAAGCCCGAGCTTCCCCAGCCCCCAGAACAGGCTGCCGCCCTCAAGCCTTGCGAGCCCGCGGGAACTCCCCCCCCCCCGGCGCGCAAGGCTTGCGGACACCTGCGCGAAGCACGGGGCGTCCTCCGGAGGGCGCCCCATGCTTCGGGCTGCAGGCTGCTGCCTGCAAGCCTTGCGAGCCCACAGGAACTCCCGCCGGGCACGCAAGGCTTGCGGATAGCTTCCTGAAGCCTGGAGAGCGAGAGGGGTCAGTGCGCACCGACGCCTCTCCCTCTCCAGGCTTCAGCGAAAGCCTGCATTCGCCCCATAGGACGCACACACATTTCCCCTTCATTTTTGGAGGAGAGAAAGTGCGTCCTATAGGGCGAAAAATACGGTATGTTACTGTCCCTGAGGGGTGGGGTTTACTGCCCTCTGTGTAAAGTAACAGCTACCAGTCCTCCTAGAAGGCTAGGATAGTGACCCCCAAATAGTCTTAGTCATGCTGGGCACCTGTTGTCAAATGGTTGGGATGATATGATTTATAGTCCAGTATCATCTGGAAGCCACCACGTTGGCTTTCCCAGCTACAGGGAGGTAAAGGCATACACAGAACTAAACCTGCTCCTGGTGTTCCCAGTGTGTGAAATAACAAGCAGAGTTTACCTGCTTTCACCTGCAAAAGCAAAGTAACTTTATTCCTGTGGTATATTTTTAGACATCTTGGTGAAGAATAAAGGTTATGCAGGTCTCACATGTAATTCAAAGGCATAGCTAACTCTATTACATAATATTTGGAAACTTGCATGGAGGATAACCATCTTAGTGCATGGTTGATTTGGAAAGTGCAATACCTTGTACAATAATATCATACTAATCTGTATTGGGGTGGGGGGTGGGAATACTTTGAAGAACCTGCACTTTTATGGTTCCGGGATTATCTTTAGGGTGGATATAACCTTTCAGGTTGAAGCTCAGGACATTAACAACTCTTGCATTCCCTTTTTCCAGTAGGAGACCATGGCTATGATAACTCCCTTCCAAGTATGCATCCATTTTTGGCAGCTCATGGGCCTGCTTTTCGCAAAGGTTACAGGCAAAATAGCATTTATACGGTTGATATTTATCCAATGATGTGTCACATCCTGGGCCTGATGCCTCAGCCCAATAATGGCACCTTGAGCCACGCCAAGTGCTTATTAGCTGACCAGTGGTGTATCAATGTCCCTGAGGCCATTGGAATAGTCATTGGTGTCTTCATTGTGTTAACGACACTTACGTGCCTTATAATAATCATGAAGAGCAGAACGGCTTCCGTGCATCCATTTTCCCGACTTCAGCTTCAGGAAGACGACGACGATCCCTTAATTGGATAATATACACTGATTTGTTTTGAAAACTGGATACGATACGAAACTTACACTGGATAACATCTTATGATGCACTTTAATAAATACCAACCCAGAAGACTGCAGAAGAACATTGCCTCTCTGAAAAAGAAACTCTGAATACAGACCTGGTTTTGTAATGGAAAAGGCATTGCATCACTGTTAAACTTTCAGTTAATAAAGTATCTACTAGAGTAGTAAGACGAGGACTGTGAGATTTAAATGTTTGCAAATGATTCTGCTTTCAGGCATTTCTTATGTAACTCTGGAGATACCCTGGCAACTCTTGAAGTCTGGTGGGGGCAAGATCTGTTTCTGCTACCTGATGGAGATGATTATTGCACTTTCTTGTATTCAGCACAATGCTGAAAGGGTAAATTATTTAAGTTAGAGGCAACTTAGCAACAGAAACCCTTAGTGCTATGTAGATCACATCAGTCCCTGTAAGCTAGAAATACCTTATTGGGGAAATGTGAATAAAAGCATTTTAAATGTTGCTTCCTACTCTGTGGATTGCAGGCACAGGGGGCTTTTTAGTTGCAAACATTTAGTTGAAGCAACATTTAAATATGCTGTGACTTATTTTATGTGTTTATGTGCATATGGTAACTTCAGAATTTTGGAAATAGGTATTTTTTAGTTTATTTTATGAACTTGCAAAACTGATAGTACTGTACTTTAAATTAGCAATCCTCCCTTCTAATAGACCAAAGCAGCTCCCAAGTTGTTCTTCTCCTTTGTGGCTGCGTGTACCTCTGATTGATTTCTGTCTCTGGACAAGATTAACAATTTTTTGTTACCTAAATATAGACTCAAGTAGTTGAGATTCCTTTCTGCTTTTAACCGAAGAGTATAGTGTGCATACCTTGATTTGAGCTAAGAGGTTACTATGAATATTCAGGGTTTTGTTTTGTTTTTTACTTCCTAGAATCTTCCAACCTACATGCAGACTATTTGTAATTTGGATAAGGTACTATACAGTAGAATGTATTGTCAGTCTGAAGATTAGAGGCTCAGGGAGAAATGACTACTCGGTGTACAAAGTGGCCATATGTTTAATCATTAGTATTTCAAGCAAGGCTATAGATTTGTACAGACCCTTTGCTCATAGTTACAGCAATGGGGTTAGAAGTCCTTTGGTTACACTCCAAAGTGACCAGTTATATTTCCATTTACTTTTTTGAGCTGTTGTAAGGAACAGAAACAAACCTACCGGTATGTAGTAGCAATAGTGGAAGGTGACATGCTTTCAGATTTAACAGCGTAAAAGTTGGTGAAGGTGCAGGTCCTGGGTTATGCTTTTCATTGCCTCTCTTCGAATCACAAGGACCCTTGCGTAACCCTGCTTGAGCTTCTAACACAAGCAAAGCTTGTGTGCAGAGAAATTAACTTCAGATTTGTGAGTGGTCTATAATCGTAGGAACGGTGGTTTGCTAAAGGCATTGGGAATTGTGGGGTAAACGGGGGTTACCAGGATTCTTTGGGGGAAGTATTGCGGCTTAAATGCACAGTGCGTGCAGCCTTTGAAGTCCATCTTTACGTAGTATTATGGGGGAGGATCTTGTCTCTACTGCTGCTGGTGTTCTGTTTGATGCTCTTTGTGAGAAACAAGTCAAGATTATCAGAATAGTGTTGGGAGGTGCAATGTAATACCATGACTCATAGGAAATGATGCTAAATGATTTCCCCCCCCCACACACACACATGTGGCTGTGCTGTACCAGCCTGATAATGCTTCAGTAGTTCCTGGGAGCTTTAACCCTTGCAATATAGCTACGTACTTGAAAATTGGTAGCAATCTGTCAAAGTGAAAAAGCACACACATTCTTTCAAATCAATACTCTTGTTTAATATGCACCGGGTAAGAAAACAGTCTACCAAATAAAACAGCAATTATGAATGGTGATCCACTTCACAGGGCTGTGGAATACTGTTACTGAAAAGTTCTGTCTTTCCTGGAGATGTGTAACTGGGTTACATGTCCAGGCAGGAAGGATAAATCGAAGCTGATGAAGTGGAAAAGCAATACCAAATATGAGCTATATTTTGAATGTTAAAGGGGTGGTGCCTTAACTAGATATTTATGTTTGCATTACTTGGGGGTTTTATGGAAAAGCTTTGTCCTTATGAATTAAAAAAATGGTTCTGGTTTAACTTTTGGCTACAAGGCTCTGACTATATTCATTCTAGAATGTGTACCTGCAGAGGTAACCTCAATCTCTAACCAGTCCGCCTTTCAGATTCTTGTTTGCCCTCTTCTGTGGCCAATGCTGGATTTAACCCTGTCCTACCCATCGGCTGATGTCACAAGTCATAAACTACTTATTTAAATTGCAACAAGCCACATATGAAAACCCTGTTCACCCTTTTCAGCATGTCAATAGTTTGTTGTATTCCTCTCCTGCCAAATACTTTGAAACCAAAAGTTCTCTTTGGGAAAATTCTGTTATTTTAGTTTTGTACTAGTGGAAAAATTCCATCATAGAAATGGTAGAGAATTTATGCAAATGACCTCTGCATCATAGCTGGATTAGTTGTGCTTTACCCTGTGGGGAATAAAACCCAAAAGGTGTTTTCTTAGCTGTCATGAGTCAGTTTTAAACAATTTGCAAATTTTCATCTAGACTTGATAAAACAAGACCTTCCATATCAGTGTGCAAACCCACAACTGAAATTAGAATAAGCCATGAAATAGTCTGTTAAAACTAAAAGACATTTCATGCAATTAAGATTCCTGAGGGGATTTTGTAATTAGTTATGGTGTGCATAAGTGCAGTTTGAATGCCACTTGTTCAAGGAAGTTTGCTTCCTTTATTATACCTAATTGCTTCATTTGTCCCAGTCAGATCTAAATTACCGGTAACTTCATAAATGAGGAAACTTTCTAACCTAATAGTTGTGTTTCCTTAAAAAGTAACATATGATACCTCCCCATATTTAAAAAGCCCGTCCCTTGAAAGAACCTCTGATGTTTCTCTTCATATCCTTACTCGAACATTTTAAATGCGGATTTCCCTGAAGCTGCTTAGAAAAGTTGTCATTACTGGAAGAGAATTCAAAATGTTTTATAACATGCTCACTTTTAAACATAAGAACATTTATTTTTGTATAGATACTAATGAGCTGATTTAACAATGTTTTTTTTTTTTTACGAAATATGAAATGTGTTGCTCATATTTAAATAAATATAAAAAGTGGCAACTCTCAGTGCCGCGTTAAGGGTATTTCACAGCTGTTTGTTCAAATAACAGCTTGCTTTGCATTTGCTCCACATTTCTCCAAAATTGATTTGAAAATGGCGGGACCTACAGTTAAAAATGTGGCATACACACACATGCCGGCAAAAGCATTGTTAGCACCCAAACCAGTAAGTTTGCTGCAGAAGGGGCCTCAGTTCAAAAGGGTGATGGACTGACATTTGGAGGAGGACCTCAGAGGTGTAGCAGAACCCTTAGTCTCGGAAGTGCAAACTTTCCTTCTCATTCCTTAGCAGCAAGGTGCTCTGGCAGTTCTTGTGTACATTGTTATCCAGTGGGGAGGGCACCAGGTGGCGCATTGGAAGATGGCCGACAATAACATCTCTCCGACCCACACGAGGTAATTAAGAGGCTGCTATGGGAAGTATGCAGTCTTCCTGCCCCCCCCCCAAGGAGATGGGGGGACTGCCTTGCCAGCGGTGTCCATAATACACCCCCGGATTCGAAAGAAGGGGGTGCCCGGTCACTTGGCACAAGCCCTCGGTGAGGTCGGCTCTTCCTGACGCTGTCTCCAATTAGCGCGTGCTGGTTCGCTTTAGCTCGAAAATATAATTGGAAATATATAATTGGAAAGAAACTAAAGCACATACATCAAGCAAAGTTCGGGAGATAAGGCTGCTGATTAATGGATCTCTGGGACCGGAGCGACGGGCGGGACAAATAAATCAAGTGATGAATCACCATTAAGAGACTGGTATGTTTGGAGTGAAGAAGGGGGGGTGGAGGAAAAAACTTTTCTTTGCCTTATGTGAGTATTAATAACCCTCCACCCCAAAGAAAGAAGAATCGTTGCGTTTTATTAATCGCAAGCAGGAATTCAAGAACTGTGTGGGGTGAATTATTGATCAAAGAGAGGACTGGTAAATATCGGAGAACGGAGGAAAATTTTATGACGCAGTTTTAAATGGCGTCTTGCAAGACAGGCTTGTCTAAGAAAGACGGGGGGAGGAGGACCAGGATCATCGGAATGTGAATGATGATTGGAATGTGATCTAAACCTGGCAGAGCCCTCTGTGAGATATTTGGCAAGCCTGGGAAAATTAAAGGACAGACCGAGGATAAATTTTTTAAGGAGGTGTGGAATGGCAGCTGTCCCTATGAGATCTGACTTTTGGAGAGTGTAAAACCCACACAGAGGATGTTTGTTTTCGACCCGCTTGTGAAGATTATCAGAGATCGCAAAGAAAGGAATATATGACAACAACAAGATGAAGAAAGTAATAAAGAGACTATCTGGACAGAACTGTTTAATTAAAGCAGCAATAGAAGTGATGCTTGGACCCCCGTTCGGAGCTTGAAGTATGGGTACCCCCAACAAAATTTAAAAACCTGGCTGTATAATTTGGAACTAATGTGATTTGGAAATAATGTGATTTGATTGGCCTGTTAATAAAAATTATGTTTTTTTTAAAAAAACATTGTTATCCAGTGGGGGGAGAACCATGTGCAAGTAACTCATGGTTACATCTACCCCATACATTTAAAGCACATGGCTTCCCTAAATAAAATGGGCTTTTCCTTTTTTAGGCCTCTGGGTGGAATTTTTTTGCTTGTTTCCTAGTTTGCAGGGAGATGGAGACAGTTGTATTTTGATTTCCTTCCCCCAATGGGAAAGCGTGATAGCCTAAAGTGCTAGGAAATGTGGGTCTTGAGGCCTTTGGATGCCTGTATGAGGTTCAACTAGGTTGCTATGTTTTACCTCTCTTTTGTTAAATTTACTTCAGTGGCCTAGAAGGTTTGGGGCTCAGGAGGAGGAGAGGCTGTAGGCCTGGACAGAAGGCACTGCAGCCAATTTTGGGTTTCCCATCCTTGATGCACGTAAAGCACTTCCAAGTACAAAAAAAAGGTCTGGTATAAATGAAAATTTTAAGAAATAACAGCAGCAACATAAATGTGAAATGCCCCAGGTCCTCATCTATTCCTTACTTTTGTATCTTCCATATCCAAGAGAGAAACTTCTATCTGTGCTTATGCTTTTGGTCAATGATAAGCCATTTACTCATGTCAAACTCAGAGCGTCCTCAAGAGCATTATTCAAAGGCAGTGCCACAAGATGGCACTATCAACATAAGGAATTGGCATTTATCCTATCTGCACTAAAACATTTCCCAGGAAGGCAGACACACCAGCCCCTTGCAGTAAAAACAGACTTGTACCTTAAATATTATAGCATATTATTATTATTTTATATAGCTGTACAGTGGTACCTCGGGTTAAGTACTTAATTCGTTCCGGAGGTCCGTACTTAACCTGAAACTGTTCTTAACCTGAAGCACCACTTTAGCTAATGGGGCCTCCTGCTGCTGCGCCGCCGGAACCCAATTTCTGTTCTTATCCTGAAGCAAAGTTCTTAACCTGAAGCACTATTTCTGGGTTAGCAGAGTGTGTAACCTGAAGTGTATGTAACCCGAGGTACCACTGTATATCAATATTTTTCTCGATAGTTTACAAGCAAAACTTCAATAAGAATACAGCAAAACAATAATTGGAATAAACAGTGTTCGAACCAAGCTAATGTTTATGGAAGACAAGACTCGGTTTCTCCGGAGACCTCAATATGAGGAAAATCCCAGCTGCCTTTCTAAAATGCCTTAAGGAAGCATGCATGCTCAGTCTTACAGCTCGGAACAGGACACAGATGGTATCTAGGGTATGCATCCAGAAGCCAATCGCTGATCAGCATTGTCAGATTGCAGAAGGCGATCTATGGATGCCATAGCACTGGTATAACTTGTTCCTCAACGGTTGGAAAGTGGTTGTTGCTTGTTGGCATCTGTCTGTCTCCGGAGACAGTGGAGGAGTACGCCTTCACGGGTGAAGTCAAAGCGCTGGGGCAGGGGTCAGCAAACTTTTTCAGCAGGGGGCCAGACCTTGTGGGGGGCCGGACTATATTTTGAAAATAAAAATAAAAATTAATTCCTATGCCCCACAAATAACCCAGAGATACATTTTAAATAAAAGCACATTCTGCTCGTGTAAAAACACGCTGATTCCCGAACCGTCTGCAGGCCGGATTTAAAAGGCGATTGGGCCGTATTTGGCCCCTGGGCCTTAGTTTGCCTACCCATGCGCTGGGGCATTACAGTGCCTGCTGCGGCTGTGGAGACCAATACAGGAGAGACATGTTTTGCCAGAGCTGGGACAGATGAAGGTGTCTGGTGCTGCTGCTGCAGATGCACATGGCGTCGTTTCTTCTCAAAAAGGTGTTGCCCTGTAATGATGGGTGGCAATGGGGGGAAAAACTGGGTGCAGAAATCTTTTAAGCAATGGACACTATCTTTTCTAATCTTCCTTTCCTAAGTGCTCACAAACAGACTACAGTACTTTATTATCTGTTCCTACTGCAAAGTGCTGCCTTGAGTGGGGGCACCAGCCACTGTCCCTACCTGGTGGAAGGAGACATTGCTGCTGCTTTTGGCTTGGTACCGCGGGTTACAGACGCTTCAGATTACAGACTCCGCTAACCCAGAAATAGTACCACAGGTTAAGTACTTTGCTTCAGGATGAGAACAGAAATCGTGCTGCAGTGGCGCGGAGGCAGCAGGAGGCCCCTTTAGCTAAAGTGGTGCTTCAGGTTAAGAACAGTTTCAGGTTAAGAACGGACCTCCAGAACAAATTTAATACGTAACCAGAGGTACCACTGTACTTGCTTGCCCCTTACCTGTGGGCAGCAGAGCAGGAGGTCTGGAGAAGATGGACTGACTAGCCACATACATTGCCACCATCATTATTTTACCTTCACCCTGGGGTCAGATGATAGCTGCTGCATGGTAGTGATTAGAGTAGGACCTGGGTTCAAATCCCCACTCAGCCAGAAGCTCACTGGGTACAACCTTGGGCCAGTCACTGCCTCTCAGTCTAACCTACTGTACTTTCCCGTCTATAAGATGCCCCCTTGTATAAGACACACACACCCATTTTGGGAGACTAAATTTTAAGAAAATGAGGGGAGATGGCGCAAAGTTGTTGAGCCTCTCCCCCCACTCAGCTGCGGGCAGGAAACACAGGAAACACTCCCTAGATCATTTCCCATGCGCAGTGGCATTGGGTGACTGCCTCCAGCCATCCAGTTTGCAGGAGCACAACCTCCCCTGATGCTGCCGCGCACAGGAAACGATCCAAGGAGTGCTTCCTGTGCGCAGCGGCATCAGGTGAATTTGCGCTCCCGTAACAGAGCTGGCTGGTGGCATGCAGCTTCTCCCCACCACACAGCTGTGGGCAGGAAACACCCCCCAGATCGCTCCCTGCTCACTGCAGCATCGGGGAAAGGCACGCTCCCACCAACTGAATGGCTGGCGGTGCACCGCTCCCCCCCCCCGCCGCCATGTTACTATCCGTGTATTGGACAACCCCAGTTTTTTGACATGGTTTTTGTGTCAAAAAGCCTTGCCCAATACACAGAAAAATACGGTACTTCATAGGGTTATTGTAGGGATTAAAAGAGGAGGGAGGAAGAACCATACATTCTTGCAGACCCTCCAAGTGTCCCTATTTTCCAGGGACAGTCCCAGATTTACAGAAGCCGCCCCGATTTCTGATCTGATCCCAGAATGCCCCACTTTTCCTTAGGATGTCCCTATTGGAGAAATGTTGGGTGGTATGGGGTTATCTGACCCCCGAACCATCTGAAGCCAGCCCTGTATAGGGAATTTTTAAAAAATGTTTAATGTTTAATTATATTTTTAGGTATGTTGGAAGCAGTTCTGGGTGGCTGGGGCAACCCAGTCAGAGAGGTGGGGTATAAATAGTGAAATTATTATGTAATAGGACATGGGTAGGCTGGATCCGGTCCAATCGCCTTCTAAATCTGGCTTGTGGACAGTCCGGGAATCAGAGTGTTTTTACATGAGTAAAATGTGTCCTTTTATTTAAAATGCATCTCTGAGTTATTTTTGGGCATAGGAATTCGTTCAATTCCCCACCCCCAATATAGCCCGGCCCCCCACAAGGTCTGAGGGAGTGAACCAGCCCCCTGCTGAAAAAGTTTGCTGACCCCTGAAATAGGACGTCCCTGTTTTCATCAGAAAAATGTTGAAGAGTACAATCTTGAAGGAAAAGGTGGGATGTATACTATTTACTTGGCACATTTGTACCCTCTCTCCAGCCAAAAAAAGCTCATCAAATGGCAATACATACAACCAGAACAAGATTGCTGAGTTTTGGAATATGGTGTTTGCTGAGATCTTGCTGATAACTGAACAAACAATTACTCCATCCTTTTATCTGGCGCTTTTGAACCTGTATGTGGGAACAAGAATGGGATTAGAAAAGTAAATAACATTTCTCCCCTCTTAGCAGCAGCCCAGGGCTGCATTGCCAATCACTGGAAGGCTCTCAATGACCTGGATTGCTGGTATTCAAGGCAATTTGCCTTTCATGAAAAGATACCTCACAAGGTATGTGAAGGACAGAACTTGAATGAGCATATATATGTATATATATGCGCACGCAATTGTCTGGCTCATTGAAGACTATAAAGAAACTTTATTCTCAGTAATGATAGAACTCACAGGCAGAGAGCACTTTTATTTTTATACGTATTTATTGTTTGCAAAGGGAATCTCTGTATGAGTTAAAACTCTATTACCCCTTTGAAGCTGCCTTGTATCTTTGCACATTTGTCATTCTAGGCTGTGAACGCCTTGTGATTCTTCCCATTTTTTAAATTATTTCTTTTCTTTTTATGTTTGCATTTTTCTTTCTTATTTTTTAACAACACACAAGGGAAAAGGGGCAGGGAGGGAAGAGGAAAAATCAACTGCAAAACTCAGATACTGGTTTCTAAACATAAATGCAATAAAACGAAGGTGAAGGCCTTCTTGTTCCAACAGGCTTTTGGGAACGGATAGCATTTAATATGAGGGCTGGTGCAGTGCTGCCCCCTGAGAGGTGCTGGAACTGAGTTCGGGTAAGTTCTGGCTGGCAAGAAAAAAAACGCCCTTGCCTTTCCGAACAAAAAGGTCTTTGCCTTTGTTTCATTGCATTTATATATTCAGATATCAGTGCCTGAGTTTCGCTGTTGATTTTTCCTCTTCCATCTCCACCCCTTTCCCCTTGTGTCATTGAATTTATTTTTATTGTTTACTATATATGCATGTTTACTATATATGTTTAGGGAAGTTTTTAATGTCTGATGCTGTATTGCTTTTAATATTCAGCTGGAAGCCACCCAGAGTGGCTGGGGAAACCCAGCCAGATGAGTGGGGTATAATAATAATAATAATAATAATAATAATAATTTGGTGTATATATTACACCAAATAATAGTATATTTTAAAATGGGGTTTCAGAGTTTTTAGGGGTTTTTGAATGTTTTATGTAGTTTTTCAATGTCATTGTTCTGCATGGGACAATGACAATAAAGATATCAAAATCGAAATCTACCGTGTATACACACACACACACACACACACAAATATATATATATATATGTTTCTCCGCCCCATGATTTTTAGCTCCTCTTATCCTATCTGTAATCCGCCTTGGTGGAAAATGCGGGTAAATTTTAAATAATATTCAAATATGGCGGTCCTGCCCCCCCCCCAAGCTCAAGTAAAACAACAGAAATACTAAACTGACCAAACACGTCGGTTCTCCCACCCCAACAAAAATCCCGTCTACGCCCATGTTTAAATGTATTAAATTAATATATCAAGCCGAACAAATATGAAATGTGTACGTGCCGCCGGTGCGCTTTCTCACTCGGCTTCCCCTCCGTGAGGAGAAGCGGGCGCCTGGCGGGGCACAAACACATACTGAATAACGTTTAAATGCATTAAATCAATATCCTATCAATAAATATCAATAATATTTAATGAATAAATATTAAGTGTGTCAAAGTGGGTTCCGCCGCGCTGAGG
>JAXCMG010000020.1:34321127-34407186 GCA_034642415.1 Podarcis siculus | reverse complement strand
GCGGCCTCCTTCGCTTTCCCCTCGGCCTCCCTCCTCGCTCGGCGGCGGCGGAGGCGGAGGAAACTCCTCCCTCGTCGCGCCGCTTCCTTCCCTCCGGCTTCTCCCGGCCTCCGCCTCTCTCTCTCTCTCTCTCTCTCGCCCGGGCCATTTCCACAGATGAGGACGAGTCACCTGGCCGAGAAGGCGGCGGCAACGGCGGCAACCGGGCTGAGGTAACCGGGCTGAGGTAAGCGCCGGCTTCCCGGGCCGGCTTGGCTCTCTCCGTCTTGCCTCGCAGTTTCGCGGCCATGGCTTCCGCCTCGCCGCCTCGCGGTCCCCTCAGCCGAGGAACGCCGCCCTCTTCCCCGGCCGGGGAGACCCGGCTCAGGCGGGCGGGCGGGCGGGAGCCCTCGCCTGACAAGGCCTCGTTCTTCGGGGTCCGGGCCCGAAGGTCCCTCGCGGGCTTCGCTTCTCCTCTTCCTCGGGAGGTTTCGGTTCCGCCGCGCCTTCGCCGACCTGTTTTGCGCCGGCTTTCAGGATCGCTCTGCGCCCTTTTTGGTGCGCGTGGACGCGGAGGAGGCCCAGCAAGGCCTCCTCGCCGTGTGGAAGGAGCAGTCGGGGGTCTCTTGGCGAGGGAATGTGGCTTTAAACCTTTTATATATATATATATTGGGCTTTTGGCCTTTTCTCACATTTGCTTTCCCTCTCCGCAGATCAGTGGTGGCGCCACCTGTTTTTTGGGACTACAACTCCCATCATCCCTGACCACTGGCCCTGTTAGCAAGGGATGATGGGAGTTGTAGTCCCAAAACATCTGGAAGGCCGAGTTTGCCTATGCCTGGTCCTCTATGGCAGGCACCCCCAAACTTGGCCCTCCAGCTGTTTTGGGACTACAACTCCCATCATCCCTGACCATTGGTCCTGTTAGCAAGGGATGATGGGAATTGTAGTCCCAAAAACAGCTGGCGGGCCAAGTTTGGCCAGCACTGCTGTAGATGCATTGAGTGGGTGTGGTGACTCGTGTTTTGTTCTCCTCCTTGCACAAACCAAACTGGATGACTAGCTGAGCAACTTGCGGGGGGAAAGGTTTGTAGGGTGAGCCATGAGAAACTCTTTAAAAAAAAAAAACCCAACCTGGTCCAGGTTATCAAGTTATCAAGGCAGTTTTATCTGTTTCCACCCTGTTCCCATCCTAGGGGTTGGTTAAAAAACCTAGGGCTTAAAAACAACACATATTGCATTGCATGGGGTTGGACTAAATCATAATAATTATAATTATTTATTATTTATACCCCGCCTATCTGGCTGGGTTTCTCCAGCCACTCTGGGCGGCTTCCAATGGAATATTAAAATAAATAACCTATTAAACATTAAAAAGCTTCCCTAAACAGGGCTGCCTTCAGATGTCTTCTAAAAATCTGGTAGTTGTTTTTCTCTTTGACATCTGGTGGGAGGGAGTTCCACAGGGCGGGAGCCACTACCGAGAAGGCCCTCTGCCTTGTTCCCTGTAACTTGGCTTCTCGCAGCGAGGGAACTGCCAGAAGGCCCTCGGCACTGGACCTCACTGGGTCCCTTTCAGCTCCACAGTTCTGTGATTCTATGAAACACATGGGTTCATTACTCCATTTTTATTCTTTTTAAGTTTTATATAAACTTACAAAGTTATGCAAATAATTAAAAGCTGGTGGATCCTGCTCAGCCACCAAGTGAAAAATCCTTTGTTGCTTGCGTGGTGGTTCATTTGCTTCTAACTGGATAAGGCCTGTCGTAACAGAGAACTTGCTGTTTTATTTTATTGTTAACAGTCTGGCCTGTACCCATGTCCTTAGGGCTAGCTTGCAGCAAGGAATGAAAATTTTTGGGAAATTTGTAATTAAATAACAATAAAAGAGCACCGAAACAAAAATGCATGGAGTAAAAATAAAGCTATTATTTATTTCAGTACAGCGAAGGGATGGAACTGGCAGAAGCTGATAGTTTTAGGCAATGGCATTACAAGCTGGTGCTGTTAAATGCCTACCTATGCATGGGCGTAGCCAGGACTTTTGTTAGGGGGCAGGCCTTTTGTTGGGGGGGGGGACAGAACCTCAGTTTTCTATGTATTTTTATTGATTGATTGGAGGCAGTTGCCCCCCCCCGGTACACCCATGTACCTGTGCACATTATTGACCATTCAAGTGGGAAATACTCAAGCTTGCCCTCTTGATGAAACCTTGGGGAAGAGAGTTCTGTCTAGATATAGACACATTTGGTACTGCAGATATCAGGACACATTTTCTGCTGATTCCCTGAGATGGTAGTGAATATGACGCTTTGAAGAGTGTAACTGAGTACAAGAGAAGTCCGCCTCTTAAACTTGTGTACAGTCATACCTTGGGTTACAGACGCTTCAGGTTGCGTTTTTTGGGGGGGGGGGTTATGGACCCGCTGAAACCCGAAAGTACCGGAACAAGTTACTTCTGGGTTTCGGCGGTCGCACATGTGCAGAAGCGCTAAATCGCACGGATCACGCATGGATCACGTTCGCAACCCGAGCATCCACTGTAGTGCCAAAGCCACTTTCCAAAGGGTTCATGGTCAGTCCCATGGTTTCTAGAAAACAATTTAAATCCAGCATACACACTAGACCTCTTGTAAAACGTGTGTTTGAAACTGATGCCCCGTGAAGTTTCCTTGCAGTTACCAAGGGTGGCATCGTGTAGTGTTTGTCCAATAGTAGTAGTAGTAATATGATGATGATGATGATGATGATGATGATGATATATTATTTATATCCCACCCATCTGGCTGGGTTTCCCCAGCCACTCTGGGCGGCTTCCAACAATTAAAAACATAATAAAACATCAAACATTAAAAACTTCCCTAAACAGGGCTGCCTTCAGATGTCTTCTAAAAGTCAGGTAGTTGTTTATTTTCTTGACATCTGGTGGGAGGGCGTTCCACAGGCCAAGCGCCACCACCGAGAAGGCCCTCTGCCTGTTTCCCTCTAACCTCACTTCTCGCAGGGAGGAAACTGCCAGAAGGCCCTTGGAGCTGGACCTCAGCGTCCGGGCAGAACGATGGGGGTGGAGATGCTCTTTCAGGTATACTGGACCAAGGCCGTTTAGGGCTTTAAAGCTCAGCACCAACACTTTGAATTGTGCTTGGAAACGTACTGGGAACCTAACTCTGAGTGCAGCTTAGTAAGTCTTCACTGGGTTTCAGAGGTTATAGCAGGGATGTGCAGTTTAAGGCTAGCAGGCCAGATGTGGCCCTTCTGGCCTCTCCATCTGGCCCTTGGGACTCTTCCCCAGGCCACATGCACATCAGCCCTGTTCCCCCACCATCCTCAGTGCTTTGCCTGACTGGGCTGTACCTTGGGACTGTGATAGGGCTCTTGTTTGTCTGGACATACTGGAGAGGCATGTGCCTGAGTGCAGAAGCCCCTGGCTTTTGTGTGGCTAGAATGTTGCCTGCTGTGTGAAAGTTCGCATCCTGCCACTTCCCTCTGGCCTTGGCCACAGCTGGTGTATAGCCCTTGGATGGGTCAAAAAGGGTTCTGAACCCTTTTCAGGCAGAAGTACTGCTGGTAGGCTCCTTGTCAGTGGCAGGTTACTGAAATTCCCAAAATGGGGAGCGGGAGGCACTGAAATTTTCCAGGATCCACTGGATCTCAAGCCAGCTCCACTCCTGTGCAGTCCTCCCAACCATTAGGCCGGCTAATGTGCTCAGTGCTCAGCCAGGATTTGGATTGCTCTGCTAAGGTTTTAAAAGACCTAGATCAATACTAAATATTGTTGTACCATTGTACATACTTAAGCCATCAGTGGTTTTAATATCAAATTGTGCATTGTTTTGAGGTTAAAGAAAGAACTTTTAGACACCTTTTGTGTGTGGCACACAATCAATTATGGTTTCTTGTTGAAGTACAGGGTGCCGGTATACTTCCATCGCATAAAATTGTAAAATGAAAGGATTTTTTTAATGCAGAAAACACGTATCTGGTGTTTGCTTTTTGGCTCAAGTGACAGAATAAATATAGGTTATTAAATCTGTAAGTATTAGTGAGGCCAGGATAGTAATACAAATCTTGGAAGGGACATGAAGTAACTTTATAAAGGCAAATATGAATGTAAATTGAGTTCAAGGATGCTGACATTCTCCCTGCAACTCTTTATGAAGTGGTGGAGAGAAACATGTTGTGGCTTGGCTGGTTTCTAGGTCTGATTTCTCAATGGGGAACTCTTAATTTGTAATCTTGGGTCTTACAATAAGTATTTTATGAAAGTATATTTCCTTCTTGAGAAACTGCTTCACAGAAGTTCACAAACCTTACAAATGTATTGAAAAGTATTTGTCAATCTGTGCGAGCTGATGTCCTATGCACTGTAGACGAGGAAAATGTGAAGAGCAGGAAAAAGTTCATAATGTTTTTATGTGTAGGCATGCACCTCCTTTACTGTAGGAGATTCTTGTAATGGATGTTATGTGGACACTCTGTTTAATAAGTGTATTTTAGAAAGCAATAATTTGATTGTCTTCTATAAATTAGTAACTGGATGGCTTTGAAGTGGACCAAATCAATCAGCTGCTATATAAAGCAGTGTCTTTAATTTTAACCAATATAAGAACTTTTGATAGTTACTGGTATAAATAAAGGGATGTGGACCTTTTTCATCTTGTGAGCAACCTTTTGGGAGCCACATGCAGGGTCAGACGAAAGTTGGCAGAGAAACAGATACAACTCCTTGTACAGGAGGCTATATCCCTATTCCCAACCATACATCAACATCTCTCAATTCTCTGCCCAAGCAAGCAAGAAGCATTCTCTCAATTCAAGGACACATTTCAGAGGAAAAAGCATTCAATGGGTGAAGGGGTGTTGCCTCGGAAAAGACTTGGGCCATATTAAGGTAAAGGGACCCCTGACCATTAGGTCCAGTCGTGGCCGACTCTGGGGTTGCAGTACTCATCTCGCTTTGTTGGCCGAGGGAGCCGGCGTATCGCTTCCGGGTCATGTGGCCAGCATGACTAAGCTGCTTCTGGCAAACCAGAGAAGCACACGGAAACGCCGTTTACCTTCCTGCCGGAGCGGTACCTATTCATCTACTTGCACTTTTGACGTACTTTCGGACTGCTAGGTTGGCAGGAGCAGGGACCAAGCAACGGGAGCTCACCCCATCGCGGGGATTCTAACTGCCGACCTTCTGATCGGCAAGTCCTAGGCTCTGTGGTTTAATCCACACCGCCACCCGCATCCCACATTGGGCTATATTACCCTGGTATAAATGCTCTTTAGAAGAGGGGATTCACTCCCATTCTTTCTAGTAATAGACCTATAACGCTTAAAGTGATTATTCAAGTCAGGGATGGGAATTCTGTGACTTACGGATCTCCTTAAGCCCACCAGCCTCTCCATTTTGCCCAGTAGGCCATTTCAGCCAGGCCATGTTCACTTGCTGTGCAGGTACAGGTGGAGCTTGGGTGAAAGGCGCTTGCACAGTGCTTCCCAAGAACCCAACAATTGGCACTTCAGAAGCGCTTTGCAAGCACGCTTAAGAAGCACTAAGTGCAGGGCTCGCAAAAGCAATCAGCTGATTGTTAGGTGGTTTGGAAGCTTCCAGTTCTTAAAGCAGCTTTTAAAATGGAACATTTTTTCCTTTCCAAAGGAAGCAGTTTGTAGTCAAAAGTGCTTCCCCCAGTTCTTTGAATGCACGCTGCTTTCTCAGCAGAGGGAAAGAGTATTTCCCCTCAGCAGAGGCTTCAAAAAGTCTCCCTCTGACTGATGATCAGCACCCAGTAGGCAAAGTTGGGCCATGGTGAAGATAAGGTTCTGGCCCGTTGACCAGATCTAGTTCCCCATCCCAGGTCAAAGTGGGCAGAATTATTTGGAGGACACCTGTTTGGTACTCAGGATATCAGATAACTAATGAATGAAATACTCTATCCATTTGTTCCTTTTTAATTAATGTTGGTAACAATGAGGATATCTGGAATAGGATATCATTTAATTTTCTTGTTTCCTTTTCTTTCAAATTTGATCTCTGCCTTGCGATTTCTTTATAAATCATATTGTGTATGCAGCTTTCATGAATTAACCTGATAAGAGATGTTTGCTTACTGGCTTAGATTAGTATATGAATACTGAAATGGAAAGGAACACACTAAACAGACCATAATCCCTGAAACATTTTAAATACATTAGGCACAAGACCTACATGCATAAAGTTGTATTCAGTTTCCTTGTTTATCTGAAACGCAAACTGAAACTTGCCTAACACTTTCAGGTGCTTCTTAAACAAAGCTGGGGATTTCCCTCATTGGTAATAACCACAAACATAAATTAAAGCTAATCATACTGACTTTCCGGTACACTACTGTGTATTTAGGACTCTGCCTGTGCTCTCTTATCTACCATCTTGTAGAAAGAGGGCTGCTTCATCTACTGTGTATTTTGGACAATGGTTTGTCCCTTCGTTTCTCCTCTATGAGTTTGGACGCCTTTCGAGGTATCATTGGCAGACTCTGCATGAAGATTCCTGAGATGGGGGCGGTGGTTTTTGTTGAGGTTGGGTTACCAACTCCCATTTTGAATTAAGATCCCATTTTGAATTAAGACCTAATTGCCACCTTGGTGTAAGTTTGCCTTCATAGGTTTGGCAGCCTCTTCAGATATTATCACCAAAGTTGACTTGCTGATCAGAAGGTTGGCGGTTCAAATCCCCGCGACGGGGTGAGCTCCCGTTGTCCGGTCCCTGCTCCTGCCAAGCTAGCAATTCGAAAGCACGTCAAAGTGCAAGTAGATAAATAGGTCCGGCTCTGGCGGGAAGGTAAATGACATTTCCGTGCTCTGCTCTGGAAACATGCTGGCCACATGACCCGGAAGCTGTATGCCGGCTCCCTCAGCCAATAAAGCGAGATGAGCACTGCAACACCAGAGTCGGTCATGACTGGACCTAATGGTCAGGGGTCCCTTTACCTTTACTAGTGTGGCCTGATGGGACAGTGTGGGCCAATACAATCTAGTCTCAAATACAAGAGTGGGTGGCGCTGTGGTCTAAACCACAGAGCCTCTTGGGCTTACCAATCAATCCACTCGACAGTGGTAAGCTCCCATTTCTCTGTCCCAGCTCCTGCCAACCTAGCAATTCAAAAGCATACCAGTGCGAGTAGATAAATAGGTACTACTGTGGCAGGAAGGAAAACGGTGTTTCCCTGCGTTCTGGCACTCGTCACGGTGTCCCATTACACCAGTAGCGGTTTAGTCATGCTGGACACATGACCCAGAACAGCTTCTGTGGACAAACACCGCCTCCCTTGGCCTGAAGCGGGATGAGCACCGCCCCCCCCATAGTCGCCTTTGAGTGAAGTTAACTGTCCAGAGATCCTTTACTGTTACCTTTTTTACCTAAATCTCAAATATGCCACAAGGAGTAAGAAACTGAAAGCTGCTGTCTCCAGAATTCAAGAGAAGGGAGGCAAGTTACTTGCTGCCAGTGTTCGAAAGGCGTGAGGTGCATTTTGCACCTGGATTTCGATGATTTGCAACCAAGTAAACATTCCTGGGCACCAGAATGGCACCTGACATCTCCACCATCTTGAGGTGCATGCCTGGGGATCGTTGGATCTGGACTCTTTTCATACACTAGCACCCCATCCTGTAGAATTCGATCAGTTAAATTTTATCTGCCCAATCAGAATGAATTTCTGGAACTGGTTTGCTTTTTCTGTGCAGCCTGAGCAAGAGTAGTCACCGCTAGGAAAAAGAGCTTGGGGTAGGCCAGGTATGTGGACTGTCCCTGGATCAAGAGACTTTTCAAGGTTGTCATCTGAACTGAGAATCAATCACAGTTAGTCCAAAATTTGAAAAATAAGACTTTAGTCCTGCCCAAAAATGGCAACTAGATATTCCGTTTTGGCGACTGACCTTGGTTTAGGGAGTCATTTGACTCCTAGCTTATATATCTTGAGTTTGTAACACTGCTTGCAGCATGGTAAGGGATGCGAAAAAGACACCTGTATATGCAATATGGGATGCGGGTGGCGCTGTGGGTAAAACCACAGTGCCTAGGACTTGCCGATCGTATGGTCGGCAGTTCGAATCCCCGCGGCGGGGTGAGCTCCCGTCTTTCGGTCCCAGCTCCTGCCCACCTAGCAGTTCGAAAGCACCCCTAAGTGCAAGTAGATAAATAGGTACCGCTTTATAGCGGGAGATCACTGCAGATGGTGACAGCAGCCACGAAATTAAAAGACGCCTGCTTCTTGGGAGAAGGGCAATGACAGGCCTAGACAGCATCTTGAGAAGTAGAGACGTCACCTTGCCAACAAAGGTCCGTATAGTTAAAGCCATGGTTTTCCCAGTAGTGATGTATGGAAGTGAGAGCTGGACCATAAAGAAGGCTGATCGCCGAAGAATTGATGCTTTTGAATTATGGTGCTGGAGGAGACTCTTGAGAGTCCCATGGACTGCAAGAAGATCAAACGCATCCATTCTTAATGAAATCAGCCCTGAGTGCTCACTGGAAGGACAGATCGTGAAGCTGAGGCTCCAGTACTTTGGCCACCTCCTGAGAAGAGAAGACTCCCTGGAGAAGACACTGATGCTGGGAAAGATGGAGGGCACAAGGAGAAGGGGGTGACAGAGGACGAGATGGTTGGATAGTGTTTTCGAGGTTACCAGCATGAGTTTGACCAAACTGCGGGAGGTAGTGGAGGACAGAGGTGCCTGGCGTGCTCTGGTCCATGGGGTCACGAAGAGTCGGACACGACTAAACAACAACAACAAATTATAGCGGGAAGGTAAACGGCGTTTCCGTGTGCTGCGCTGGCTTGCCAGATGCAGCTTGTCACGCTGACCACGTGACCCGGAAGTGTCTGCGGACGGCGCCGTTTCCCGGCCTCTAGAGTGAGATGAGCGCACAACCCTAGAGTCTGACAAGACTGGCCCGGGCAGGGGTACCTTTACCTTTACCTTTATATGCAGTATATTGTGTTTATACCCCCCCCCAACAGCTGATACATTTAAAACAAAACTTAAGTAATAGAAGAACATATTTGGCTAATATTGCACATTGGAGTCTAAATGTTTTTATGATCGTTTTTCTGAACTGAAGACATTACCTTAAAAGCAGTAGAAAGTTTTGCCGACTTTGAGCAAGATTGAGCACACAAAACCTAATGCATCTGATGAAATTAACATTGCCCCTCAAATCAGGGTGTATTGACAGGAAAAGTCTATGTGTGCTGTAGTGGGATTCTCCAGCTTTTTCAAAATACTGAATAAAATTAATCATGAAGACAAAATCCCCACCATTTCAAGTAAAGCTAGAACTCTTTGTTCAGGAAACTCCCACAAAGAAAAGCATTTGTGTGCAATACTAGAAGCTGAAGCATCAGTCGGGGTTTTACAAAGCGATGGTTGCTGTTTGATTTTTCTCTTTAATCATTAACCTTCTTGCTGCTATTGATTGGCAATTCTCAGGTTCAGAAATATCAATACTGTTGTCTCGGCTAGGTGTTTGGAAAGGTTTTGTTATTGTTAACAGAAGGCAGTCCTGAGTTTTTTCCCCTTTTTTATTTTATGCCCTCCAGTCCACTTCTATTGCTTTCCTGTTGGTATATCACCTTCTGCTGAGAACATGAAGCTGTCTAGTTTTGTTGCAGATAATCCCTCCTATACTCAAGGTGGTAACGGAATGGAGGTGCTGCTGACAGGAGGCTACATAATGGGCAGCTGATCCTATAATCACTACAATTTAGTATTGTTGTTATTATATTATTTATTACATTTCCATACCGTCCTTCATTCAGAGGATCATAGGGTGGTTTACAAAATAAAAACACACAAATGCATACCTTAATAATAAACAAACAGTAACCCCACACATAGTTTATAAAGCCATACATTGTTTCTGTAGCCAAAAACCTGGGAGAAGAAGGTATGTAAAGATGTGTAATGAAGTTGCCAGGCAAGCCTCCATGGGGAGAGCATTGCACAAACAGGGAGCCACCACAGAAAAGGCCTCTTCTCATGTTGCCACTCTTTGGACCTCTCATTGAGGAGGGACGTGAAGAAGGGCCTAAAATGATGGTTATGGGGCCAGTTCATATGGTATACAAAGTAATTCTCTTTTCTCTCACCACTTTTTCTCACTAAAATTTAGTTCTGTATTGGTAAATGACATCAGGGGCAAACTTTTGAAAACAGGTGTTTTGTTCTACTTCATCTCAAATGAATTGGTTTTTTGGGGTGTGTGTGACATATTCTTGAGCTTTGTCAGGGTACAAGGAACCTCATGAAGGTGACTCAGAGCCTCTAATGAGCCTTCATTCTGGTGCATGAGCTTAGCTTGCCAGTTTTTCCTGATCTCATGTTCCAGCACAGGGTCACCCGGTGCTGCTGGGCTGCCTGTAGGGAGTCTCATACCTTGCATGTTCTTCACACAGATATATGATCTCAGCTTCAGTAAAACGTTGCCAAGCTTTCTGTTTCTTGTGATCTAGCAAGGGTCCAGGCAGGCAAAAACATGTCTGAGCTTAAAGCAGAAATTTGGGCCTGCTTAAAACATGGGCCAGGGATGTGGGTGGCGCTGTGGTCTAAACCACTGAGACTTGGGCTTGCCGATCGGAAGGTCGGCGGTTCGAATCCCCGCGACGGGGTGAGCTCCTGTTGCTCGGTCCCAGCTCCTGCCAACCTAGCAGTTCAACAGCACATCAAAATGCAAGTAGATAAATAGATACCGCTCCAGTGGGAAGGTAAACGGCGTTTCTGTGTGCTGCTCTGGTTTCGCCAGAAGCGGCTTAGTCCTGCTGGTCACATGACCCGGAAAAACTGCGGATAAACGCCGGCTCCCTCGGCCAGTAAAGCGAGATGGGCACGCAACCCCAGAGTCGTTCGCGAGTGGAGTCCTTTACCTTTTTAAAACATGGGCCAGGGTTTTCATGACTGCCATTTGCTTCCTTTCTACCCCACAGCTTCTAGGGTGGTCCTCTTTACCAGGCATACAAATACCCCCCCATGCCCCAAGTAACAGTTTAGTGTTTATTATGGCAGCACCTGCACTTTGGAACTCGCTGCCCCCTGAGGTCAAGCAGGTCCCTTCACTGTAGTCTTGCAGGGGCCTGCTAAAAAACAAACCCCCAAAGTTTCTGAGCTGGCACCAGCCCCTCTTCCATAACCTAGGATGTGGAAATGCCTGTGCTTGAATGCACAGACTTCACCTAGCCAGCCCACTAGTAACGGTTTGCCAGCCCAGTCTTGGGACTCCAGCTGCTTGTTACACTAACTGTTGTCCTTCAACAAGCCACACTAAATGCTGTTGGTTCGACATTTCCGCTTGTGCCTAGCCATGCCTTTGACCTCCCATGCAACTGCAGATCCTTGCAACCTGTGACTTGCCTTATGTACCATTCACGTTTGAAAAGAAAAGACTTCTGCAAAACCGGAGCCGTGAGTTCCAGTTCCTCATCAGACAGGGAGAGCCAGGACGGTAGATACTGACAGGTGGTCTGGACATTTAAAGAGAGGGGGAGGCAGATTGAAAATATGTTCTTGTGTGGTTGTGAAAGCAACTGGGAAGATGGCACTTGTAGGAAGTACCATTTTTAGCAATCTTGAAAATATAGAAGTAGAATCAGAACATAAGCGGAGCCCTGCTGGATCAGGCCAGTGGCCATCTAGTCCAGATCCCCGTTCTCACAGTGGCCAGTGAGATGCCTCTTCTGGGAAACAGGCAGGCGGGATCTGAGCACACTCTCCACTTGTGATTCCCAATAATTGGCATTCAGGATCATTCCTGTCCCCGAACCTGGAGGCAGAGCATAGCCATCATGGCTAGTAACCATTGATCGCCTTATCTTCTGTGAATTTCTCTGATCCTCTTTCAAAGCCATCCAAGTTGGCCGCCTTTGCCTTCTGTGGCATTGAGTTCCATCGCTTAACTATGCACTGTGTGAAGAATTATTTTACCTGTCCTGAATCCTGCCCCTGACGCTATAACTTTACTTGTAAGAGGAGTTTCTCCATCCCCTTGGATCACTTTGGTTCTCCCTTTAACGAACCTTTTCCAACTCTTCAATACAGTCATACCTCATGTTACATTTGCTTGAGGTTGAGCGTTTTTATGGCGACCCGGAAGTAACTGAATGAGTTACTTCCGGGTTTTGTCGCTCGCGCATGCGCAGATGTGCAAAATGACGTCACGCGCAGAAGCGGCGAATCGTGAAACGCGCAAACATAGGTTGCGTTCTGTTCAGGTTGCGAACGGGCCTCCGGAACGGATCCCGTTCACAACCAGAGGTACCACTGTATGATTTTTGAGGTGAGGCAACCAGAACTGTACACAGTGTTCCAAATGCGGTCACGCCACAGATTAGTACAGCGACATTGTGATAATGGTGGCACAGGGATTGTGATTGCTCAGGCAATATGTGGTATTTGAAACAACTAATTAATTATTTTTTTTCTCTCTCTGTCTCTTGCCCACAGAGCACTCTCTGGTCCCCTACCCGTTACTATGAGTCTGCTACACAGTAACAACAGCAGCTTTGAAGCCAGTGGTCAGGATAGCGGCTGCTGTGCAGCTATGGCCAGCTGTTCCATTGCTGGAGCCAAAGAAAAAAGCATCAACACCAGTGTCAGCAATGGCACTGGCGGGACACTTTCAAACTCTTTCATGGAAGAAATCCAGGGCTATGATGTGGAGTTTGACCCTCCGCTGGAAAGCAAATATGAATGCCCAATCTGTCTGATGGCTCTCCGGGAAGCAGTGCAGACACCATGCGGACACCGTTTCTGCAAAGCTTGCATTGTCAAATCCATAAGGTAAAGGAGCAGTAGACTTGCGGCAGTAGTTGAAGTCATTGTCTGTAACGAAGGGCAAATCATAGCGCTCACCGTTGCACATGTTTCTGAGACACTGGGTTAGTGATTACGTTTCCATGTCAGCACTGACTTTGCAAGTAAACTTGAGTTTGTAGCCCATCTCCAAAGCGTCAGTTGAACAGTTTTTCTCATGTATGCCTAAAGTGTCAGATGGAGTGCAGTTTTAAACAAGAGGAAGCTCCCAATTACACTTGGGATGTCAAAAGAAAAGAAGTGTGAAGTCTAGGTACAGATGGACCAGGTTGCAAGCCAGCTAGAAAGATAACCTGCCTTTCACTGGTGCCGCATAAATCTGATGTCGCAAATTCCCTCTTAAAATTTATGTATTTTTAAAAAGCTAAAAGTATCAGGGATAAGGGTGGTTTGGGGTGAGAGGGGCTACCTTATTATTGGAAGATCCAGCATTTCCCTTGACTAGTAACCCAAATGGCCAGTTTATCACCCTTGATGTGTTCCATCTTGCGAATGGGGTGTTGGGATATCCTATCTCAGCTGCAGATGCCTTCAATGGGTTGAATCCAGGAAAATGTGAGCAGAACTCTATCTGTACAATGGGAGCTTTCTGGCTTCTCCCCCCTCCCCCACAAAAAAAGCTGTTCTTGAGTCCACTGGAATGGTGTGGGATGAGCCTTGGGGGGGCGGTATGCAGCAGGAGCCAAGCCAGAACTGGAGAATATGATGACTGCAAGAATAATTTTATTTGTTATTTATTTTATTTCAAGATTTGTAAATTGCTCTACATTCAGAGAATTCACCAGCAGTGTACAGAAAAAATGCTTTTATGTTGCTTTCCGCTGCCCTTGTGTTTTGCAAGTAGGCAGTATATAAATACATTTATTAACAAATAAATAAAAATATATAAAGTAACATGGCACATAAAATGTTACAAAACTGGCAAGAATAACTAAAACACAGAATTTGCATTAATAGATATACAGTAAACCCGCAAATTATGGGTTCTGGGGATCACTCTTAAAGCCAAAATAGTGTATAGTTAAAACACATTGGTTGCAGTAGTGGGTAGGATTGCCAAAAAAAATTCCCCTGGACGCCCACCCCCTTTTATTTATTTATTTTAATTTGCCAAGTGTGTGAAGCTGATTGTGCACGAGTTAAATGTGTGTAACTTGCAAGCTTACTGTAGGCTGAATATTCTGTTTACCTCTCTATGATGTATATTATTGCTCTTTTTGATAGAGATGCTGGTCATAAATGTCCAATCGACAACGAAATTTTACTCGAAACTCAACTCTTTCCTGACAACTTTGCAAAACGGGAAATCCTATCGCTGATGGTGAAGTGTCCCAACAAGGGCTGTCATCAGAAGATGGAACTCAGGCATTTAGAGGTGGGCTTTCAGGGTTTCTTTTTGCAGAATTGCCGCCCAGTCCTGAGCTGTGTCAGCATACCATAAGACTTTTTGGAATAGCTCAAAGGACACCTTGTCCCCATTCCCTCTCTTAGGACGGTGGTAGTTATGGTTGCTACACCTGTGGCCCAGTGAAGTTGTGACATCCAGGTGACTTCAGGAAGGTCCGTCGATCAAATTTTTCCCTCCAGTAACATCAGATTAAAGAAGTGAAGAGGGTTTGGGACATGCTTTAGCTGTTATTGCAGAAGCACCTGTCAGTGCTGTACTGTAGCATGTTTGATTGGTGTCAAGCATATTGTTGATTTTGCAAAGTCTGTTTCTCTTAAAATATAATAAACAGATCTGTGCCCTATTGCAAAAGTGCCACATTTTCTAAAGTACTTTAATTGAGGAAGCTGTGAAATCTGCGCGGATCATTGTTGCATGAATATTGAGAAGTTATGTATGTACTTTCATGTAAGAAATCTGAATTTTTGAGGCAGCCCTTGATTTAGAAGCAGTTATGGGCTGAACTTGGAAATCCAGAAATTGAATCGGGGAACCCACTTCCCTCCATATAAACAATATAATTAATAATTTCTCTTCCCTGGCAGTAAAACACAACAATAATAAATTAAACAACTAACAATTTGCTGCCTTTTCATGACCCTAAAATCGACTGTTGAGGCAGCTACCTCAGTCTGCCTAGCCTCATACAACTTTGCAAAACAGAAAATCTAGAAAAGTTACTAGCTTGACAGCCCACTTATCCTGTGCAAAGTTCTTTGTAGCTTCCATGAAAAACCAGGTTGGAGGAACCCTTTCTCTTCGGCTCTTAAAAGCTTTCCAGTCTGCTCACCCAGAATTGCTTGATCTCACCATGTGGCTATTTACAAGTCTTAGCTGAATTCAACTTGAACATTACTTTTTATTTTTTGCACCCCCAAACCATGGGAGTAATTGACATGAAGACACTCGCCTCAGATTGGCTGCCACGATCTTCAGTCTATACTTTAAGTCTGCTTCGGAATCATTTTGTGAAGTTTATAGGCTAAATTGCTATTTGATCTCATTTTCTTCCACAGGACCATGAGCTGCATTGTGGCTTTGCTCCAGAGAAATGTCCCCAGTGCCATGGCATTTTCCAAAAGAATCAGATACAGGATCATATAAAGCAAGAATGTCCACGACGACAAACCTCCTGTCCAAACTGTGCCGTGTGGATGCCTTATGAAGAAAAAGAGGTAAGTTTCAAAATATGCAGCTTAATCAGAACAGTTGTGTTTGTTTATTTAAATGAAGCTTATTTAACAAACGTTTGCTAAAATTAGAAATAATTTTTTCTTCCTGCGTTGTCTGATAAGAGTGTCAGTATTTTACAGAATATCTATATGATATTCACAAAAATTTCACCATGATTTTCTTTTTACTTATTCCCCCCCACTCCTCACAAGCAGCTGGATTTTTATTTTTATATATAAATCTCAGGTGTTTTTTTTAAAAAAATTTGCCTTAAAATAAATAAATCCACACGTCCCAGTTCCATCTCTCAAGCAGTTTATCCTCTTAGTTTGAAACTGAACCTCACACCTGGACTTCAGGCATTTTGAA
This sequence comes from Podarcis siculus, assembly GCA_034642415.1. Lineage (NCBI taxonomy): Eukaryota > Metazoa > Chordata > Lepidosauria > Squamata > Lacertidae > Podarcis > Podarcis siculus. The sequence goes on along the minus strand of JAXCMG010000020.1, from coordinate 34,391,383 downwards.
CTTCCTTTTTTGCCATGTGTTTTCTTCCAAGATTCCCAGCTGGTGGTCTGCTGATCAAGTCTGGCCCCAGAAAAAAATAATCAAAGTGTGAAAAAAGCTCCCCATTGCTTTCCTTTTGTAAGAAAAGTAGGTTTCTAAGGTTGTTTTTTTGTTTTGTCTATCTTCCTTTTGTGCTTTCCATGTATTATCCTCCATAGATTAGCCAGAGTCCTTCCTTGTTGGATTATGCTACTGTTCTTATAGGCCAAAGACACTCATGAGGCCGTAAGGCTATGTAGCAAAATAGACTTCTGGACCACTACTTAGTGACAAGAAAACACAGATTTCAAAACACCAAGGACCTGCTGGTCTTAATATCATTTAACCATATTCTACAAAGGTCTGCTGACTAGATACGTGTGCACCTCCTGAATTAATACCTGGACTTCAGGCATTTTGAACTTCATTTTTTGCCATGTGTTTTCTCCCAAGATTCCCAGCTGGTGGTCTGCTGATCAGGTCTAGCCCCAGAAAAAAATTATCAAAGTGTGAATCAATCAATCAATCAATCAATAATAAATTTTATTTATATCCCACCCTCCCCAGCCAAGACCGGGCTCAGGGCGGCCAACACCAGGTATAAAAACAATTGATTGAAATACAACTTAAAAACAAGATTAAAGTACAACATTAAAATGCAGCCTCATTTCAGTAGGAACTCAAATCAAAAACTTTTTGGGGGATGAAAACGTCAAATCTTCACCAAGGCCAGCTATCCAGACGTGGGCCAGAAAAAAAGCCAGGGAAGTCCCCAAATAGGACTTCCAACACAGAAGGAGAAAGGAAAAAAGAAAGATCAAGTTGATTCCAAGCCAAAGGCCAGGCGGAACAACTCTGTTTTACAGGCGCCGCGGAAAGAAATCAGATCCTGCAGGGCCCTGGTCTCATGAGACAGAGCATTCCACCAGGCTGGAGCCAGTGTTGAAAAGGCGCTGTCTCTGGTTGAGGCTAATCTGACTTCCCTAGGGCCCGGGACCTCTAGGGTGTTGCTGTTTATGAACCTTAAGGTCCTCCACGGGGCAGACCCACGGGACAGGTGGTCTTGTAAGTACGAGGTTCCAAAGCTCCCCATTGCTTTCCTTTTGTTAGAAAAGTAGGTTTCTAAGGTTGTTTTTTTGTTTTGTCTTTTTAATCTTCCTTTTGTGCTTTCCACATAATATCCTCCATAGATTGGCGAGAGTATATGTGAAGTCCTTCCTTGTTGGATTATGCGACTGTTCTTACAGGCCAAAGACACTCATGAGGCCGTAAGGCTATGTAGCAAAATAGACTTTTGGACCACTACTTAGTGACGACAAGAAAACACAGATTTCAAAACACCAAGGACCTGCTGGTCTTAATATCATTTAACCATATTCTACAAAGGTCTGCTGACTAGATACGTGTGCACCTCCTGAATTAATATATTAGTGCTCTTGTAGGAAATGAACTCAAAGTTGCTCACTGGTACTTATTGTTTTCTCTAATGCAAAGATGGGATTTGAGAGAGAGGAGTCACATTCTAGATGGCATTACGTCAAACAATGTTAGTGATCTATTAGTCCCCTTTCGGTGCAATTAATTATTGTTTACTTTCTGGTTTTGGTGAAATGAAGGTTCATGACCAGATGTGCCTTTTAGCAAATGTCTGCTGTGAATACTGCAATACAGTGCTAATCAGAGAACAGGTAAGAATCTTTCTTGTTTGATAGCAAGGTAGTCTTCTTGTGGTTTGACTTGTGTCAATAAGTTAATTTCCTTATTTTAATAGTTTGTCATTTATGAGCCCCTCGTGACATAGAAATACGGACAGGCAGATAATAATTTTAAAATAATATGGAGAACTGAATGTAGGGGTGCCAAATAGCAAGAAAACTTTGTTGCATTTACCATCAACTTACAGAAACAAATAGACTAATTTTATTTATTTATTATTTTAAAATTTTCTATACTGCCCTTCATCCAAATACCACAGGGCAATTTACAATATAAAAACAAAAATATAAATAGCATAATAACAAACACAGTAACTCCTGCTCCTAGTTTAAAAGGGCATAGAATGTTTATTTAGCCAAAGGCCAGGAAGACGAATATTTTTGCCTCATGCCTAAAGATATGTAGACTGTCTCGCCAGAGTGGTGCATGCTCTAGTTATCACTCTTTTGGAAGACTGCAATGCGCTCTATGTGGGGCTACCTTTGAAGGTGACCCAGAAACTACAACTAATCCAGAGTGCGGCAGCTAGACTGGTGACTGGGAACGGCCGCCGAGACCATATAACACTAGTCTTCAAAGACCTACATTGGCTCCCAGTACGTTTCTGAGCACAATTCAAAGTGTTGGTGCTGACCTTGAAAGTCCTAAACGACCTCGGTCCAGTAGACCTGAAGGAGCGTCTCCACCCCCATCGTTCAGCCAGGACACTGAGGTCCAGCTCCGAGGGCCTTCTGGTGGTTCCTTTGCTGCGAGAAGCCAAGTTACAGGGAACCAGGCAGAGGGCCTTCTCAGTGGTGGCACCTGCCCTGTGGAACACCCTCCTACCAGATGTCAAAGAGAAAAATTACTACCAAACTTTTAGAAGACATCTGAAGGCAGCCCTGTTTAGGGAAGCTTTTAATGTTTAATAGGTTATTGTATTTTGGTGTTTTGTTGGAAGCCGCCCAGAGTGGCTGGGGAAACCCGGCCAGATGGGCGGGGTATAAATAATAAATTATTATTGTTATTATTGTTATTATTATTATATGTAACAAAGGTGCCAGGGAAGCCTCCCTTGGGAGAGCATTCCCCAAGCAAGGAGCCACTGCAGAAAAGGCCCATTCTCACGTTGCTGCCCTCTGAACCTGTCACAGGAGACACATGAAGAGGGGCTTCAGATGATGATTGCAGGGTTTGGTTTGGTTTATATGGGAAAGGTGGTCTTTGAGGTATTATGACCCTGAACCATTTAAGGCTTCATAGGTGAAAACCATCACATTGAATTGGGCCTGGAAATTGATTGGCAGCCAGTGCAGTCAAGCCAGAAATTGTGTTATATGCTCAAACCGTCTTACCCTGGTGAACAACCTGCCCACTGAATTCTGCACCAACTGAAGTTTAATAATTTTTTTTTTCTTATTTATACCGTGCCAGTCTGGCTGGGTTTCTCCAGCCACTCTGGGGAACGGTCTTCTGAGTTTCTGCCTTCTTCAGAGGCAGCCCCATTTTTTTAAAATTAAATTTAATTTTGATTCACTTGTAGGATTATAACAGTCCAAATCTGTGTATGTCAACTCCGGAGTAAGTCTCATTGATTTCAGTGGGGCTTGCTCCCAAATAAGCGGGTGTAAGATTTGCAGCCTTAAATTACCTTTTGCATTGTATTGCTTTGCTAATTGCCTTAGAAATTTCAGTTGAAGGTCATCTTGGGAATCTAAAGTAAATAAAATAACCTATGGCATATGCTATAAACTAGCCAACAGATTTTTCTCAGCACAAAGCTTTGTGGGCCAAAATGTAAATATGCAATTACACACTGTTGGTGGTGGTGATGTTGTGCTGTGGAGAAGATCCCATATTAGTCGCACTCTGGGTGTTGAAATCAATGGTCTTCAGTGGGTCTGCTCTGAGCATGACTTAGCTGTATATCGCCCTATATACTCTATATGTAGGCCACTGGTTACTGTTTCTTATAATTGTTGATTTCTGCACTTTACAAACTGAAAATTATAGTGTCATCTCTCCATCCGTCTTTAGCTTCCTAATCACTACGATAACGATTGCCCAACTGCTCCAGTACCGTGTACATACAGCCCCTTTGGATGTCCAGAAAAAGTAAGCCAACACTTCTATTTGCTTCTTATTTGGTTGAATTTTGTATTGCTACTTTATTGCCCCCAAAGCCTCTTTTTCCCCTTGGTGTACCAGAGACCTCTGGGCAATGAAATGGGCTGGATTATAGGTAAAGCACAAGTAGCAAAAGACATGTTGCAAATCCAACCAAGCACAAGGGAGAACACGTAATCCTGCCTCCTGCAATGGTGATGAGGGCAGGGAAGATATCATTCTCCATAATATCTTTCTGAACCAATTCTGTGAGATGGGCATTTGGGGCACTGTTCTGCAGTCGTCGTGGTCTTATTTCTGGGTTTAGTTTCCAATAGTCATACTGGGTGATTATTTTGTGGTCCTTTGGGTGTGCCACAGGGTACCATCCGTCCTCAATGCTATTTAGCATCTATACTGAAGCTGTTGAGAGTGGTCATTGGGATATTGCAAGCGATGGAGGTGTCATCGATGCGCTCATGATACCTCTGTTTCTCTGTAACATCTAAATCTGAACACGTGAGCCCTGTTGAAAAGGGTATGGGAGACTACATATTCCCCATCTCTGAAAAATGCCAACATGGTAGCTTTCTGCATGGTGTTCATCATCCCCTGATGACATATAAAATTAAGCTTTACAATACGAGGACCTTCCAAATGTGCTGTGAAATAAGGTGATCTGCCTGAACTTGGAAGCAGGTAGCACATGGTATAATCCTGATCTCACCATTCGTTTAGATCATCAGTGACACAGGTTTGTACAGAAAATCTGTGCTGAGATTTTTTTCTCCAAAGCCTTTAATTGCTTTCCAATAAAGGCATCTGAACAGTGCAGTAGTAACACTTGCATTCTGTTCAGTTTTTCAAATAATAATATTTCTCTTTGTTCAGTTTTTCAATTCCTGTTTCAGACAATCACTGGAAGATTAAGCCAGTTCTGCTTTTAAACACAGTGGTTTTTTCCTTGCCCATTAAGGCTCAGTGCTTGACTTTAGTCAAAGGAAATGCTTATGGAACTATGTGCCTTTATTTAATTACAGATGCAGAGAAATGAGTTGGCACGGCATATGCAGGAGTTCACCCCAGTCCATATGAGAATGATGGCTCAGACTCTCCTGAATATCACTAATTTCCATGGCGCTATCCCATATGACCCATCACCTTCCTGTGAATGTAGCCCAGAGGTCCACAACTTCAAGGAGACGATTCAACAACTGGAAGGTCGTTTGGTAAGGCAAGATCACCAGATCCGAGAACTCATAGCAAAGATGGAGACACAAAACAACCAGATGAGAGATCTCAAACGCACTATCCGAAATCTGGAGGAAAAAGTCGCAGAAGTGGAATCACAGCAGTGTAATGGTATTTTCCTGTGGAAGATTGAGAATTTCAGTGTTTACTTGAGAGCGCAGGAGGAAGATAGGCCTGTTGTAATCCACAGCCCAGGCTTCTACACAGGGAAACCCGGCTACAAACTCTGCTTGCGGCTGCATATCCAGTCACCGAATGCACAGCGCTGTGCCAACTATATTTCCCTTTTTGTTCATACGATGCAAGGGCAGTATGACAGCCACCTGCCTTGGCCCTTCCAAGGCACCATACGGCTTTCTATCCTGGATCAGTCAGAAGGACCGTCAAGGCACAACCATGAGGAAGTGATGGATACCAAGCCCGAGCTGCTGGCTTTCCAGCGCCCCATGGTCGACCGCAACCCAAAAGGCTTTGGATATGTGACGTTTATGCAGTTGCAGGCGCTAAAACAAAAAACCTATATAAAGGACGATAGTATCCTAGTGCGCTGTGAGGTCATAACACGCTTAGACTTAAACAGTCTCCGAAGGGAGGGTTTTCAGCCTCGTAGTACTGATGGGGCGGCATAGGCCACCATGCTTCAGGCTGGAGCTTTTGCTGGTCAACTGTGATAAGGGCTGCAGATGAATAAAGAGATTCATCAGAATGGCAGATCCTTGAAGCAGAACCAAAACTCCCATTCTGAGATGCTTTTCAGAGCATGGAAAGTGTTTCCTCTTGGAGTTATTTGTATTCAAAGTGGTAAAGACGACGTCCTGATGGTCTAAATAAGTAAGCTAAATAACTATGCTATGACGGGTATGTTACCAAAAGTTAATAAAAACTATGCAGTACCATTTTTAGGATAGCAGAGGCTTGGTCAGATTCTGCTTTTTATTTGATGGTTGCATTACCTTGGTGTATACATCTCAAAGGAGCTGAATTATTTGACTGCTTAACCTGGTAGCTTGCTGGGGACTTTTAGCCAAGACTAGATTTTGAACCAAGAAGCCTTGGGAGTATCATAGAAAACAAGCACACCTGTAACTTCATAGATACACTGTCAATAACCCTAGGCAGGAATGTTGGTTCTCTGTTTGCCACGCACCTTTTTGCAAACCTCAGTGAGCTTGAGCTGTAAATTGGTTGTCTTCACTTTATCACTTCCCTTCCCATGGAATTTTGTATTGAGAATCCATTCTCAACAGCTGCTAGTATGGTGGAATGTGTAGAAGTTTTTGATCTATCAAAAAGCTCAGTGTGGCACTGCCCTAGAGAAGCTTCATAATTTCAGTCTGGTTAACTCACTGATGAGATCTCCAGGCATCTTTCTCTTCAGCCTTTTGCCTTCCCATTGTGTCTTCTTTTTGTCGTATCTCTGATCCAGCTGTATTTTTGCCCTTGTAGTGGAGACAGAAAAGTCTATAAGTGTGCAAACATGTCTTGTTTTGTACTTGAAAATGTCTTCTTTGGCGATCACTTGTAGACGAGTAAGATTGTCTTCCATGAACACGGCCTTAACAGTGAGTCCATAAGTGACTGTGGAGGCCAATTCTGGATCCACATGTCCTTCCACAGTGGGGACATTGGTTTCTGGGCGGGAGTTGATCATGGTGAGGGTTTGCCAAATGTGCCTTCCTCTTACCTCTTTTCTCCTTTTTTGCTCTGAGTTCATGCTTCTTCAAAGTCCACGACACCTTTGGTAAAGGCTGTTCTCCACAACTACAAATCAGCTGATCAGATTAGGGTCAAGAGTGTTGTGTCTGAGCCTAAAATTGAAGAGTGATAGGGAAGTTTTCTGTCCATAGTTCTGACCTGTGCACAGTAATCAAAATAGAATGGGGCTAAGCTGGTGCACAATCTCCTTGTCGATGTTATTTGACCGGTATATCCTGTGAAAGTTGTCCTCTGTAAGAAGCCTGTGAACAAAATTCATTGGTGCTGATAGAAAAGGTTGTGGGTGATTGTAGCACTCTCAACAATAGCTATGTGACATTAACACAGAGATGTCTAGAAATGTGCCATTCTGGTCATAAATGAGGGATTCATTGTAAAGGCATCCTCAGTATTGCCCACTCAAGAATTCAAAGCCCTCTACCAATGTGTATATAGCCATACTATGATAAGAACCTGCTGGTTCAGGTCAGTGGCCCATGTAGTCAACATCCTGTACTCACAGTGGCCAAATGCCTGTGGGAAACACGCAAGCAGGATTCAGACAGAAGTGCATTCTCTCTTCCTGCGGTTTCCAGGAACTGATATTCAGCCGCATTGCTGCCTTCCAACTGTGGCGTCTGAGCATATCCATTGTGGCTAGTAGCCATTGATTGCCCTCTTCTCTTTCAAAACCACCCAAGTTGGTGGCCATCACTGTGGCAGCTTGGTCTTTCATTGGCTCTCAGCCCTATAAGGCGTGCATCCTGAATGAATGAAATGGGTTTTTTAACAGCAAAGAGGATTTACTGTCAATAGGAAGGCACTGGCAAGTTTTGAGGATGTGTGAGAAGAGAGAGAGACAGAGAGCACAGTTCTCAAAATACACAGTGGCACTAGGATTCCTTTGGGATCAATATAAACATGATGTCATGAAAGGAAGCATTTTAAAGCTTCCTTTGTGTAAATTGAGGTAAACAGTTAAGATTGGCCCATTGGCTGGTATATCAGATCCCCTTCGGCGTCTACTTTCTGCTCAACTTATTTATTGTAGAAGAGATGCATCTTTGGAAACAGGGACCTATGGAACCTTTTCGTAAAAAATAAAATTTTGCCTATACTGAAGATTCAAAGAGCCATCTGAGCAAAAACATAAGTGCCAGTTTATAAACTAGATATTGCTATGTACTGCCTCTCTGTCTTGTGAAAAGGAAGTGTAGATTTCAAGATTTTTAGTATTTAAATGTTGCATTAGTTTGTGTTCCCTGCTTACAACCAGAGTTCATGTTGGTTGTAGAGGGGGTTTTTTTGTAAATAAATAACTACCCCTATAGCTCTAGATTGTGGGAATATAGGAACAAGTCCCTTTGAACTCAGTGAGACTTAATGCCTTCCTTTTATTTCATGTTTATTTTGATTGTCAGGGAGCAAGACTCTGTTGTCTTTTGTTCAGCGTTTTATATGTGCATTGCTTTGGAGTTCCTTTTAAGAATTCATTTGATGCCCACCAAAGAAAATGAAGTAGTGTGAAGACTGCCGGTTGTGCACTGTGACATCCATATGCCTCTGTACTAGTTTCCTTACTAGAGGTGGCAAGTAGGGTGAGTGGAAGATGGCGTACAACAGACTGTAACCAGAAACCCTGCATGTTCAAACAGGGTTTCCTGTACTTGCTGTGGCAGGAAAAACCTCTTTGTGGGGACATGAGACACTTTCTTTACCCTAGAAGGCAAATGCAGAGCTCTGCTTGCGAGTGCCGAGCTAGATCAATGGCCTTGGTGTTTCTCCGGCACTGTGACAGCTCCTCTCTGCAATATATTTCTCCCACATCATAATATAAGTAGATATATTTGAAAAGGGTATGTTGCCTTTGAGAACTGAAACATATTAAATTCAGTCACTTTAGTATGCTTTCTTCTTCTTTGGCGATCCCTCGTAGCCGAGTAAGATTGTCTTCCATGAACATGTTCTTAACAATGAGTCCGTAAGGGACTGTGGAGGCCAATTCTGGATCCACACGTCCTTCCTCAGTGGGGACATAGGTTTCAAGATGGGAGTTTACCAAGGTGAGCCTTTACCAAGCGTGCCTTCCTCTTAGCACATTTCTCCCTTTCGTCCTGAGTTTGAGCACACCTGATGGCTACTTCCTACATTTTTAGTGGGGTGCAAGAGCTTAAGGGTTTGTAAAGAGGCTTTATATACTACTGAGGGTTTGGGTTTTGTTTTACCTGATGAGATATAGGAGCAACCAGTTAGGGACAGGCACACATTCCATGAAACACTGGCAGGTGGAGCCTTTTCCATTGAGAGATGGTTTCTCTTTGCCGTAACTGGCCTAACACTGATATAGCACAACAGATCTGTGTTACGGGTGATAAGGATGCACTAAAATATTGTCAAATAGTGTCAATTCTACTAGTTTCTCAGAATAATACTTAATCTTATTTTGTAACTCATGCAGAAGCCTGTATATTGATAAACTAATAAAGCCATTATACTGTTCACTTTGCATTGTACTAGGCTATTGTTTGCCATAATCATACCAACTCAAGGACCTGACTATAAAAAAGCTCAGAAATATCGCTGAGTTTGCTGTGCTTCAAGAACCTGTATTTTGGCCTTATTTAGTAGCCCACCCAGGGAAGGAAAGTGTTTGTTTAGTGATAGCTAATAGGAAGGATGTGGGTGGGGAGGGATGCGGGTGGCGCTGTGAGTTAAACCACAGAGCCTAGGACTTGCCGATCAGAAGGTCGGCGGTTCGAATCCCCGTGATGGGGTGAGCTCCCATTGCTCGGTCCCTGCTCCTGCCAACCTAGCAGTTCGAAAGCACCTCAAAGTGCAAGTAGATAAATAGGTACCACTCCGGCGGGAAGGTAATTGGCGTTTCCATGTTCACCAGAACATGGTTCACCAGAAGCGGCTTAGTTGTGCTGGCCACATGACCCGGAAGCTGTACGCCGGCTCCCTCAGCCAATAAAGCGAGATGAGCACCACAACCCCAGAGTCGGTCACAATTGGATCTAATGGTTAGGGGTCCCTTTACCTTTAATAGCAGGCAACTTGTGCCATTCTAGTGCAGACAGCTCTGGTCTGATGCCCTCCTGATCTACAACTACAACAGAGATTACAACTCTCCTCTGCCCCAGCCAACATGGCCCGTGGTCAGGGATGGTAAGAGAGACAACTAAAAACATTTGGAGGGGGACCACATTTGCGGAAGGCTCTTGCAGAGGTTGGATGGCCATCTGTCATGGATGCTTTAGTTGAGATTCCTGCATTGCGGGGACCTTTTCAAACTATGATTCTTTTAGTTTGGCTTTTTACAACAATAATCATGTTTTATGAGCTAAAAAAAAACTTCAGTATACCTGTAGAAATGTTTATTATAATGGGCGTGATGTTAATGTCATATTCCCTGGATAGTTCTCCTATGGCAGTTTTTAAAGGATGACATTTTTTTTACTTCCTCGTTTGCATCCCGCTTTGAACACACAATGGAATCCCAGAGGAACTGGGGCATTTCCTGCTTTCTTCCAGTAAGGTGCATGGTGGGTACAAGCTACACTTCAGTGCCTTGTCACTTAAAACCAAAATGCAATACAACCAATTTGTATTAGTAGAGTGACTAACACAGAGATGTGAAACTGAAAATTTTAGATTTTAAGTCGGACACAAAGTACAATCTATGCGTGTTTATTTTGTGAGAAAACCGTGGCCAATAAACCATGTAACTGTGCAGAGAAATAGACTTAAAACACCTGTTTCTGTTTAAGTCCATGATGTGCAGTGTAAAAGATTAGAGAACAGTGTGAAATTAATTATCTGGGCTTAGACGGCTTATATTCCATGCTGGGGGATGGGATAAGAATCTGAGTTTGCTTTTGCAACAGCATATGAATCTCTCTGGCTTTAGCAGTTAAATTAGTTCACTCCTTAATTCATGAAAACTCCTTGTATCATAAGTGCTATGAGTCAGAGCCTGGTAGGCAAAGACCCAGCAGGTGCATTTGAGTATTACATTAAAAAAAGTTGGGAAAATAAACAGCCTTGCAAATTAAATCCACAAACCTGTTAGCTCATGCACCTTTCTGTACCTGCAGTCAAGAGTGGCAAATCAGCTTTTCTCGTTCCTCAGTCTCCCTTTGAGGCATGCACTTACAAATCTTAGTATGACTTGAATTTTAGCTCCCTGGCAAGAGCTGGAGAATGTTCCTATGGTAAGCTGTGCAGGCCCCCATCCATGCGCAAACAGCAACTCAAATATACTAGCCCACATGTCCCCACAGAGTGATGTCAGGTCATAGATGGCATATTTATGGCCCAAAATGGGGAATGAGGGGTAGAGCTGTAACTGGCCTAGTTTCCTTGAGAGCATAAGAGCCCTGTTGGATCAGACCAGGCATAGGCAAACTCTGCCCTCCAGATGTTTTGGGACTACAACTCCCATCATCCCTAGCTAACAGGACCAGTGGTCAGGGATGATGGGAATTGTAGTTTCAAAACAGCTGGAGGGCTGAGTTTGCCTATGCCTGGATCAGACAAATGTTCTGTATAGTTCAGCAGCCTCTTCCTACGACGACCAACCAGATACCTATGGGGAAGCCCCAAAAGCAGAAATGAGAGCAATAACTCCTGTCCCCTCTTCCCCACATGCTGAAACTCAAGGCATTCTTACTTACTGCAGGTGACAAGGTCAGTGGCTATTTATCAACTGTTGCTGACATTAACAAGACACACTCCCAACGCTTGTTAGTGGTGCAGAATGTATTCAGGGATTGCAACCATTACCCTCACCTGAGATTGATCACGAACTGAAGGTATATGCAAACTACATAGAGGCGCTGTTTGTGTGTGTGTGACTTCACCCTAGTTTCCATGTGTTTAACGTAGGTGGATAATGGGGCACAGAGTTAAAACTTTAGGGAAATAATGGGGAAGGCAACTTGAAGAACACACATCGCCCGCTGCTCTGGCAGAAACAAGCCTGTCTGTGCCTGAATTTGAAATTCACTCTCAGTGATTTTCTATTTCAAGAGAAGGCGTAACAGTAAAAATATTAGTAGACACTTCTTTTAAACTTGAGTTTTTCAACATGTATGGAGTTGGTTTTTTAGCACAGATTTCCTAAAATCTTGACTATTTATAGAATACCCTGGTTCCAGCATGTGTATGCACCTACTGAACATGAAGCTAAAATGCCAGGGGGTAGTGTTGTTTCATTAAACCCAGAGCAGCTGTGCCTGCAAATTGGAGATCTTTGTGTGACGCTGATTTGTCATCTTGAGGGTTTTTTTGTTTTTTAATAAGGAGTTCTGCTCAGTAAATTAACTAAATAAATTAACACACAAACCATGACATTTCCCTCCCTGCAGCACTTGGCAAAGAGTTGGTAAGTAGCTAAAATTTCCATGTTTTCCTCTCCCATTTAAGATTGCACTTTTTTAACCTTGGTGTTTAGTCGTGTCCAACTCTTTGTGACCCCCTGGACCAGAGCACACCTGGCACTCCTGTCTTCCACTGCCTCCCGCAGTTTGGTCATGCTGGTAGCTTCAAGCACACTGTCCCACCATCTTGTCCTCTGTCGTCCCCTTCTCCTTGTGCCCTCCATCTTTCCCAAAATCAGGGTCTTTTCCAGGGAGTCTTCTCTTCTCATGAGGTGGCCAAAGCATTGGAGCCTCAGCTTCAGGATCTGTCCTTCCAGTGAGCACTCAGGGCCGATTTCCTTCAGAATGGATCGGTTGGATCTTCTTGCAGTCCATGGGACTCTCAAGAGTCTCCTCCAACACCATAATTCAAAAGCATCCATTCTTCGGCGATCAGCCTTCTTTATGGTCCAGCTCTCACTTCCATACATCACCACTGGGAAAACCATAGCTTTAACTATACGGACCTTTGTCAGCAAGGTGATGTCTCTGCTTTTTAAGATGCTGTCTAGGTTGGTCATTGCTTTGAAGAAGAATATGGTACAGTGGTACCTCGGGTTACGTACTTAATTCGTTCCGGAGGTCCGTACTTAACCTGAAACTGTTCTTAACCTGAAGCACCACTTTACCTAATGGAGCCTCCTGCTGCCGCCGCGCCACCGGAGCCCGATTTCTGTTCTTATCCTGAAGCAAAGTTCTTAATCTGAAGCACTATTTCTGGCTTAGTGGAGTGTGTAACCTGAAGCGTATGTAACCCGAAGTACCACTGTACACATATTCTGGGGAGGCCTTCTGTTTGGGGGGGTAGGCCTTATTTTTGGGGAGGCCTTATTTTCGGGGGGTGCCTTATATTACAGCGAGAGGCAAAACTGGAAGTAGACCCTATTTTCGGGGGGGGGGTGTCTTACTTTTGGGAAAACAGGGTATCTAAGACCAAAACTCCTACCCTGTTTCCCTGAAAATAAGACAGTGTCCTATATTAATTTTTGCTCCTAAAGATACACTAGGTCTTATTTTCAGGGGATATCTTATTTTTACATGAAGAAGAATACGGTGCACATATTCCGGGGAGGCCTTATTTTTGGGGAGGCCTTATTTTCGGGGGGTGCCTTATATCACTGCGAGAGGCAAAACTGGAAGTAGACCCTATTTTCGGGGGGGGGGGATGTCTTACTTTTGGGAAAACAGGGTTATCTAAGACCTCAAAATTCCTCTCACACCGACTGCGGGTGTTTAGCCCCGGAACCGGGGGCCGGACAGGAGGCCGCCCAGGGGCGGGCAGAGCCGAGGGGACCCGCCGGCGCCTCAGGCCTCCTCTCAGGGAAGAGCCCGGAGGAGGCCATGGCTTTCGTGAGGCGGCCCTTCATGGCGGCGGCGGGCCTCTTCTTCCTGGCGCTCTTCGCCTCAGCGCGGGCCGAGAGAGGCGTCGTCGGCTGCGCCTCCTCAGGGCTGTGGGCGTCGGAGGCGCCTGAGGCCTGCCCGGCGGAGCTTTCCCCTCACGAAGCGGCGCCGCCGCCGCCGCCTCAGCCGGCGGGCTTGGTGGTGGCGTCTGTGGCGGCGGCGGCGGCGGCGGCGTCCTTCCGCGGCCCGGGCAACTCGGACCCGCGTCCCAACCGGGAGCTGCCCATCCTGCTGTGGTGGAGCGGCGGCCTGTTCCCGCACTTCCCGGGCTCGACGGCGCGGCTGGACTGCGGCGGCGGCGGCTCCTCATGCCTGGCCACCACGGAGCGTCGGGCTCGGCTCCGTCGCCGGACGCGGGCGCTGCTCTTCTACGGGACGGACTTCCGCGCCTACGAGGCGCCGCTGCCTCGCCCGCCGCACCAGGCCTGGGCGCTGCTCCACGAGGAGTCGCCCATGAACAACTACCTGCTCTCGCACGCCGCCGGCGCCCGGCTCTTCAACTACACCGCCACCTTCCGCCGAGAGTCCGGCTACCCGCTCAGCCTCCAGTGGCTGCCCGACCTCGACTACCTGCGCCGCCCGCCGGCCCTCGGCCTGGCCCAGAAGGAGAGCGCCCGGCGCCGGGAAGGCCTGGCCGCCGTCCTCTACATCCAGTCCCACTGCGACGTCCCCTCCGACCGGGACAGGTACGTCCGGGAGCTCGCCAAGCACCTCCAGGTATGGACCGGCCCTCCAGGCTCGTCTCTGGTTCTAGAAGGGATTTCAATCAATTAATGGTGATTTTAGGTCAACTGTGTTCCTTTTACTGTTGTTAGACGCTCCGAGACCGGCTTCGGCTGGGGAGGGCGGGATATCAATTAAAAAATATTATTATTTTATTATTCTCCTCAAGGAAGTCCTCACGACGACCCTGTGAGGTGGAAGAAAAGGGATCGCCCAGGAAGATCCGCTGGGGCTGAGAGGGGATTTGTGTCTATCTATCTATCTATCTATCTATACACACACAGTGGTACCTCGGGTTACATACGCTTCAGGTTACAGACTCCGCTAACCCAGAAATAGTACCTTGGGTTAAGAACTTTGCTTCAGGATGAGAACAGAAATTGTGCAGTGGCAGCAGCAGGAGGCCCCATTAGCTAAAGTGGTGCTTCAGGTTATGAACAGTTTCAGGTTAAGAACAGACCTCCAGAATGAATTAAGTACTTAACCTGAGGTACCACTGTATATGTATATGTATTATGTGTGTGTGTGTGTGTGTGTGTGTGTACAGTCATACCTCAGGTTACAGACGCTTCGGGTTGCGTGATTTTGGGTTGCGCACTGTGCCGAAACCGGAAGTACCGGAACTGGTTACTTCCGGGTTTCAGCGCTTGCGCATGCACGGAAGCGCTAAATTGCGCTTTGCGAATGCGCAGAAGCGCCAAATCACAACATGCGCGTGCGCACACATGGTGTTGCGGGTTGGGAATGCTTCAGGCTGCGAATGTGCTTCCTGCACGGATCACATTCACAACCCGAGCATCCACTGTATATGTATATTGTATATATTACACACACACACACATCATTGTTATTCACATTATCTCTTTTGCTCATTAATAATAATAATAATAATAAATTTTATTTATATCCCGCCCTCCCCAGCCGAAGCTGGGCTCAGGGCGGCTAACAATCAAAATAATCCGACATTCTAAAAGCATTCATTATAAAATTAATTAAATCAAATTAAAATCAAATTAATGGCAACCATCGAGCAAATTCTGTGTAGATTGCCGATTGCCAGAGGAGGGGGGTCAGGCTGCGCCCTGACCAAAGGCCTGGCAGAACAGCTCTGTCTTGCAGGCCCTGCGGAAGGATGTCAGGTCCTGCAGGGCCCTAGTCTCTTGTGACAGAGCGTTCCACCAGATCGGAGCCGCGGCCGAGAAGGCCCTGGCTCTGGTTGAGGCCAGCCTAACCTCTCTGTGGCCTGGGATCTTTAGGATGTTTTTATTTGCAGATCGTAAATTTCTCTGTGGGACATACCAGGAGAGGCGGTCCCGTAGGTACGAGGGTCCTAGGCCGTATAGGGCTTTAAAGGTTAGAACCAGCACCTTAAACCTGATCCTGTACTCCACCGGGAGCCAGTGCAGCTGGTATAATACCGGATGGATATGATCTCGCAGCGAAGACCCCGTAAGGAGTCTCGCCGCGGCATTCTGCACCCGCTGGAGTTTCTGGGTCAGTCTCAAGGGCAGCCCCACGTAGAGCGAGTTACAATAATCCAGTCTGGAGGTGACCGTCGCGTGGATCACAGTGGCTAGGTCAGGGCGAGAGAGGTAAGGAGCCAACTGCTTAGCTTGGCGGAGATGGAAAAATGCCGCCTTTGTTATAGCTGCAATCTGCGCCTCCATAGAGAGGGAGTAATCGAAGATTACACCCAAACTCTTAACGGACGATGTTGGCACTAATTGCACCCCCGCAAGAGATGGGAGTTGCCCCCTCAATCCCATATCGCTCCGTCCCAGCCAGAGGACCTCTGTCTTAGAAGGATTTAACTTCAGCCGGCTCCCACGAAACCATCCAGCCACAGCTTCCAGACATCTGGTCAGTGTATCTGGGGCCGAGTCAGGATGGCCGTCCATCAACAGATAGAGTTGGGTGTCATCGGCATACTGATGGCAACCCAGCCCAAAACTCCGGACAAGCTGGGCGAGGGGGCGCATAAAGATGTTAAAAAGCATCGGGGAGAGAATCGCACCCTGAGGCACTCCACACACCAAGGAGTGGCGCGATGACAATTCCCCCCCAAGCACCACCCTCTGTCCCCGACCAGAGAGAAACGAGCGCAGCCATTGAAGGACGGTGCCCTGGATTCCCACGTCGGCAAGGCGGTGGTCCAGGAGTTCATGATCGACCATGTCGAAGGCTGCTGACAGGTCCAGAAGAATCAGCAGCCCCGACCCGCCTCGATCCAGCTGCCTATTAGAGCCTATTGCAGGGGCCAGCAAACTTTTTCAGCAGGGGGCCGGTCCTCTGTCCCTCAGACCTTGTGGGGGGCCAGACTATATTTTGAAAAGGGGGAAAAATGAATTCCTGTGCCTCACAAATAACCCAGAGATGCGTTTTAAATAAAAGCATACATTCTACTCATCTAAAAACATGCTGATTCCCGGACCGTCCGCGGGCCGGATTTAGAAGGCGATTGGGCTGCATCCGGCCCCCGGGCCTTAGGTTGCCTACCCCTGGCCTATTGACTTCCATCCCTCCCATCTCCTGGCTTTCAAAATTAACCTTTATATCATTGCATTTTGTACATTTTCCAGTTCTAGTTAATTCATTACAAAGGACATTAGAATCAATATTATCATCAAAAGGAGAAAGTTACCCATTACAGTCAACCCTGCTAGTGATGTGAATTGCTTACAGTGATCTTTCAGATATCGTATAAGTTTGCTCCAGCCCTTTTGGAATACTTGATCATGCGGGTTTCGGATTTTTCCTGTCGACTTCGCCAGTTCTGCAAAGTCCATCATCTTCACCTGCCACTCTTCTTCTGTTGGTACTTTTTGTTGTTTCCATTTTGGGGCTAAAAGAGTTCTTGCTGCTGTTGTTCCATACATAAACAGTTTTCTATCTTTGTTTGGAATCTCTTCTCCCACTATACCCAATAAAAAGGCTTCTGGTTTTTTATCAAAAGTATTTTTAAACATTTTAATTCATTATATATCATTTCCCAGAAAGCCTTTACCTCTTTACATGTCCACCTCATATGGTAAAAGATACCCACCTTTTCTTTACATTTCCAATGCTCATTGATTCTTGTCCTATACATTTTAGCCTGGCTGAGCGGGGATTTGAACCCGGGACACAGGGCTGGGTGGGCTTCTCTTCTTGGAATCCAAGAATAGTAGGTTTGGAAGGGGCCCCCGAGGGCCATCTATTCCAGGGGTGCCAACTTCAATAAAATATTGGGCGCACATCATAATAACCCACCCTCTTTTGCACACCTTCCAGGAACCTTGAGCTGCTTGGAGAAAAAGGTGGGTATGAACGTAATAAACGAACAAATTGTACAATAATAATTGTCCAGCATCTTCTTCTCACAGTGGCCTAATGCTCCTAAGAACCTAGGAATCTAGGTAGACTGCCTCTGGGCCTGGAAGTTCCACATGAACCCAGGTAGAGCCGGGCCACTGGCCTTCCTTACAACACAATACTGGGAGGTATGGGGCTCTTCCAAATCCACTTTGTGGTCCGAGGCTGAGGAAGTAATTCCAGATCGTGGCTTAAGGTACGAAGAGGCCTGCTGGATCAGGCCAGTGGCCCACTCAGTCCGGCATCCTGTTCTCAGAGTGGACAAGCACATTGTCCCCATGAGAAAGCTGCAAGCAGGACCTGAGCCTTCTCCCTTCCTGGGGTTTCCAGCAACTGGGATTCAGAGAATTTGTCCAGTCTTCTTTTAAAGCCATATTAATAATAATAATAATAATAATAATAATAATAATAATAATAATAATAATAATAATAATTTATACCCCGCCCATCTGACTGGGTTTCCCCAGCCACTCTGGGCAGCTTCCAACAGAACACTAAACTACAATAACCAATTAAACATTAAAAGCTTCCCTAAACAGGGCTGCCTTCAGATGTCTTCTAAAAGTCTGGTAGTTGTTTTTCTCCTTGACATCTTGTTCTCTATCCTTTCTTGCCCTGCCTTTCTATCCCTACCCATCCTGCTTTTACTCTCAGAGATCCATGTTTGTTTGTGACATCACAGAAACTTTGACATCATCGTAGCCATTACACTTTGACATCATCGTAGCCATTGGCAACTACAGAAACAGCTGCACAACCCCCCATGGGAGGGGGCAAGAAAGAACACACTTTAAACATGCATTTAGAAACTTAGCATTGTACTTGTTTTATATGAAACCAGTCAGACACAGTTTTGCTTTTTAAAAAAAGGCATTTATTTAGGAATATAAACTGCCTTGCTTCAGTCCTGCTGTTCTCTTCATTACTTTCACGATCAGTCTTGGGGAAAACCTCACCGGCTTCCTGAAAGGCAAACAACACGTTGAGTGGGATGGCCTCCGTCCAGCAGCCTCACCCAGACCCTCCACTGGCTGCTGCCTGGTAACTTCACCCCGGACATCCTGGTCAACTTCCGCTGGTTTCTACCCATGAATATCCACTGGTTCCACTCACCCTGCGCCCAGAGGATGGCGTCTGCCACCCCCTGGGCACGTATTTCCCAGCCACACTACTACTTACCTGGACCACGTCCGAACGCTCCCATTCACACATGCAGACACACACCATTCGCAACCTCCCATTTGCACTCGCAGACACACGCCATCTGCCATCCCGTGAAGAATGTCTGTGGACGCATTCACTCACCAGCCGCTCTGCATTCACACACACCCACACACCCAGCTTCAAGTCATGAATATCCACACAGCTTCTGCCAACTGACTTCCAAAGGTGATCTTCAGCCAGCTGACATCTGCAGCACCTTACGGCACCCGCTGGCTTCTGACTGCAAACTCCACCAGCCACCAACACCTGCTGGCTTCTGCCAGGTGTGTTGCCAGACACCAGCCAGCTTCTGACTGGGGAAATTAGCTGCCTTCAAGCTGCGATCCCACCCAGCAAGCGAACTTGCCTTCTGCCTGTTCCTCAGCATCCCATTGCGGGATGAGTGCCTCCTCCTTCCTGCCATTTTGCATCCATGAGGAAGGAGACCCTCCAGAGCTGAGTGCCACAGCTGCTGCCCACTGAGGTCTGGGCTGGGAAGAGGGAGAGGGCCACCTTTATAGCCAGGCAACTGACAGGTGCCTTTGTGACATCATAGACAGCCCCCAGCCAATGGGAGCAGCTGTGGGCGCGTCACCATAACCTCTTTGGGCATCACAACTGGGGCTGCACCTCAGCACCAATGGACCATTTGTTCACTTACTAATAAAAAGCCATATAGCCCACTCCTTATCCATACCAGGGAAGGGCACACCTTAAAACTGAGGGGGGGAAAAATATTTTTCATCCTAAGGATCGCATCCCCTTACGGTCAGGCAGTGCAGGCCAGAGGTGGGTGGAGCTAGAAGCAAAAATGAGCAGAGCAATGAATGCAGCTCTCATCTTTGTACAGGAGACTCCGTTTAAGTACATAAGAAGAGTGTGTTGGATCAGGCCAGTGGTCCAGCATCCTGATCTCACAGTGGCCAACCGGATGCTTGAGGGTCCCTCTCCCCTCTGGTGGTTTCCAGCAACTGGTATTCAGAAGCATTTCCTCCTCCAAGTTGCCCTCGAGTTGCCCTCTCCTCCATAAATTTGTTTGGTCCTCTTAAAACCACTGCCTCCTGTGGGAGTGAGTTCCACAGATTAACTGCTTGAAGTCTATCTCTGCTGAATCATCCCAACACTCAGCTTCGTCAGATGTACACAAGTTCTAGCATTATGAAAGTGGGAAGAAAAACAGTTTTTTCTATGCCATGCATAATTTTGTAAAATTATGTCACCTCTTGCACGTCTGTCTTTGAAAGTAATGTTGGCTGACCCTAACTCATCCTGGCTGCAGCCCTGCAGAATTGCAAAAAAAAAAAAAGGTTTGGCGTGTTCATTGTCTTCTAGAGCAATCTGGCTCATGGGCCTCAAGTGACTTGCTCAGTAAAGTCTTAAGTGAAAGTGTAGATTTTGTGTGCATTATTTATGCATTATTTATCTGTGTATGGGATGCAGGTGGCGCTGTGGTCTAAACCACAGAGCCTAGGACTTGCCGATCAGAAGGTCGGCGGTTCAAATCCCCGTGACGGGGTGAGCTCCCGTTGCTTGGTCCCTGCTCCTGCCAACCTAGCAGTTCAAAAGCACGTCAAAGTGCAAGTAGATAAATAGGTACCGCTCCGGCGGGAGGGTAAACGGTGTTTCCATGCGCTGCTCTGGTTTTGCCAGAAGCGGCTTAGTCATGCTTGCCACATGACCCAGAAGCTGTACGCCGGCTCCCTTGGCCAATAAAGTGAGATGAGCGCTGCAACTCCAGAGTCCACAACTGGACCTAACAGTCGGGGGTCCCTTTACCTTTATATTTATTTGTGTGCATCTTTATCCATTAAAACAACAAAACAAAACTGTTGGGCTTCAACTGTAGGCTAAATATCTGGGTCAGAGGGTGGTAGCCAGCCCTGTGCCAATGTGCCGTTCCTCTGGTTTAGCAGCAGCACAAAACATTTCGTCCTTCCCCAGAGTCTGTGCCAGGAGGTTCCCCTAACCCCCCCAGAGCTGATTTTGAGGGTGCAAGTGAGGAGGGATTGAAGAAGGCAAGGGGAAAGTTCTTGCTGGGATGGATCCCTTTCAGCTCTGTGATCTACAATTCTTGGAACCCTTAACAAACTACAGTGCCCAGGTTCTCTCTCTCTCTTTTGGCGATGGGGTGTGTGTGCATTTTTTATGTGTGTTTAGCGCTTGGAAACATATTTGGATTGGAGTGAGGAGGTGGGGCAACAACCCAGCCTTTTCTTTTTCAGGATGATTTATTTCTGTTGTAGGTGGACTCTTACGGGGCATGCCTGAACAACCGAGAGCTTCCCAGCGCGAGGCTGAAGGACACTTCTACAGCCACCACAGAGGACTCTGAGTTCATGGCTCTTATATCCAAGTACAAGTTCCACCTGGCGATGGAGAATGCCATCTGCCGCGACTACATGACGGAGAAGCTTTGGCGGCCAATGCACGTCGGAGCCGTTCCTATATATCGAGGTTCCCCATCGGTACGTGACTGGATGCCGGACAATCATTCCATCATCCTCATCGATGACTTTGAGAGCCCCAAAGAGCTAGCAGAATACATTAATTTTCTGGACAGGAATCCGGAAAAATATTTGGAATACCTGAAGTACAAGAGTCCCGGCGGCATCACGAACCGGTTCTTGGTGGAGAGCATGGAGAGGCGGGAGTGGGGAGTGAATGATATGACCCTGCCTAATTATTTGAACGGGTTCGAGTGCTATGTCTGCGACAAGGTAAATGCCAGAATGAAGGCGGAGGAGGAGCACAGGAAGTCTCGTGGGAAAGTGCCGGCCCCTGAGCCTGAAATCGCCCAGTTCTCACACATGGGGTGCCCGCCACCAGCACCCGGGTATGGAAATATCGAAGACATTCCTGATGGAGACAGGTACTAGCCGTTGTCGTGGAATATGCAGCTGTCCTTAAGAAAGCTGAGGGTTGTGCAGTGCTTGCTCTGCTGGTGTTTTGCACCAGCAGGATGTTGATGGGTTGATTACATTTCTGGGCTGGTTCACTCCAGCGGAGATCCCTCTGTGGACTGGATCATGCGCGCGCATGAGTGGCGCACCTGTGATTTCCTGCGTCTGCATCTGCTGTGCAGATGCGATTTCTGGCATCCCGGAAGCGAGTCCCCGCGCTGCGCTGTGCCGGTTTAGTACAGCACGTGGGGACTTGCCGAGCGGGCAGCTCAGTTCGGGGGCAGCTCGAGGACTGGTTAAATACCCCCCCCCCACACACACACACGTGGACCGCTTGTGGGCCATGGGCCTTAGGTTGCCGACCCCTGAATAAGAACATGATAGAGCATAAAAGAACATCAAAAAAACAACATAAACAGTACAGAATAATTAACAAATCATCAGTGAAACAACTGCAACTGATCAAACACGGGGAACAAAGCGACAGCTAAAAAATAAGCTAAACATCACAATGAAAGCAAAAGTCATAACCTATAAAGCATTTATAACCTATAAAGCAAAATAAACCACCTTAAAATAGCAGCCAAAAAATGAACTAAGTACACACACATTCTCCACACCCACATGACTCATAATCTCCCACTCTGTTCAGCTCATTAAAATATGCATCCACATAATGCAGCAACTCCCTTCTGAAGGTTCCTCGGGCTGGCGGTGGGGCAGTACAGGTGAAACCAACCACCCCCTGATGGCGTTTTTCTCCCCTCACAATTCTCCCCTGAAACAGCTCCCTTATGAAGGGAGGGTGGGGCAAGGCAGGTGGGAAAAGCCATTACCTGCTGGCCAACACAGAAAGTTGTGCAAGAGAGTATGTTGGAACCCAGAAGTGTCTCAGAAACATCCTAAAGATGTCACTAAAACCTCACTTAAAGTGCATTTTCAGGCTTTTCCAGTGGGTTTCCGCACTCACTTTCTTTATTTGCTTTTTAGCTGGAAGGAGATGTGGCTGCAGGATTACTGGCAGAGCCTTGATCAGGCTGAAGCCCTCACAGCCATGATTCACCACAACGAGTCGCATCAGGGGAGATTCTGGGACTACATGCACCAAGTCTTCATGAAGAGAACCCAGCAAAACTAACCAGACTTGTTATTCCACCTTCTTCAGTGTTACGAGAGGCAAGCAGGGCATCCACAGATTTACCAGCACCGAAATTGCGGTTCCAGGACAACTTGGAAATCATCTTTTATATATGGTATTCTTGCTTTGGAGATTACTACTTTTAAAAAAATTCTTGCTTCCAAGAAAAAGCCAATTTTGAACCAGCTTTTGGTATTGGTTCATTTGCCACTGCTCCAAGACGAGGAAGCCTCCCTGATCTGTGGGGCAAAGAAAAGTATTCAGCATTTCTGCTGCTTCAGCGTCTCTCAGAAAGTACTTTTTGGTGTGTATGTGCCAAATTCCTTAACACGGACTGTTGGGCTTACTCTAAAAGTCCTGAATGGTTGCACTTCAGGGATTACCTCCATTCATAAGTATTCTTCAACATACATTGGTTTCTTTAATATTTTTGATATATTTCATTTAATATGAAAGAGAACAGAACAAGAGTTTACATGAGCTCAGCTATGCAGTATTCAAATAACCACTTCTATACGGGCTGAAATATGTTATGAACTGTGCACCTTATTGTAGTGCATTTCCTGTGTAGAAACTACACAGTTGCTCACTGTTCCCCCAGTGATGTGACGGGTGCGAGCCAGCAGTAAATCACACTGAGCAAGTAGGAGTTAACTCTTCATTAGCAAAAGCAGGATCTGGGAGTGTCAGGCCTAGTGAGCAGAGCAACCCATCTTCGGTAGATCTTGCCCCATGGATCAGTTGCTGAAACTGAAAGTCCCCGCGTTCTCACAGCTGCCTCAGGGTTAGAAACTGAGATATGAAAGCTAGGAGCTAAATGACACCCTAAACCTAGGTTATGGGCGCCACAACGGAATGCTATTTTTATAACAAGGCTACAAAGCTGAAAATGAATGAATTGCAGCTAAAATCTTACATTCGTTTTTCACATGGTCTAGTCCTCATCTGAAGATGGCAAAAAACAAAGCCATGCTTCTCCCGCCCGCCCCCTTAATAGTTGTATGAGGGTCCCTCAAAACGCTGCCTTTCTCTAAGGCCAGCGGAGAGGCAGAACCTATCAGCTTGCCTGATACTGCAATGATTTCTTGGAAGTCGAGCGGGCAGGAATTTCTCCTCCCATGCCCTCAGCGCCAGCAGTGGTGGTTTTAATCTGAAATCTTGGGTGCAGTACTGCGCCCAGAGCTCAGAAATTGCTTGCACTAATGAAATTCCCAGTTGCAAAATGTGCCTAGAACAATGGGAGTTTTGAACGCTGAGCTGCCCAAGTTCCCCTCCTTTTCAGTGTTTTCCCCAAGCAATCAGACTGTGTCTGCGTGAAGCCAATTTCTTTCTCCTTTTCTTGCCTCCTGGTTCTGGGAGACCGGAGGGAAAGGAGCTTGTTGCAGCAGGAGGGGGAGACACCTGTGCCTCTTCACCTGCCAGACTCCTCTCTCCTTCTTGGCCTCCGTCCTCTTCTGCCTCTGATGCTGGACTTCTCTCTGTTACAGACTCTTC
Organism: Podarcis siculus; assembly: GCA_034642415.1. NCBI lineage: Eukaryota > Metazoa > Chordata > Lepidosauria > Squamata > Lacertidae > Podarcis > Podarcis siculus. The sequence continues at coordinate 34,366,988 of JAXCMG010000020.1, read as the reverse complement.
CTGCTCACCAAGCCCTGTCACCTCTTCCGTTTCTGGCGCCTCCTCCTTCATTCCTCTCCTTCCCCTCCCTCTGACCACTCACTGTCACCCCACCACCAATCCCTGGGCTCTGAGCCTTCTTTCCTTGGGGTTCCCCAGCCAGTTCCATCATTCCTCTGTGTCCATGACATGATGGTTTTATTAGGCTGGTAATGACAGGTAGCTTGATGCGGGAAAGGAATTGGAGTTAGGAACAATGGACAATTTGTGCTGATTTCCGTTAGTTTTGTTTGTTTTTAAAAATACAGTGGTTCCTCGGGTTACAGACACTTCAGGTTACAGCCGCTTCAGGTTACAGACTCCGCTAACCCAGAAATAATACCTTGGGTTAAGAACTTTGCTTCAGGATGAGAACAGAAATAGCACGGTGGCAGTGGGAGGCCCCATTAGATAAAGTGGTACCTCAGGTTAAGAACAATTTCAGGTTAAGAACAGACCTCCAGAACGAAATAAGTTCTTAACCCGAGGTACCACTGTAATAATTAAAGTTTATTGACAAACGCATACAGAATACAATAGAAATGATGAATGTGGCTAATAGCAAGAAACGTGAAAGGAGAAAAATAAAACACAGATGCAGAGGAGGGGTAAAAAACCAAGAAACTACTGAGAATACAGTGCCACGTTCAATTGTTGCATATTGGAAATAAAAATTGGGCCAATGTACTTGTCTGTAGAGCAGGAGGGTTAGTGGGCTGGTCAGTTGAGTTCGCATAGGAGAGAAACTTCAACCATATTGAGTGAAAAAGACCCATCTCGATGAACCATTAGTGACGCTCTGTTAATATGCCCTGTGGAACTCCCTCCCACCAGATGTCAAAGAGAACAACAACTACCAAACTTTTAGAAGACATCTGAAGGCAGCCCTGTTTAGGGAAGCTTTTAATGTTTGATGTATTACTGTATTTTAATATTTGGTTGGAAGCCGCCCAGAGTGGCTGGGGAAGCCCAGGCAGATGGGCGGGGTATATATACTAAATTATTATTATTACAATGTCCCATACTTTCACTAACTACACCTCCTAGGAAGGAGGTGGTATCGACTTCCAATGGGCAGCCCCTGTCAATCTGGCTGCAGCAAGAATGCTTTGTCCTTCAGTTTAATAAAAGTATTGTCCCCAAAAACATTTTTCTGTTCACAGAGGTACATTTCTGTTTACAGAATTAAAAAGGCTACGCAGTGGATTGTTGGAAGTATATTCAAGTCCAGTTTTTGTACTTCTATGGGTCAAGATGTGTTGCAAACACTAGTTTTAACCAAGTCTGTTCTTCCTTTACCCTTAAAACTCACGCTGTGTGCAAACGTAGCTCTTCAATAAGAGGCATACAAACGTGATATTCTTTATCCAGATACTTGGGATCCAGCACAATTTTCTGTCTCCAGGTAGTAGAGAACAGATGCTGTGTGTTGTAGGTATGACTAGTCACCTGCTGGACAGAAGTCAGGGGGGTGCATGTGGCACAAGAGCACCTGGCCTTCAGCGAACAGGTTCATTCCCTGGAGACCAAGGTGGCTGGCTGACCTGTCCTGTGGAATGCCATCCCATCAGACGTCAAAGAGATGAATAACTACATAACCTTTAGAGGTCATCTGAAGGCAGCCCTGAATTGGGAATTTTTTAAATGTGTAATTTTTTATTATGTTTTTATATATGTTGGAAGCCACCCAGAGTGGCCACAGCAACCAGTCTGAAGGGGTGTGTGTGTGTTACAAATAACAAATTGTTATTGTTCTGAAAGGAAATGATGGTGATTGTTCAGTACCATAGGGTGGGTTTCCACTGCCCCCCCAAAGGAATAAACAAAGGCATTTCTTTTTCTGAACATAAAACCATGCCCGGTGCACATTTTTGTTATCACAGTCTAATGCAATCGGGGCTTCAAAAATGAAAGATGAGTAACTGCAGTACTTGCCATGCTTATGGTCCATAGCCTTGCATGTCGATGGTGTGAAGAGCAACCTCTCTTCTCCGCATCAAGGTATCCTCACCTTAGCTAGGGCAGCCATTTGGGTTTAACCCTGGAATCCCCCCCTCCCAAAATATCCTGTGCAGCAGGTCACTCTGCTGTTTCCTAACCACGAATTGTGCACCACAACATTCCTGTGTTTTAGCACTCGAGAGCAAGCAATAGTGCCCATGTGCAGCCAATGCCACGCGCTCTCAAGTTTTCTTTTTGGAATGGCTGCACCACAGCTGCTCCTGGCAAGACCCAGTGTATCCCAGCATTTCCAGTACTAATTTAAGAAAAAAACAGATAATCTAGATGGAAAATGTTAAATGCAAGAGTCTTAATATCCCTTCGTTTTAGAAGTTGCAAGGATACGTTATCTACCACAGTTGATGTTGTTGTTTAACTTCTAACACCAGGTGGCACAAGCGAGTTATTTTTGCACTCTCTTCCAATGAGAAATTATAGAGCCAGAGATTTGTTGCACAAATCAAGACTCCCAATCAGCCAATAAAGAGTAATTGCAAGAGAAAGGAATAAGGAAACCACACCTGGTTTTGAGACTTTGTGACTAGTCTCAAGGCCATACAGGGATCTGAACCCAGGTCTCCATCTGACGCTCTAACCACATCGCACCATTAAAACACAAATTCAAGGTCTAAGAAAGAGTGACGAGGGACGCGGGTGGCGCTGTGGGTAAAACCTCAGCGCCTAGGACTTGCCAATCGCATGGTCGGCAGTTCGAATCCCCGCGGCAGGGTGCGCTCCCGCTGCTCGGTCCCAGCGCCTGCCAACCTAGCAGTTCGAAAGCACCCCCGGGTGCAAGTAGATAAATAGGGACCGCTTACCAGTGGGAAGGTAAACGGCATTTCCGTGTGTGCTGCGCTGGCTCGCCAGAGCAGCTTTGTCACGCTGGTCACGTGACCCGGAAGTGTCTGTGGATAGCGCTGGCTCCCGGCCTCTAGAGTGAGATGGGCGCACAACCCTAGAGTCTGTCAAGACTGGCCCGTACGGGCAAGGATACCTTTACCTTTTAAGAAAGAGTGAAGCTTGGAATTTCTTGGGTTGTAGTCGGCTAACTTTTTCTCAGAGCAAACCCACTGAACCTAAATTAGTCATGGCCATTAATTTTAATGCATTTACTCTGAGTAAAAGGTAGTTTTATACAACCTGAACTTGTCCCATCATTCAACATATATGTAAAAAAAAAATCAGTTCAAATCACCCCCAGCTCTGGCTCATGAAGACAGAGGAGCCACACATTTCAGTGTAAGGAAAAATGGCTTTGGACAAGGCTTGGCCCCCTCTCTTATCAGTGCAAAAAAGCACCAGTACATGCATTCAGCTGCTAAAGATGCTCTGTTTGAGTCTCTTCCCATAAATGGAAAGCAGGTGCGCAGAGCTGTTCTGAGACTCTCAGGAGTCATTGCCCGAGAAATGGACAGGGTTAAGCAGATTGCCACCATGCAGATTAATATCTTCATTGATCTGAGCACAGCATGTTAGAAAAAGTGGCAGGTGGAACTTAACAGGGTTTTGACGGTGTAAATGATGTTTTTCAGCATTCCTGCCTAGGGAGAGGACTTTGCCTTATGCAGCAGAGTCCACCTCTTTTCTCAGAAGGGGAGGGAGAATCTGGTTACCTGCAGAAGTGTGATCTGCAGAACCGGTGTACGTGCACCACTATTATTGGTATTTAACTTGCTATACTACCCTTCATCTGATGATCGCAGGGCAGTAGCCAAGTGTCCCTTTCCCCTGCAAAGTCCTGGGACTTGACCTCTACAGTTGTGCACAGATTCTGGTGTCGTCGGTTGCTCCCGTAAATAAACCAAAGTAGCAGATAGAAATGGTTTAAAAGATGAACAACCCCCAGTGAATAAGTACCGTATTTTTCGCTCTATAAGACGCACCAGACGATAAGACGCACCTAGTTTTTGGAGGAGGAAAACAAGAAAACAAATATTCTGAATCTCAGAAGCCAGAACAGCAAGAGGGATCACTGCTCAGTGAAAGCAGCAATCGCTCTTGCTGTTCTGGCTTCTGGGATAGCTGCGCAGCCTGCATTCGCTCCATAAGACGCACACACATTTCCCCTTACTTTTTAGGAGGGAAAAAGTAAGTCTTATAGAGCAAAAAATACGGTCTTTCCTCAGTTTAGGAAGGGCACTGGTCCACTGTGGCCACGATGCAAGGTAATTAGGAGGTGCTTTAGAAATGAAGGGCTGGGAATTCAAAGGTGGCTGGAGAGCCACACCATCATGTTCTGCAATGCTCGGTGTGCTATTGGCACACACTGCCTAAAAGCTGAAGAATAAAGGCTGAAGTGCCCCAAACTGAATGAACAGTGCTTCATGAATGTTCAGCAAAAACACCCAAGGATACAAGCTGCACGGCGTACTTTCAAAACATGTTCTTGTACAATATTCACATCATAAAAATAAAAACCTTTATTGATAGTATGAACGTTTAAGGTTTAATGCTGCCAGCTATAAAAATGGTAAAAAGACTTCTGCTTCAGACATTTGACTTTACAAATATACAGATGTTAATGACAATTAATACTAGATTATGCAGTCTGAACTTCATTAAATTCCCATTAGCCAGTGACAAACCTCTCTAGCAACACACGATTCAGAGAAGATTAAACATTATATTCCCATACACACAAGTCTATAGAGAACTTAAAATACTAACCCTAGAAGTCTCACTGGATTAGCTGGAACCATTTTAATAGTTGTGCTTTGTTTAATCTCAGAAGATAGGCTACTAGCAAAAATACATCTTTCCTCTTGCATTCTCCCTTCCTATAATCCATTGTTGAATACAGTACTCAGTGCATTTCCTAATAAAATTATTGTATATAAATCTCTATCATATCGTAAAGAAAGGATACAAGTTAGTGTAAACACAAGGAAATATTTAAAGGGCTGCTACAAAACCCTCCTGTTTTAAGATTAGAAGAGACGCTGGAAAGAAACCATTCACCCCATTTTCAGCTGCACGGCCCACATCCAGACACCCGGACAGCACAAGCGAGCTGTTCTGTGTGCTTGTCAGAGTTGTTTCCTATCTGCCTGCAAGCAACCAGCAATTACAATTGGCCAGAAAAATGGGAATTGCGGCACACGGATCAAAACTTAAGAGGGATGTGATCATGTGGCAGGACTCCTACGTCCTCATATGCCTGAGAGCCTGCCCTCAGAAATAACAGTCAATTGGCCAAAATGCTTCCAACAGAGCAATAGACCAACTTGCAAGACCAGAGAGTGGCATTTTGGAGCAGCACCAATATATTTTTTTTACAAAAAAACAAGTATTCAAGAGCTTTGGTCCAGTGAAGGAATAGGACAACCTTCTCCCCCCTGCCAAGGGCCGCATTCCCTCAGAGGAAACTGACGGAGGGCCGTGGGGGCTAGACACAGGGTTGGACAGGGCCAGAACTGCAGGTCCTCAGCACACCCCATGCTGTTTCTCTCGCCCCAAAGACTGGAGAGTGAACATTTAAGTGTGAAACGGCTGTGAAACAAAACAGTAAACGTCTCTTCCCTCGAAACATGCCCCTTTGGAAAGTGCTTTTCTCTTCCTGCCGACAGAGGGAAAGGCTTTTGCAGGTACAAATGGGGCAGGATCTGCACCTGCAAAGCTCCCCCTGGTCAGGTGGGGAGCATGTCTAAGGTGGAGGCTGTAAGGAGCAGGAAGAGGAGAGCCACATGCGTCTCGCCATATGACAAAGAAGATCACCTGCTGGTCCTCATGTAAAAAGAGCAACATTATATTACATTTGAAAAATGTTTATTTGTGCAGATTGATTCTGGGGGAAATGGCGAAATGTGTTAAGGTCAGTGTATTCGGAAGCTTGACCACACACTCCTGCAACATCTCAGGGCCAAGGTGCCTGGCACCATGGCTTGCGATGGTCAGAGGCGTAAGACATGTACAGCACAGGGAACTTCTTCATTAGAACGCAGACTTCTTCAGTCCTGTGTCTGCCCCATGTCAGTAACCATCTTTCCTAGGGGAAAAGTTCTCAGACGTAGGGGATATAAAGCTTAAGAACAGCTTCCTCGTGGGTTGAATCCAACGGCGTGCCGCTGTTTAAGTGGGACACACTTCACTCTTCCCCCTACCCCACCCCACTGCCCTCCATGCACTCTCAAAACCTGGAGAGTTTGCAGCCCTTCGGGAGAAATTCTGGGGATGCACAGGGAAGAAAGAAAGGTTACATCCCAGTGTGCAAGCGGCGTTGGATTTCACCCCGTAAGTGTAGTTCCTCATTCTCTTTTTCTTTTTTGAGATATGAAGAATTTCAACGATATCATCAAACCAAGATTAAATGAGTTGTGTGCACAACCTGAAGACTCCTCTCTTTTTTCCACATATATATGCATCTCTACGTGAAACATAATAATAATGATTTGGTTTCCACAGCGCTGCCAGGGAGGCTGGGATGCCTTCTCCCAGCAAGCGCCCCTTAGGCAGCAAGACCGATGTCAGCTCGACATACAGGATTGCTGCGGCATGAGCACGTTTTAAGTTATTGCTTTGGATCGTCTAGTATGGATCCCTATCCTTCCAATGCAAAAACCTGTATAGAATTGACTAACCACTTCTCATTTCAAGTAACGTTAAAGATCTTTATCAAATAACAAGATCCCGCTCTCAGAAGTTCTACACGCACACACACACATACTACAGTAGACTATGTGAAGAATATTAAAAGCTAGCTTTCAAGATTTGATCTCGCCTATTTTATCTCTCTGCGCAAGAGAAAAATGCAAGGAATGGATACTTGACTGGGGAAAAAGAAAACCCAAACAAACTGGCACCCTGATTGTTTAAAGCTCCCAGAGTGTTTTTAAAGAAAGGTTATGTGGTCAGAAAGGCCTGGGTTGCCTAAAGCTCAGCAACAGGGGCCAAAGTGCTCCTGACACAGCAGCTACATGGACTGACTTGGTTCATAGCAGGGAAACAACTGACCGACTCTGGCGGTCACCTTTGGAACATTCCCCTTCTGTAGTGTACTGCGAACTGGAAAGGATTAAGAACAGTGTTGATTTCAACATTCATGATTCAGAGAGGAAACTGCTTTCTGCAGTTGGACAATCCCTCCGGGGATTTGCAGAGAATCACATTCATATCTGCAGGCTTAAGCTCAGGCACTTCTTAGAAAATGTCTGTCTGGAATGGAAGTTTGCACAGAGTGTTGTGTTTTTTTCTGCATAATTTAAAAATGAGTGTTCCGTTGTCATAGTCCGCTGGTCCGCTCCCAGCATCAGGAATTCACCGCATCTCTCTGTCTCTTTCTCTCTCTCTGTCTGATGTGCCTGCTGCTATGAGAGACCTTGAGGCTCTAGTGTTTAAGAAAGGTCTGTACACAAGTCGTGCTATTTTCTACACGCTATAAAATAAAAGGAAAAGGACACTAAGTGTGTTATACAAACAGATTTTTGTTACTACCCAAATAATAAATAACATGGAGTGGCTAAGACAGTGTTTCAGCTCTAGGAATTGCAAACGCTCGGATTGCAGCTCTTTCTGGAGACTAGCTGTTGGCTGGCAGTAAGATCTCAATTTCCTTCCCGTTGGCCACCACGGCATTGATTGAGCAGCTGCCCGCCAAGTCCGCAGGGGAACCCAGAGAAGGTGCCTGAGAGGAGGTCTTCGTCGGCGGAGTGTGGCTGGCTGGAGAAGGAGCCAGCCCAGGTTTCTTTGGAGGAATCGGCGGAGGGTTCCCTCTTTCTGCTCTGGGTATGGTTGGTGATTTAATGCCAGGCGAGAGCGGGCTGAGCGGGCTGGAGACTTTGCCTGGGCTCGACTCGCTTTTGGGGCTCATGGCGCTGGCCAGGGTCCGGTAGTCTGTGCCAAAGGGGGAGCTGTTGGGCGAGACGGGCTTGATGGGACCCTGCTGGCTGGTGAACCTGGAGAGGACCTGAGTGACGGTGTTGCGGGCAAGCTGCTTGGCGGCCGAGTTGTCAACGAGGGTGGGCGACAGGTCCCTGGACGGAGGGCTTTGGAGACCGCTCGACGGGTGGTCCTGGTCAGCTTGGGACTGGAATTTGTGGCGAGCAGCGTGGAAGCGCTGGTTGATGCCCACCTGGTAAGAAGACTGGTAGCTGGGGCTGCTGGCCGAGGCTCCGACCAAGCGCTTAGTCATCACTGGGGAGGAGCACGGGGAGGATGTCAGCGAGGAAGAGGCGGTGTTGCTCGGAGACAAGGAGATGCCACTGGAAGGCAGCGGCGGGATGGATGGGGAAAGAGACTCTGTCCTCACCGGAGAGCTGCTGTTTTCGGTGGGACCCTCAGGAGTGGACCCGGCAGGCTTGCTCTTCTCCAGATTCTCCATGCTGGGCTGGGCTGGCTCCACGCTCGCTTGTGCATCGGCCTCGCAGTGCCCATTTGCCTTGGCATAAGAGTGGGGGGCCGTGGCAGCGACAGGCGACAGGGCACGTGCCAGTTTGATGGTGCTCCCCAGGCTCTCCTGCAAGGGGCTTTCTGTCTGGCAAGCGACGGACCGACATGGGTCTTCTGTGACGGTCGCAATGGACACCTTGGAGGCACTTGGTGGAGGGTTCTCGGCTTTGCAGGAAGCCTCCAGCTCCTTGAGGGTCTGCTTCAGCTGCTCCACTTCTTCCTTCAGGGCCTTGGTGCGGTTCTCTTCCCGGTTCAGCTTGGCTCTCAGCTGCTCCCGCTCGATGTCGAACTCGGAGAGTTGCTTCTCTACCTGGGCCTCCATCTGCAAGCCCCTCTTCTTCTTGGCTGCCAGCTCCTCCTCCAGCTGGCTCACTTTGCTCCTCTCCTTCTCCAGCTTCCCGCTCAACTCCCCCAGCTTCTGCCCTTCCTCCGCAGCCTTGGCGGCGGCTTTCTTGCACTCCAGCACCAGCATGGAGGAGAGCTGCTTGTGATGGGCGTGCTCCTCCTCCAGCTGACTCGAGAGCTTCTTCTGCTCCCTTTCAAACTTCTTCACCTGGGACTTCTCAAATTCCAGCTGGAAGGGAAGAGAAAGAGGCTTAGGGGAAGGAGGGGACCGTGTTTGGATTCTCAAACACTCCCCACAGACAGAAAGATAATAAAAATTATTATTATTATTATTATTTGTACCCTGCCCATCTGGCTGGGTTTCCCCATTCACTCTGGGCGGCTTCCAACAGAACACTAAAATACAATAACCTATTGAACATTAAAAGCTTCCCTAAACAGGGCTGCCTTCAGATGTCTTCTAAAAGTCTGGTAGTTGTTTATCTCCTTGACATCTGGTGGGAGGGCGTTCCACAGGGCGGGCACCACCACTGAGAAGGCCCTCTGCCTGGTTCCCTGTAACTTGGCTTCTCGCAGTGAGGGAACTGCCAGAAGGCCCTCGGAGCTGGACCTCAGTGTCCAGGCAGAACGATGGAGGTGGAGACGCTCCTTCAGGTATACTGGACTGAGGCCGTTTAGGGCTTTCAAGGTCAACACCAACACTCTGAATTGTGCTCAGAAACGTACTGGGAGCCAGTTTAGGTCTTTCAAGACCAGTGTTATATGGTCTCGGCACCAGCTCCCAGTCACCAGTCTAATTGTTGAGTACATAATGTAGGTCAGGAGTGGGAACTTTCTGCAAACTGAGGGCCACATTCCCTTAGGTTAACAGTGTAAGAGACTTCCTACTTGCAGTAGGTAGGGTGGAGTCAAAAATCCATTCATCCTATCACACAAACACAAACCTGTTCCCACTGTGCGACTACAATTTGAAATGGGGGCGGGGGGAATCCCCTCCCCTCCATGCAAATGGTAGGCATTGGGCCTCCAGTCCAGAATGGGACCAGGGGTGGGCTTTTAAACTTTGCTCCCACTGCAGTCCTGATCTTAACTGCCACAGCCATTGGCATTGGGGGGGAACTCGATCAACCCCTGTTTCTTCCCATGGGCAAACAGAAGTGGGGAGAGAAGACAATCATATTTTCACTACCACTAAAATGCACACCGCAGAGCCAAAGGGTGTATCAAATTTCATAAGCTGCATTTCCTTTTATCCTCAAATGTTATTTTGAAAGACCTACATTGGCTCCCAGTACGTTTAGGAGCACAATTCAAAGTGTTGGTGTTGACCTTTAAAGCCCTAAACAGCCTTGGTCCTGTAAACCTGAAGGAGCGTCTCCACCCCCATCATTCTGCCTGGACGCTGAGGTCCAGCTCCGAGGGCCTTCTGGCGGTTCCCTCCCTGCGAGATGCCAATTTACAGGGAACCAGGCAGAGGGCCTTCTCGGTAGTGGCACCCGCACTGTGGAACGCCCTCCCACCAGATGTCAAAGAGATAAACAACTACCTGACATTCAGAAGACATCTGAAGGCAGCCCTGTTCAGGGAAGTTTTTAATGTGTGACATTTTAATGTATTTTTAATCTTTGTTGGAAGCCGCCCAGAGTGGCTGGGGAAACCCAGCCAGATGGGTGGGGTACAAATAGTAAATAATAATAATAATAACAATAATAATAATAATTACTACTACTACTACATCTCTTTGCTTCTTTATGTGTTCCTACAAAGACCAAAACCGACTGGCCTCTGCAATGGGGCAAAAACTCTCCCTCTAGTAAGTCTCCTTCCATGTTTGCAGGCGGAGAGCCAAGCTCAGAGACAGAAATACTGGTCCTGGCTGCCGGTCTCCTCACCCACGCAAGGCAAGTTCTCTGTGTTAAACGGCAATTAATCACTCCTCCCTGAACGCTGAGTAAGGAGTGAGAGGGCATACCTGCTGGGTGAGCCGCTCTCGCTCCTTTTCCAGCATGTAGGTGACATCATCCCCTTCAGCAGTATCTTGGGCGTGCCTCTGCCTCTCTTCCTCCAGATCCAAGATTACCTTTCAAAAGAGAAAAGAACACCATCCATCACCTTGAAAGACAGCAGTAATTACAGGTGTATCCAGATGTGCAGGTCAGGTCCCTTTCTGCCGAAAGCAAAAATGAAAGCTCTAATGAAGGCATGCAGAACCCCTGACCTTTACTTATGTGTAAGGGTTCTGAGAAACTACACTATCAACCCACCCCCGTCCATTTTCGGCAATTTTCAAGGTTCGTCCTCTTTCGGCTTGTGAAAGAAATGACAAAAACATGCACAAAGAACAGCAACAGACATGCACATGGTGACACTTTGCTGAAATAATTTGCTGAACAATTCTGAAAACCTGAATCAGTTGTTATATGAATTTGAGCCCAGCAGAAGAAAACCTAAACAGATGGACAAAAACAGACGCTCAGAAGAATGAAAGTCTTCAGGATGCTGACTGGGTCAAAAATGAAATTTGTACAAATATAGTTTTGTTTTCTATTAATTTAGAGAGACAACTGTTTCAGTCACTAGCAGCAGAAAGCCAGGGCGTGAAAACGAGGAAACTTGTAGCACTTCACACAAATCTACCTCAAGTGCTTTAAAACCTGCTTTGAGCAGCATTCGGTAACAGCTGGGAGCTGGAGATTGTTTCCAGCCCATTCCAAGAGAATCAGGGTGCATGAAAGAGCTCTGGCGGCTAGAGTCGGTCAGTTGTTTCCCTGCTATGAACCAAGGCAGTGTGGCTGAGGGAGCCTTTGGCCCACAGGCCTGAGCTTCCCCACCCCTGAGCTAGATCATCTTTAATCAATTCTGAGAAGTTCCCTGTGGTTCCAATAGCAGCATCAATAGTAAAAATCACAGCACGTTTGTGTTTTATTATCTGAAGAGTGCTGGTTAGAGGCATCATATAATGTTAGCCCTGTAACCTGATTTTACTGAACATAAGCAGGATTTGAGAAACAGAAATGTGCAAAACAGCAATGAAAATGTCACATCAAGTTATAAAAGTGGTCCAATATGTAATGTTAACCTGTTACGCGGTATCTTTCTTTCTTTTTTCCCCTTCCCTCCCTCCCACCTCATGAAACCCACCTTTCGATGCCTGCTCTCTGCAGCTGCGAGCTGGGACAACATTTTCTCCTGCATATTCTTGCAGTGTTTCATCACAACCTTCAGGATGGACAAGGGATTGGCACAAACGGGCTGCTTATCGCCATGGTTCTCTTCTTTCAGCGCCTCAAAATCCCTCTGAAGAGCCATCAGCGGATCACTGATGTTGAATTTTCCATAGCGCTCTTCAATGAAAGCATCTCTGCGCTGGGCCTGAAACACATGATCAAGTTTTTTGCGTTGTTAGCTACCAAAGAAAAGGAAAAAGAGAACCCTCAAGATAAAATCCTCATGGAAACAGGAGTCATGAAAGGCTGGTCTGAGTAAAAAACCACCATAATGACCAGCTGAGATGCACAAATGGGGGACAAAGGAGACATTCTAGAGGCCCCGACAAACAATAGGGGGACTTTAACCCCCCCAAAAGAGAGTCACTTATGACAACATTGCAATGCTTATGGTGGTTATCACAGGAGCCAACTCCTAGGGGCCGAGGGGTCTTTGCATGGTGTGCATGCACTGCGTCATGTGATTATGGGGTGCGGGGATCACCTGCCCCACTCAATATTTTATTCAAGTTGGCACCCTGGTAGTTATTGCTTATAACAACAACATATTTTTATACGTACAGTGGTACCTCGGGTTATATACGCTTCAGGTTACAGACGCTTCAGGTTACAGACTCCGCTAACCCAGAAATATTACCTCGGGTTAAGAACTTTGCTTCAGGATGAGAACAGAAATCGTGCTCCGGCGGCACGGCAGCAGCAGCAGGCCCCATTAGCTAAAGTGGTGCTTCAGGTTATACGATATATACGATATACGATATATTTATTGTCATTGTCCCTTGCGGAACAATGAAATTGAAAAACTACATAAAACTACATAAAAACTACATAAAACTACCACGAAACTACATAAAAACTACATAAAACTACGTAGAAACTACATAAAACATTCAAAAACCCCTAAAAACCCTAAAACCCCATTTTAAAATACACTATACTACAGAGACCCCTTATGCTGCGTTTAGAACCAGAATTGCATTAGCGTAGAAACTGTTTTTCAGGCGGCTAGTCCTGGCCTTTATAACCCTGGACCTTCTTCCAGAAGGCAGAAGCTGAAAGAGATCATTTCCGGGGTGCGCACTATCATGTGCTATCTCTGCCGCTTTCTTATGGCACCTGGCAGCATAGATTTGATCTAAGGTGGGAAGAGTGCACCCAATAATTCTCTCTGCAGTCTTTACAACCCTGGATAGCATTGTTTTTTCCCTGGCCGTGCAGCTCCCAAACCACACACACAGACCACAAGTTAGTACGCTCTCCACAGTGCAATGGTAGAATGCCATCAACAGGTCCTTTGAGAGATTGTTTTTCCGGAGGATTCTCAGAAAATATAACCTCTGCTGTGCTCTCTTCACCAGGTCTTTACTGTTCTCTCCCCAGGTTAGGTCGTCTCTCAACTCCATTCCCAGAAATCGAAACACTGAGACCTGTTCCACGCACTTCCCCTCAATAATAAGTGGCTGAATATTCAATTTACATTTCCTAAAGTCCACAATGATCTCTTTTGTTTTCTTTAAGTTAAGCAGCAAGTTGTTTTTCCTCCACTCCCCCAACTGCTCAACTTCCTTCCTATAGGCCATCTCCCCCTCTCCAGCCATAATTAAACCAACCACCGTTGTATCATCTGCGAACTTAATGATCTTATTACTGGGGTATTTGGGGGCACAGTCAGCTGTATAGAGCGTGTATAAAAGTGGGCTCAACACAAACCCCTGCGCCGTCCCCGTATTCATGATGAGATCCGCAGAGACGTGGGAACCCAACCTGACCCTTTGGGAACGGTTTGATAGAAAGTCTAATATCCACCTGCACAACCATGGTGGAAGTCCCAGGTCTAATAATTTGGGCACCAATCTATGCGGAAGAATAGTATTAAATGCAGAACTAAAGTCTACAAATAACAGTCTCGCATAGTTCCCTTGCTTCTCCAAATGAGTCAGGACAGCATGTAAAGCCATTGCCACAGCATCCTCTGTGGATCTCTTTGCCTTGTAAGAACAGTTTCAGGTTAAGAATGGACCTCCGGAACGAATTAAGTACTTAACCTGAGGTACCACTGTAGGTGGTTCCTTCTATTGGGATAGACTGAATGGATCCGAAGAGGGGAGGGAAGCTGTAAAGGACCATCAGGGACTGCCACCCCTCTGAGCTTTCCCCTTTTGTGCAGAGGCAGGATCAGGGCCCCAGTCAGTAAGGGCTTGCTGTCGGAGAATGGCTGGGAGGCAAGCCTGCAGTCAGACAAGGCCTGCTATTCCTCCTCCCTGATGTGTGGCCCTGATACAACAGATAAGGAAGAGTTACGGACTCATTGTTGAAACCGTATTTATGGAAGACAATCTTACTCGGCTACGAGTGATCGCCAAAAAAGAAGGGGAGAAGGGGCACAACTGTTGAAAACTAGGCTTCAGAGTTCCTTTGGTGCTGGCATTAACCTTTTTTTAAAAAAAAAGCACTGTGTCTGGGTCCATCTGACAAACCACAATGCACAGGGGCTCTGGCCTCGGAACACAATGTTATGTGTGATACTGAAATTAATACCTTATTACAAGCCACAAAGAAGAGCAGAAACCTGATCAGTATCCTTCCCTCCAGCCATGATTTGCACCATCATTAACTGCAGCTATCAATTTACACCATCACTTTTCCCAGCAGGAAATCATTTGCAGGAAAAGGAAGCCCAGCTTCCAAATGCAGAGGTCTGTGGTTGTTTTAATTACTGCCAAAAAAGAAATTCCCAAGATCAGCACAAAGGAACCCTTTCAACCGAAGAACCAAGGGTCACACACATCCCTATGACCCCTTTGTGTTAGCTTGCGATGACTGATGAACACATCAAGGCTGGGCAGTTGCTGGCTGGACAGCCTGCTTCCTCTTCCATTGTTGGCAGCCCTGGGCTAACAGATTACAAATGCACACAGGGATCTATTTATAAACTACAATGTAGTAAAGAGGACTTGATAATGGGTCACAAAAGAGTCCAGGATTTGCTTTGGATCTGGGCATTTGAAAGGGATTAAATTTCTCCAAGCGGTGGGGTTCAGCAATTTTACAAACAAGAGTGGCTGGGGAAACCCCGCCAGATGGGCAGGGTATAAATAATAAATAATAATAAGAATTATTATTATTATTATTATTATTATTATTATTATTATTATTTAGGCGGTATCTCCTCTCGCGATGTAAGAAGGCATCACTTTTCGTTCTGCCCTGCATTTGCCACTTGCAGCACTGTTTCCATTCCACTACAATGCGTCTTCCACCAAAAATGGCATTCTTTGCCTCACTGTCTACTGTGGTGAATTCTGTAACTTAATTCACATTGAGTAATGATGCAAATTACCCTATCATCACAGTTTTCTACCCAGGTCATATCAATGCAAAGGGAATGCAATGCAAATGAAGGGTAGGGCCATGATCAACTACATATTGTCTGTGGACGGAATGCAACAACAATGAATCTTATTCACTGGGTTGATTTCCCTTCTAGATATGGGATGAATAAATGAACAGCAATTTCTGCTCCTATTTCCATTTCTCTATCTTTTCTACTCTTCTCCCCTAATTTCTCCCAAACACTCACAACCGGCAGGGGTAGACAGTAGGAAGCTGCAGGGCAGGGTAGCTGGGTTTGAGAACTCATGGTAATGACAAATATATTATCTTTTAGAAATCAAACCTCCCCTAGAAACTCATCAGACCACTAGGCTAGCTCACATAGAATTGACTACTTCTCCATACAGGAACTCAAACAGAGCTGATGGCAGTCCTGACTTCTGTGTGACCTGTTTTTTGTGCATCTCCTTTTCAAATTGCTCCTGAACCCTGCCTCTCACTTTAGAGATTCTGGAGTTAGTCTGCAGGAAAAGTTAAGCCACATGGCTGGCATAACTGGGGGTGAAGTGGGCTGAAACTTTTTGGAGAGAGGCTGGGAGGTGACTTCGACCCCCACCTGAAACCCCGGAGAGCACTACCAGTCAGAGTAGACATTACGAGGCTAGATGGATCAGTGGTCTAACTTGATATATAAGGCAGCTTTTTATGTTCTGCTCCTGCTATCTGATGGCACAACAAAAGACTGCCACTTACATAAAGGTTTCTTGACTCCATATGCAAAACAATTATAGACTCGGGGGATTGTCTTTTACGTCACTTTGCTCAACAATATCACACCACTGGCATTGTATGTTCTGGCTCAAGGCTGTTTCGTACATTTACTGGTACACGTCAGACAGTTCCACTTCTGGCATTTTAGTGGATACACAGTGCTAAAACGAAACAGTGAAGCAGCCCTCCGTCTGAAGGCTAATGGAAAATTTTTGCTCTCCTGACTGTTCTGGGAAATCCATCCCAGAGCCTCCTTCCTTGTTCAAGGCACATAAAAGCTCCCGGCGCACAAAACAAGTCCCAGTTTACCGACTGAATCACATGTTCTGAACCACAGACACCACCACTGTCCCACTCTGGGATGAGAACACTGATACCCATTTAGAACTACTGAGCAGAGAACAACAAGGCATTTCATGAGTCGCTTCTACAACTGGAGAGGAAAAACACCCCAGGAAATTTAAGAAGTGCAATGGTGCTAGCCTAATCTCAGTCCACACAAAACCTAAATGAAAGAGCAGCGCCGCTTCACTTAACGACTGTTCAGTAAATGTAATGCCAGTCTGGAGAGCGAGACTGCTGATCTACCACATAGTCATCGCTGTGAGGATTGAAGCATGCGGAAGAGTAATCCTACAGAGAATCCGAGATTAATTTATACAAAAGCAGCAAAGTAATTCTCTCCTGTTACTATTTGTCTCTTCAAAATCTGTTCTTAACTAGCTTAAGAAGAGCGCCAAACCGGTATGGTTTGCATACTCCCAACGCAGCTTATAATGTCATTTCAAATAAGCCTGACCTGATTAAGTTTTGACTACAGTAAACCTAATGAGATGGGGCAAAGCTATTCAGAAAAGAACGGCTCTCCAAAGGTAAGCTTCTGGGATCCAGAAAAACCAGAGACTGTATTCTGTTCAAAACTTCTAGTCACTCACACAAGGTAGATGCTTTAAAGGTACCGTATTTTTCACTCTATAAGACGCACCAGACCACAAGACGGACCTAGTTTTTGGAGGAGGAAAACAAGGAAAAAAATATTCTGAATCTCAGAAGCCACAACAGCAAGAGGGATCGCTGCGCAGTGAAAGCAGCAATCCCTCTTGCTGTTCTGGCTTCTGGGATAGCTGTGCAGCCTGCATTTGCTCCATAAGATGCACACACATTTCCCCTTACTTTTTAGGAGGGGAAAAATGAGTCTTATAGAGCAAAAAAATACGGTATTTAAAGGACACAGCCACTGTGAATGCCCATGTTTCTCACCGTATGTACAGGGGCTCTCCCCCGATGAGCTGATTGGTAAAAGCCTGATCAAGTACAGAGGTTATTTCCATTAGAAAAAGAATTCACAAACAGCATTTATGGCAGGGAAACGAAAACATTTGGAAATAGTCATGTTTTCCCAGCTGTTTAGGATTACTGTAAACATCAAAAAGGAACTAGGAAAAAGAACAGTAAACAAAAATACTGAAATATATACAGGGGCTGAAACTGAAAGTATACCAAGGTAACAACAACAAAATTACAGGTAGATTTCTGACCGAATCGGTGACTCCAACAAGGGGTTGTATTATTTACTTGCTTTCAGGTAAGAAGGCACAACAGTTCTCAAAATTGGAGGGTTTAACAACCTGGTCATCAAGGCCTCTCGAGAATGTAAATCAGTCTTTCATCCTTTCTAGGTGGGAGTTAGCAAAGACCTCCTGCAAAGAAAATTCCCCCAATGGTTTCAAATCCACTTCTGAAAGTTCAGTAATCTTGAGACACATTTTCTTAAGAAAACAGGGCACTTCTGAGAAGTATTACAGCCCCAGAAGAGGCTGCCTATCCAGATACATGTGAAGAGAATTAGAGAAGAATTGAAGCAGGAATGAAACGTTTTTCTTCTACCGCCAAATAGCAAGAGCAGCTCCTTTAAGCAAGACTATTCCTAATGTTTATTGTTCACAAAGCACCTTGGGGTTCATGTGGTTAAAAAAATGTAGGCTTTCTTGACAGAGCAATCTTGTCTCCTTGCAAGACTAACAAGGGAGCTGCGCTGTGCTTGCACACACACTAGACATCTGGGGATCTTTATGAACACAAACACATGGTTAAGCCATACCAAATTAAGTACAGTAGCCCTTTCAGCATCAATAAAGACTTTAATTTTAAACAGTAGCCCTATAAAGCAATAGCTCGGCTGAGTCTGTTAAAGAACATACAGCTGTCAAAACGAGCAAGCTAACCATTTGTATTATAGAAGGCAATTATGTCCTTTCTACAATCTGTAACATATTGTTTCGGGAGCTATTTCACAGAATGAGCCACTGTTGGGCAGAAATGATTCAGGGATGCCCCAAGATACTAGTTTATTGTCATAAAATGTATACACCACTAGAATGAGGGTTTTTTTTACAAAGTGATTTACAATAAAGATGAAACTATAAAATTATCACATTATAAAATTAACAACAATAATTTAAGACTTCCAAAAAGTTAAAACAACAATAGACAAAAGCAAATTAAAACTTGCATCAACTTTCTGAACATCTGGGTAGGATCTGGTCTGAAGGCCCATGAAGCCAACAGCCTGGACTCCATGATGGTCTAAAAGGTGGGGTAGAAATGTAATACATCATAAATACATATTGGCTGAGTTTTGAAGAAATTATGAGAATTCCCAGCTTGTAAGCATTTTGGACAGGAACTAAGGATATGGTTCCCCCCGCTATATATTTTCAATATAGCTATGTTTTCTTATACGTCCTGCAAGCAATCTCAAAAGTCAAAGACACAAATATAGACTTATGAATAGCCATTGTTCCAGAGCCAGTAGAAAATCAAAATTACTGTGTGTGTATGTTCATTTTTAACTTTGTCTAGAATTGCAAGAACAACTGTTGACAATGAAAAACTATTTAATTCATGGGTAACCTTGTTTTGGTTTGGTTTTTTAAAAAAAGAAAGCATAGAATTCTACAAGACTAGGAAGATCTTTACCCTTCTGAAAAATTGTCGTGATTTGTTCAGGAGGACAAATCCTTACAGCCTGGTGAGATTAAGAAAACAGGAAACAAACCGAATCATGAGATGTGAACTTATTTGATAAGATATTATCATTATTATTTTCATAAAGAATAATCATGCACATTTTGATCCAATAGTCACTTGCCGCATTTCTTATTTAATATGAAACTATGCACACAAGGCAACCAGTTTGCCCAAATTTGGATGACACGGCAAGTGGCAGTTAATCTAAAACTGGAACAAAAGATTTCCAATTCCTTGCACCCACGCTGGGAAGCAAGCTTTGTTCCGTATCTATGAGAGTAATAGATCATTCTTGGTTTGCTTGAAAAAGGAATACTTCTAACGCTATCTAATGTTCTCAAGACCAGGGGGTGTGGGGACACCCTGTCTCGCATGAGGTGGCACACCTCTGGAAGGAGCAGGTCTGCAACTTGTGGGTGCTCCTGGAGCCAGCACTGTCACTGGAAGCCACAGTGGCCAGGTTTGCCTTTTTCCAGCTACGGCTGGTTCACCAGCTATGTCCCCTTTTTGATAGAGAAGACTTTGGTACTCCGTGTTCAGGTAACGTCCAGACTGGATTATGGGCTGTACATGAGGTTCCCTTGAAGACTACCTCTGAAACTTCAGCTGGTCCAAAATGCCACAACCAGATTACTGACTGGGATTCCTTTTAGAACTCATATAACACCTGCTTTAAAACAGCTCCATGGGCTACAAGTTCATGTCTGGGTCCAATTCAAGTGCTCACATTAACGTTTAAAGGGTCTGAAATATTGGAAAGACAGTCAAGTTCCCTACAGGCCCTTTTAGGTCTTAAAGTCAACAGATCTCTTTAGAAGCTTGGGATGGTGCCAGTGGCCCTGGAGAGGGCGTTCTCTGTGGTGGCCCTTAAAGGTAAAGGGACCCCTGACCATTAGGTCCAGTCGTGGCCAACTCTGGGGTTGCAGCGCTCATCTTGCTTTATTGGCCGAGGGAGCCGGCGTACAGCTTCCAGGTCATGTGGCCAGCATGACTAAGCCACTTCTGGCGAACCAGAGCAGCACACGGAAACGCTGTTTACCTTCCCGCTGGAGCGGTACCTATTGATCTACTTGCACTTTGACGTGCTTTCGAACTGCTAGGTTGGCAGGAGCAGGGACCGAGCAACGGGAGCTCACCCTGTCGCGGGGATTCGAACCGCCAACCTTCTGATTCGCAAGTCCTAGGCTCTGTGGTTTAACCCACAGCGCCACCCGCGTCCCTGTAGTGGGCCTTAGGTTATGCAATTCCACGCCCACAGAGATTCACCTGGCACCTTCATTATAGTTTTTGTCGTATGAAGGTGCATCCTTGTTTATCAGCTCTAAAGCTCTTTGTCCCCACTGAGGGAAAGAAGACTTGCTTTATTATTATATTTCTGTCCTACCTTCCCTCCAAGGAGCTCAGCATGTCTCTCCCCCTCCTGCCGGCCCTTTATCCTCACAACTTATGTGGTAGTTTAGGCTGCAAGGCACTGACTGGCCCAAGATCATTCTCAAAGCTTCAAGGCTCAGTGGGGATTTGAACCCTGGTTACCCAGGTCCTAGGTTCAGCACTCTAACCACTACACCACACTGATGAAGGCTGTGGGCACATGGCAGCTGGAGTAATGAGCAGAGGAATGGGAAAGATGCCACTGAGTACAGGCCAGTATGGAATTAAGAGGCGCTCAACGCATGAATCAAGATGCACTTTGAAAGGAAGAAACGGATTTTTGCGCTGCTGTGGGAGAAATGCTTAGCGCTGACTTTTTCTTCTTCTTTTGTATTCCTTGGTTCTTTCTTTACAAAGGGCTTAACCAACTGATTCCTCCTGACCTGCAATACATCCCACAATTAGCATTTTTGAAGCAAAGAAATAGAGCTCTACTACCCAATTTATTTTCCCATTTTAACATCAAACAAGCAAGCTACTTAAACTCCTGGCTTCACTGTAGTATTAAACCACACAATTCTCAAGCGGATTTCATTTATACAGAACGGCCTCTTCTAGAGAACAGAAAATGGCATCTTCTTTAAATAGCTCACCATGCAATCTTGAACTTCCTTATTCCTAGTTTCCCCCCTAGAGACAAATGTTTGGAAATAAATACAGGCTGAGGTCATAAACAGGGGGTAGGAAGAAAATGAGAACAGACTAAGGCAAGAAAGTAATCTATCAGCCAGAAACATGATAAAAGACTGAACCTCTTATCTCTGGTCCACAGAAGCTCTAGATCCCAGTGATGCTCTGTATAAAAAGGCTTTAAAAAGTTACCAGTGTACAGTATTAAAATAAAATACAGCACACAAGGTTTATTTGGCTAATCGCATTAAAATCTCAGTCCAGTGGACAAAGCCTGATCTATCGACTTGATATTAAACAACAAGCAAGATACACTGTCTTCACTTTTTCCTTGTCTACAGAATGAAAATTTGCACCCAGTGCCTTTAGATCACCATGAACTCAGTATATTTTTTTTAATACTTCATACAGAGATTTTCCAAGTTGTACTACAGGCCTTCTCTGAACGTCTGAGTCCCAAGACAAATTCGAAGCCGTTACAATTCATCTTCTCCTGTAACCCATTGCCCCAAGTTCTATGTTAGCAGATTATGGCTTCATCTTTGATCCATGATACAGGACCTGTTTGAGACTTTGTCTGAAACAGAAGCTTCAGAGTCCCCACCCTTTTGGAACCCTAGCTGGAGGAGAGTTAAACTTGCCTCCCCACTCCCATGGGACTCTGGTTTACATAACTAAAAAGAACTTAACTGCATTCAATTATCTAATTTGACCCACGCCATGCAGGAATGAAAGGAAGGTATAGCGGGAGGGGGGTATTCATGCAGCTTTTTCCTTCTTCAGTGTTCAGCATAAAGGTAAAGGTAAAGGGACCCCTGACCATTAGGTCCAGTCGTGGACCTAGGTCCAGACAGCGCTCATCTCGCTTTATTGGCCGAGGGAGCCGGCATACAGCTTCCGGGTCATGTGGCCAGCATGACTAAGCCGCTTCTGGCGAACCAGAGCAGTGCACGGAAGCGCCGTTTCCCTTCCCGCCGGAGCGGTCCCTATTTATCTACTTGCACTTTGACGTGCTTTCAAACTGCTAGGTTGGCAGGAGCAGGGACCGAGCAACAGGAGCTCACCCCATCATGGGGATTCGAACCGCCGACCTTCTGATCGGCAAGTCCTAGGCTCTGTGGTTTAACCCACAGCGCCACCCGCAGTGAAGTAAAACAGCGCTCCCCACCCCTGCGTCTTCTTGTTTGTGCCCAAGGTTTCAAAGAACAGGAGGCAGTCAACGGCAACCACAAATAATGGCTGGCTATCAGCCAATCCAAAATCTGCAGACCTAATATTAGTCCAGTTGCGTTTGAGTTTCAAAGCCATACTTGTTAACATTTCACCATTCTCTGGTTTTCTTTATAGTATTTTTCTACTAGTTGAAAATGAGTAAATGCTTTAGACCTCCTTAACGGATTTTAAAATTAACACCACTAGCTGAAGAACCCAACTATTTTTACACCCACACCCATGTGCCATCTTCTGCTGTTCAATTGTCCTGTTCAGGAATCAGCATCTTAATACTGTCCCCCCATTTTGTGATAAATGGCTCCAATCATAGTAACAGTGACTTTGGATTGTAGCCAATGAACTCAACCTATCAGTATGAGGATTTCTGCTTGCACAACAGTCGCTTCCCCTTCTTCTCCCCTTCCAAATCTGTTCTGGGATTCCCCCAATCTGCCAGAGCAGATTGAGAGGGGCATGTGGGAATCCAGTCCAGGGCAACACCCAGCCCAGCTTTCTAGGATCCTGTTTAACACATTTATATCCCTCCTTTCCTCAGAAACCCCCTCAGAGCAGACGGTCTTCCTGTTACACAATTAAGATTGCTACTCAAGGTTGAAAGTCTAGTGTTACACCCTTCAATTTTCCTCTTTCCTGTACAATCAGTAAAAACCTCAGTTATCCTTGCGTGTACCATTTCAATTATTCCCCCCCCCCATCCTTGCAGCTCTCAAATACAGGCAACTTGTATGTCTTGCAAAAGACAGTTCATTTCTTTGTAAATCTTTCATTATTCAGAGAAACACTAATTAAATTCATGTGGAAAGAAACGTGCAATGATGCAGGAGTTCAATCACAGAGATGAAGTAAGACCTAGCAGCTTTCCCCCCAAATGAGCTTCAATCCAGCAAAGCAATTACTCAAACTACTGCAGCATTTGTACACTCGAGAAAGCCACTTGCCCTGCTTTACTGCTCAAGCTGTTCTGTGGCATACGCAAGTTAGTGCAGGTGGGCAAACCCTTTTGTTCTTAGATGACATTGATGCATAGCCATAAACATAAGCTGGCACAAAATGCTCTGCCCATAATTCTAAACTGTTTGAATCATGATTATTTAGTCTGTAAAGATGCATCAGCAATTTAATAAGAATAACACCCTCTGCAGATATTTTTCGGGGTGTGATGAGGACTGCACCTATAAAGTGGGTGGGAAATTCCACTTGTTCAAATGTTCTTTCACAGGCACTTTTAGATATACAGTACACCATGATTATCAGTAACTAGAAGTAAAACCATAAGAAGAGCCTGCTGGATCCTGTTCTCAGAGTTACCAACCAAATACCTATGGGAAGCATGATAGCCAGTGTGGTGTAGTGGTTAAGAGCAGTAGATTCGTAATCTGGTGAACTGGGTTCGATTCCCTGCTTCTCCACATGCAGCTGCTGGGTGACCTTGGGCCAGTCACACTTCCCTGAAGTCTCTCAGCCCCACTCATCTCACAGAGTGTTTGTTGTGGGGAAGGAAGGGTAAAGAGATTGTTAGCCGCTTTGAGACTCCTTAGGGTAGTGGTAAAGCGGGATATCAAATCCAAATCCAAACTCCTCCTCCCGTGGTTACCATCAGTTGCCATTCAGAAGCATGCTACTTCAGATAGTGAAGATCATAGCCCAGGCATTCCCAAACTCGGCCCTCCAGATGTTTTTCTGACGACAATTCCTGTCATCCCTGACCACTGGTCCTGTTAGCTACGGATGATGGGAGTTGTAGTCCAAAAACATTTGGAGGGCCGAGTTTGGGGATGCCTGTCATAGCCATCAGGGTTAGTAGCCATCAATAGCCTTATCCTACATTGATTTGTCTAATCCCATTTGAAAGCCATTCAATGATTCAATTCAGGGGATAACGTTTTCGGCTCAGTGGGCCAGATATTTATCTACCCCACTTGAGTGAGCCAATCTTGGTAGGTGGGAAGGACCATCTCCTGTCAGCTGATTGACAGGGGGTTGGTCCTTCCAGGAGGGGACAACAAAACTCCCTGCATATCAGCTGACATACAAGGTGTTCAGTTCTGCTTTCTGCAGCCATGTCTTTATCTGCCCCAAAGCTGACCTCAGATATCAGGTATGGGGCAAGTATATGGTTTAGGGAATAACTATAGTAACCTCCTGACTAACCTAGGTCCATGGCTGGCTATATGTAGTACAGTGGTACCTCGGGTTAAGTACTTAATTCGTTCCGGAGGTCTGTTCTTAACCTGAAACTGTTCTTAACCTGAAGCACCACTTTAGCTAATGGGGCCTCCTGCTGCTGCCGCGCCACCGGAGCACGATTTCTGTTCTCAATCCGAGGTAATATTTCTGGGTTAGCGGAGTCTGTAACCTGAAGCGTATGTAACCTGAAGCGTATGTAACCCGAGGTACCACTGTATCCTCAAGAGATAGTCATAAGAAAGGCCTGTTTGAGAGTTTGTCACACATATAAATTTTAGGCACTGAGGCATTCTTGCCATCATTAGAGTTTCTGGCCTTGCCTGGGTAAGTCCTCCTGGCACACAGCTCTTTTCATACAACGTATTGTGGGAGATACTCTTAGGACATGCAAGGTGACGCTTATTTCCCTCCAAATGAAATTAGTCCAGAAACAGGGATAAAATCCACTGTAACAAATAGTCAGCTGTAAAGGGAATGATTATTAATGATTACCAACATATACACTCAGAAAGAGAGACTATGGAAAGTAACCACATTTCTTATTTTGTAGCTTAGGATACAATTTAGACACTTTGTGTCTTGGCCACACTTCTAGTAGCTGTCCAGAGCTCCAGACACTGCACTCAGAAAATCTTAAAATCAAGAGTCTGTAATAGCTGCTTGTCACATGTGTGCCGCAGAAATGCTCATTTAATTACACTCCCCGGCTACACTGTCATTGCCATTCCTTCTCACAGGCTACCTCAGGGTACAGGCACACCTTTAAAATCAGACTTCAAAGCTCTAAGCTGTCTGATAAAAATCAGCAAAGCAAATACCAGAGCTATAGCTGTCTTTGCACATGTTCACTTAATGTGGTAAGTTGACATCCAAGAATACTTTTTCTCATAGAAATAAAAAGGGGCAACCTCTCAGGTATACAAGAGGTACAGCTCTTTAAAATAACTTTAAAATAACTTTCCCCCAATCAAGCATGGTATATATTTCTTAAGCAATGAAATGAAGTTTGAAGGTCTTTGGGTACCATTCATCACATTACTACCACTACAGGTCTTTGCTTTTAGAGGACATGGATCTAAGATGGTTTTATCTAACAGGCATATTCAGACCAAATATCACATCCATGCCATACATTTGAAGCACATGGCTTCCCCCAAAGAGTCCTGGGAACTGTAGATTATGCCTCAAAAAGCTACAATTCCCAGCACCCTTAACAAATCACTAAAGCATGAAGGCTATCCCTGTCCAAGAACAGCTGTAGTCCAGATACCAAATGTACCCAAGCCTCAAGTGACAAAGATGGATCCAGAAGAGTTGCCAAACTACAAACGTATTCTTTCAGACGAAGAACAATGCCATTAAGAACAGAGAAATTGTTGATTTCTGTGGCACAACCACTTACTAACTGTACCACTGTCTTCCCAGGGTTCAAACCCAGTTTTTTAGCCCTCATCCATTCCACAACTGGATCCAAACAATGTTCCAGACCATACTCAGCTTCTCCTAACTCAGATGTTATGGAGAAATAGAGCTGTGTTGTATTCAGCATACTGAAGATGAATTTCCTCAAAATTCCTAATGACTGCTCCCAACAGCTTCATATAGATGCTAACCAGCACTTGCAACAGGGTTATAACCTGTGGATCACCACAGAACAGGGACTGTGGGACTGAGATACAGCCTCCCCATGCTATTCTCTGGACACAGCCCTGCAGATGGATTGGAAACACTGTAAAACTGTGACCCCAGCACCCACCCCACAGAGTCACTCCAGGAGAATACCATGGTCAATGCAGCAGACCGACTGAGAAACAGGACCAGAGATGAATTTCTCTATCCCACTCCACCAGGGCAATGAAGGCTGATTCTGCCCCCAAACCACACTTGAATCCAGATTGAAATGGACCTGAATAGTCCACATCCTGCAGGAATTCCTGAAACTACTTAGCCATCATACTCCCCACCACATTGTCCAAGAAACAGGTGTACATGACTGGGTGGTAGTTTTCGTAAACTGCAAGGTCTAGGGATAGGCTTTTCAGGAGTGGACACTCTACTGCTTGTTTAAGAACAGCATGGGTCATTCCATCATATAGAGACATGTTCAAAACACCCTGGACAGCCACTTCCTCCCTCCCTCCCCGCATTTGGCTTTTACTAGCCAGGATGGATAGGGTCAAGAGAGCAAAAAGCTGTTTGCATCATTGTTTTTTTATTTTTGAAGTAATTAAACACACGCATTTCCTAAGCAAGCCTTGATTTCATCACCCCCACCAACAGAAAATGCAACACTTAACAATACTAGGGTGGTAGGGCCTAGCAAGATCCAAAACATTTCAATGTGTCCCTAAGCAACAGACTTTAACATTGCACAAGCTAAGTAGGATAACCTGGACTGCAGAGGAGGCCTTAGAAAAGAACTGACAGAAACCAATGAAGCTAGTTAGAAATCCGGAGGAAGAATCTGTGTTGCTACTCCTGCCTGCTGAGACTACAAGAGCTGTTCACCAGATCATCTCTTTACAGAGACATGCTGAAACATGAGAGTTAGAACAAGAAGTTCAAGTTTCGCTAATCTTCTATGGTGAAAGGAGAGCAACTCTGATTTAAAAATTTGAAATAATCAAGGTGTTTAACCATAGAATTGTCTGCACCTGCTATCACCTCTGACATAAAATGCCAAGATATAGATGGCTGCACAGCATCTGTGCTCTAATACAGCTAACAAAGCCTGAACTGGTAAAATAGTGTATCAATCAATGCTAGTTAACTCTCGTTCGTTCTCTCTCTCTCTCTCTCTCTCTCTCTCTCACACACACACACACACACACACACTTTCTCTATATATAGATAAATATTAACAGAAAAAGAGGACGGTATCTGCAGCAGCAAGGTTGCTAATCTGTAAGGTAAAGGTAAAGGTACCCCTGCCCGTACGGGCCAGTCGTGTCCGACTCTAGGGTTGCGTGCTCATCTCGCTCTAGAGGCCGTGAGCCGGCGCCATCCGAAGACACTTCCGGGTCACGTGGCCAGCGTGACGAAGCTGCACTGGCGAGCCAGCACCAGCGCAGCACACGGAAACGCCGTTTACCTTCCCGCTATAAAGCGGTACCTATTTATCTACTTGCACTTAAGAGTGCTTTCGAACAGCTAGGTGGGCAGGAGCTGGGACCGAACGACGGGAGCTCACCCCACCACGGGGATTCGAACCGCCAACCATACGATCGGCAAGTCCTAGGCACTGAGGTTTTACCCACAGCGCCACCCGCGTCCCTTTGCTAATCTGTAGCTTACCTTTAAGGCCTCTATGACAAGATCTCTTGCTTCTAGTTCCCCTTCAAGAATGCTAAACAGAGTCAGTAGTTCAGGTTTGCTGAGTTTTTCCAGATTCATCTTGAACACCTGGAAAGAGAAAGTTTAATTAGATATTGTTTTTGAACAACCAGCAAGTAGCTAATAAGGTACATATGACCTGCAAGTCTGAAGTTTCCAGACGAGAAGCTCCATTACCAAAAGCTCACCACTCCTTTCTTTATGGCCACCATAGCTACTTGCAAATGAACAATCATTCACGTTTTCCCTTGGGCTCACTAACAGATGCACACCCAGATGGCCTGGGAACAGCACAAGCGCTAATATAGCAACATTAGTCACCAAGTAACAACCCCTTTAACCAGGATAATTAATATGAATGTTCATTATAGATATAGAGATAGGTAGATAGATATGTACAGTGGACTAGCGACATAATTAGACATTTAGACTAGATGGCTAACTATCCTGTTGACAACAATTATGTATTCCTAAAATCTGAAATCTTAAGATGGATGTTTGAAAAATAATCACTATGAGATACAATTGGCTTGCATAGAATAGCATGACAGAACCACATATTACACAGCTTACTTTCTAAAGATGTTTTCTGACAAAGTGTTATTACTTGCTCATACTGGAATCACTAGAAGTTATCCTACCTTATAAATGTGAAGCCCCAGATATTAGAAGACACTACACTGCAAATCACTTGAAAGCAACATTTCTTACATATTTTGAGTCCAACTCAACTTATTTCATCAAGTACTATTTTATATTATACATATATTACGGTGAGCATGCACACTGACTTTATTATCTACAGGACACTTTTTCTAAAATGATCGTTTGTGCTTAAGAGACAATTGCATACAAAATGTTCCACCTCGGCCACCACTTTGCAAGCTTTTTGTATTATCCACATAGATCTAAACAAAGACTGCATTCATGCTTCAGTTTACTCTGCATCCAGAGTGCTCCTACTGCTGGTTTGTGAAGTCATGCACACATCATATTAGCCTCAATCTACATCTATCCTGTAGTTTCTTGAGAAATACTGCATTTTGATGCATTTTACTCTAAAACAACTTTGATCAGATTTGAAAATGTAAGCCATTTGAAGATATCCTCAACCCTTCGCCATTCACTGGTGTGGAAAAACAGTGGGAAACTTGGAAACACATCCAACTATACTGATATGTACAACATGCAAATGTAGTTTCAAATGCAGCAGAAAAAATGACCTCGCTGCATTTTAAGCTGGTAGCGCATACATAGCCCAAGATTCCCTCAAAATTTGTTTAAGGCACTGGTTTTCAACCAGTGCCGTGGCACCCTGGGGTGCCTTGAATGATGGTCAGGGGGTGTTGTGGGCACCTCTGTCCCTCTTTCCCTCCCTCTGATGCCCTCTCCCATCTCTGTCTCCCAAAAGCTTGCACAGCTGTTTGTTGCAGCAGCCCTGGCTACAAGCTCCACAGCTGAATGGTGCCTCTGGGGCTGGCCAGGGGTGTTTCCCAGGCCCCTGTGGGGCAGTGTGAGGAGGTACCTCTCTTAGGGATAGGGGGGCAGCTCAGAGACCAGGGGCGGCAGCTGTCCCTGCCCATAGGACTCCCAAGGAAAGGGGAGAAGGCTAAGGGAACACTCCACAAGGGTGTTCAAAAAGGGTGACACAACTGGGCTCCTAAGCCCCACAGGGGTGCCACAGAAAGAATGGAGCCATGGACTCAAAAAGATTGAAAACCTTTGGTTTAAGGCATGACAGTTTTCCAGTTGGTGAAGGGGAATGTATGAATGTGCTGCTGAGCATGTCGTGAGAAATTAAGAGTTCTACTGAAATCCCACAGCATTTAATTGGATTACTCCCATTCAGGTTAAAACATCCAAGTTATTCGGTAGAACAGAGAAAAGACACGGCTCGTCTCATTTCTACAAATGAAAGCACAACTATGCCTCCTTTTATGGGTTGTGTCCAATACTATCCCTACTCAAAGTAGACCCATTGAAACCAACTAAACCAACTTCGTTCAATTAATTCCTCCTGAGTAGGACTTAGCCAGATACAACTCTATGGTATTGCAGCTGTTTAAAATCCAGTGCAAGTGTCCGTTACAACGATCATCATACGACATAAACTCAGTGCTGCAGATAAACAAGTCGACAGTCTGGGGGAAGTTTAAACAGTTTGGAAAACTCATAAATGCCTGCTTTCATGATTTCCTACAAGACCAGACATCCAAATTGGGTTCGACACAACAAAGGAGGTGGCACATTTCTCTTGAAGTAGCAGCCACATTTCCCCTCTTTCTGAAAACCTTCCCTGAAGCACACATTTACGCTGTTACTATAACATCCTGGCAACTTTAACTGGCACTTCAGCAAGGTCACTGCTGCATAAAGCAAACTATGATGGAGTCAGAGGCTAGACCATAATTTACTTAAAAACAAACAATTCCTAACAGCTGTACTGCTGCAGACTGAAAGTACACCTTTGTCCTGAGTTTTTAATCTAGAGTTTGAGGAGCCCATATACAGTTTTTACAAGAGGATATGACCTTTAAAAGAAATAGTACCGCTACAGAAAAGTAGAGAGATCAGTGGAAAACAGTTAGTAATGAAAGTCCAAAATGTTTTGCTCACAAGCCGTAACCTGATGCCTACGTATTCCACTAATTTTAAAATACAAAGTGAAAGTCTGTCAGATATTTTCAACTTGGGAATGCTGTAAGTTAAAGCTGCTTCTTGAGCTTAGGAGTTCTTCTAGGCAACTATTTTTAGTCTAACAGCTGCATTTTGGGTTCATAGATTGTATAATCTGGTCTTATACTGTCTTTGAATCACTTTATTATTTGCACTGTTACAAAACCTGAAGGTGGCCGGGAGGGGTGGGGGGGATATTCCTTGCCAAAACACAGACCACACAATTTTCTTTACCATACTTTCTTCTGTCATCTCGTGGCTAGCTGTTCTGTGCCACCCTCAGATCTCAAAATTTCATCAAGAAAGGCACATGCAGTGAAGCAGCACAGTTATTATGTCAAGATAACAGCCTCCATGTCATTTGTTGGCAAAATGTGAACTATCTCAATAGCCTTCTTTGTGTTAAGCCTAAACAAAACGGACTAAGCCATGACTACAACATAATAATCCAAGAAGTATGGCATTTCTGAATCATCATTATGTTCACAAATAGACTAATCAGTGGGGGAAACTTCACAACACTTCTGAAAAACCAGCTCAATGCAGCAGTTTGTAGTACAGATTTTCCAGAATCTGTTCTAAGTTTAAAGGCTTTGCCTCAGATGCCTGGTACTATTTCCTTGGAACAAACCACAGCAAACAGAGGCAGCACTTTCCTGCAATTATTGGAGATATTTCCTGTCTTTCTAAACTCTTTGATAACACATACCTGTTATTGAAACAAGGCTTCTCTGTGCACAGCCTCTTTTAAATTCATCGTATCCAAGTAACAGTGGAATTTTCAGCACTACACAAAACTCTCTGAAGTGCCAGATGAGATTATGCTGCTATGTTCACGTAACGTGGAATGTATTACTTTCTTGTGGTATGCATGCAAACATACCAGCATCTACAGAAGCTTATGTTTGTAGTGCTTTGTAAATTTATCTATTTACTTTTAAATTTAAAAAACTTATTCTCATCAAGCTATATTCAAGCTTAAACCTCCACAATCCACATACTTTAGGGCAAATATGCACCATCTTTAAACTTAGCCATTTTTAAATATACAGTGGTACCTCGGGTTACATACGCTTCAGGTTACAGACTCCACTAACCCAGAAATAGTACCTTGGGTTAAGAACTTTGTTTCAGGATGAGAACAGAAATCGCGTGGCAGCAGCAGGAGGCCCCATTAGCTAAAGTGGTGCTTCAGGTTAAGAACAGTTTCAGGTTAAGAACGGACTTCCGGAACGAATTAAGTACGTAACCAGAGGTACCACTGTACTGTGAATTGCAGCCTAAAAAACGGAACCCAGACTATATTTACCATATGTTAGGAGAATTAGAAGAAAATTACACTGAGTTTAATAAGTAAATATACTTGGGATAGCAGCTTAAGAGTGCAATTCTATGCTTGTCTAACTCAGAAGTAGAAACAACAAAGTATTGTGGCACCTGAAAGATTCTCTAGGATATGCTTTCTCTGACTGGTGCCATGAATAGGATGTAGGCATGTTAGGTACCTAACTCGATTCCAAATTTGTTAGCTTAAGCAGCAATGCTATACCCACTTATCTGGGAGTAAATCCCAATCCATTGAACTCAATGGGACTTATACTGAGTAGATAGGTATGCATTGTTTATCTCAAGCCACAATTCCATTGCCTTCAAAAGTTTTGCACCTCAAAACTTTGCATATAACCTCTTACTCAGCTGAGACAAAAACATTTCCCCACAATTACTAGCTCATTATCTCTGCCTCCTACTTATCAATATGCAGACAAATCAGCCGGGGCAGATCTAAAAGCCAAGTAGGTATTCCAATGCCAAACAAAAACCAATAAATTAGTCTCTCTTTGAATATTATTTTTCTGTGTAAAGGGATATTCTTATTTCTGGCCAAAAGCCACTGAAAACAAAAGCCTTATGCTTTTTTAGAAAGAGGAATCTTATTTAGCAGCAATCATAAAAATATTTGCACATGCAAGAAAAGCTTGCTCAGACTAAGGCTGTATACACATCACTCATTTAAATCAGATTTAAAGTGCATGTGTAGGCTGCATACACATCATACATTTTTGCCCCAAAGAATCCTGGGAACTGTCATTTAAACAGCCATTAGCAAACTACACTTCCCAGTAGTAAAACAGTAAAACAAGAGTGGGGAACATTTGGCCCTCCAGAAATACAACCTGCATCCCCAGCAAACCTGGCCAATGGCCAGGGAGGATGGGAGTTTTAGTTAACAATATCTGGAGAGCCAAAGCTTCCTCATGCCTGTGATTAAATCTCAAGATCCTCTATATTTCCAGGCTGTTAATGGAGGATGCAGTTTTTGTATTTCTAGGTTTGCACAAAGAACTCTTTGCTGTCATTCCAGAGTAATTTCCATAACTTTCATTAAAAGGCTGAACTTCAATAAAGTACTTGATCAATATTCTTTGCACAATCAAGTATGCCTGCTCTTTTCTTTATTTTGTCATCAGTACCCTGGCACTCTTTACTCTAGTGTGAATTTCTAGCAGCATTCTGAGAATGACCTAGCAATGGTGCCAAGCGACAAATCTAAGCCAGCACTTTATCCATTAAGCTTAAGACAAGGGCTGCAACATTCTAATACTGTTCATGGCTATCACTCATACAGGCCAGGCTCTAGATTCAGGTAGATTCAGTTCTGATGCAGTCGAAATATATATATATAAATAGTAATGAATGTCCAGTAGGACCTTTGAGACCAACTAAGTTTGTTCTTGGTATAAGCCTTCATGTGCATGCACACTTCTTCAGATACTATGCCAAGCTGTGCAACTTGGAAGTTGCACCTAAAGATACATAATGAGGGCGCCAGATGAGCTTCCCTGGAGAGACCATTCCACAAACAGGGAGCCACTGCAGAAAAGACCTGTTCTTGTGCTGCCACCCTCCAGACCTCATGTGGAGGAGGCACATGAAAAAGGGCCTCAGATGGTGGTTGCGGGGTCTGAGGCAGTTCATATGGGGAGAGCTGGTCATTTACCGTATTTTTTGCTCTATAAGACTCACTTTTTCCCTCCTAAAAAGTAAGGGGAAATGTGTGTGCATCTTATGGAGCGAATGCAGGCTGCACAGCTATCCCAGAAGCCAGAACAGCAAGAGGGATCACTGGTTTTGCTGCGCAGCGATCCCTCTTGTTGTTCTGGCTTCTGAGATTCAGAATATTTTTTTTCTTGTTTTCCTCCTCCAAAAACTAGGTGCATCTTATGGTCTGGTGCGTCTTATAGAGCGAAAAATACGATACTTATTATTGTCATTGTCTGTCAAGACAGATGGATGCCAATGACAAAAGAATATTTTTTTATTATTTCTTAGTTCATGTCATATCCAGTTTATTCCAACTGGGTATCTATCTACCTAATCCAGGAACTGTTAAAAACTTTATTCTGAGATACAAACTAGGCTCTCAACAACTTCCAGCCCCCATCATTGATGACACTCTATGAACTTGCAAATGAGCTGTTGCGATGAGTCACATGGAGTTTTTACCAGCAGTGGAGAAACACTTGTTCAGCTGTCCCCATCCCATTATCCATCTATAATAAAAAATAGAAATGTGGAATGGTTCACATCCCAACAGCATGAAACCCACAACTGGATCAGGAACAGGCCGCCTGAACTTCAGGAGCAGAGAGATGTACGTGGCTATTTGTCATCCGTCAGAAGACAGCCATGAGCTCCACTTAAGTGTGTAAAGTTTGCCTCTCATCCCCAATGATGGTGGAGGAAGGGAAACCTACTTATTCACTGTCCAAAACTGAATTTTGCAGATTGGGTAGAAACCCTCATTTCTGTCATCTTCCAACTTCCTAAAACACCATGGAATAGGTTCAGTCTAGAAATGGAAGCAACTTCCTTTGCAAGAAGAACTTCCCCTCACGTAATGCAACTCATCAGTAGCTTCCATTTACTACAGAGCATGAACAACTGTTTCCTTCTCATTCTCCTCCACACCTCAAGCCTCCTTTACATCTTGGTGTTCTCAGTCAGGACTGTTAACAAAAAAAATCAGTCTGACACAACCATGTTTCTAGAAGAGGGAGACAATGTTCCTTTTAGAACTTCCCATCTCAGTCAGTGTGAGGTAAGCCAGCTGGAGACAGCAGCAAAAGAACAAGAAAGCTGGAAAACACATACAGAAATGTGCATGCTTATCTAGAGGGGCACTGTCTCCTGCATTATGGGATCTCAGGAATGATAATTCCTAGTATAATCCAGATCACTTTTTGCTGCCTTAAAAGTTTAGGATGGCCATATTAGACATCTGGTTCCTCTCCATTCCTTCCTTTGAAGTCACTGGCATTTGTGCAGCGCAGCATGCGACCAAAATAAAGTCAATGTCACATTTCTAAAATTACTTTTCTGTGATAAAGATTAAAATCACAATAGCCATTTGTGTGTGTGTGACACAACTGTCCTATGCAAAGTATATAAATAATATTTGATGACGGCTATCAAAGACCATATCAGTATTTTTATAGTCAAAGGAAAATACATACAAGACTGTTAGTAGTACAGTGGTACCTTGGGTTACATACGTTTCAGGTTACATACTCTGCTAACCCAGAAATAGTACCTCAGGTTAAGAACTTTGCTTCAGGATGAGAACAGAAATTGTGCAGCAGTGGCACAGCGGCAGCAGTGGTACTTAACCTGAGGTACCACTGTACTGTATATGAATTACATCAAGGGTGGCCAGCAGTTTGCCCTACTGATGTACTGTATAGGCCATGCTCCAGGGATTAGTGATAGTTGTAGCTCGAAACATCTGAAGGGTACCACATGGGCTTATTCCTGAATTACAGGTTTTAAAATCAGAATCCTGATCCTGGTTTCCTGGCAATCCAAATTAATTTTCTTCAAGTAGTAAGCATTAGAAATATTTCAGGATGTTACATTAACATCTTAATTCATGGAAAATCTAGAACCCACAACTAATTTTCTTTACATTTGGTGTGTTTGCTTCATTCCTCGTCTAGAAGTCTTCCAAGACCAGATGCTTCCAATAACCACAGAGTAAACATTATAGCAACTGCTGACCTATGTTGTCAGTGCTACTATAACCGCTAAGCACGCCTTCAGCAAACACAGAAATTCAGTATAGCTGCAACAACGAAAACTTCCTACTAACTTCCAAAGAAGCAGAGATACTTCCAAAGCAAAGTTAGTTACAGCAAGAGGAAATTTTGAGAAAACTGATCATAACTTAAGACTTAATTTGAAGTGACTGGGAAACAATTTTTAATTACTATAAATAGTACTGTCATTACTTAGGTATTCTTTAAAAAATAAACAGGAAGCAATCCTTTATGCCACCCAATAAAATATTATTTTCATGTTTGATATTTAATATTCGTAAGAAACTCCCTTTCACTAGCTATCAGCATATCAGTCACACATATTTATCATGTAAACACAGAGCAATAATCATGGTTTTGGCATTTTGCAACAGTGTGTTACTGTTTGCATGTCACACAATGAAGGTGACAAGTTTAGAACAGTATAATATTAACTGAGAGCGCATCAAAACAAAGCAACTGACAGCATCCCTCACCGAGTCATGAAGGATGTTTGATGTGTAGTGCATAAGGTTCAGTAGCCGAAAACAGTCAGTTTAAATAATGCCCAAATTATATTTAGCCACTTGTTTTTCCAAAGTTCCATTTGCTTTGATGGAAAGAAGTCCTGTCTAACACCGTCACGGTACCCATTAAAAAATAAGTTCTCCCTTGTTTTTTCTTTATCAAATTGCTGTCAAGCAGATCTAAAACATTCCATACTTCACAAAGTATGTACTACACACTTCATATATCACACTCCTTGATTAATTCCCACCAATGCCCCTGTGAAGTGGGTTAAGCCAAGATGCAGGGAATGGCCCAAAGTCATCCAGTGAGAGTTCTGGGATTTGAACCCAGGTCTCTCCCAGGTCCTAATAGCCCAACACTCTAACCACTACTCCACCACTGGCTCTCCAATACCCTAAAGTATCCTTTCCCAACCTTGGGTCCCCAGATGTTACTGGAGTACAACTCCCAACATCCTTGACCACTGGTCCTGCTAGCCATGGCATTTGAAATGTGGGGGGGGGGGGTTGCTTCTGTGTTTAAATAAATAAATAAAAATAAAAACAATCTTAAAGCTCTATCCAGCCCTCTCCTTCCTGGGACGCTTGAAGCAGGTGTTGGACAGCCATTAATATTTATTCAATTGGTATACCGCCCTTCATCTGAATATCGTGGGGCATAAAAACACAAGATGCAAACACAGAAACAAGAAAAAACCACCCACCCCTCCCCCCTTCCGACATCTGCCAGGGGCTAAATTTAGCCACCACTCCTGCTCCACAGGAGGAGTTGGAGATGGCGTTTGTAAGTGGTCCATGTTTCACAAGCATACAGTAAGGTTGGTAGTACAATAGCTTTGCAAACAAGCATTTTGGTTTCCCTGCGAATGTCCCGGTCCTCAAACACTCTGCGCTTCAATTGGGAGAAAGCCGCACTCGCAGAGCTCAGACAATGCTGGATTTCAGCATCAATGTCTGCCCTTGTGGAAAGATAACTGCCCAGGTAGGAGAAGTGATGGGCATTTTCCAGCATTACACCATTGAGTTGGATTTGTGGCGCTGCAGAGGGGTTATTTTGTACTTGTTGGTGCGGCACTTTGGTTTTTTGGACGTTGAGGAAGGCACGCTTGGCAAACCCGCACAGTGATCAACTCCCGCCCGGAAACCCACGTCCCTACTGTGGAAGGATGTGTGGATCCAGAACTGGCTCCGCAGTCACTTACAGACTCACTGTTAAAACCGTGTTCGTGTAAAACAATCTTACTTGGCTACAAGTGATCAATCGCCAAAGAAGAAGAAGTGAGCCTCACTGCACAGTCCATCCTAGAACTGCAGAGCTGGACAGGGCACCGAGATTCATTCTATCCCAGTGATGATCAAACTTGGTCCTCCAGCTGTTTTGGGACTACAACTCCAATAATTATAATAATATATTGTTGTTATTATTATTATTAGGTAAAGGTAAAGGGACCCCTGACCATTAGGTCCAGTCGTGGATGACTCTGGGGTTGCAGCGCTCATCTCGCTTTATTGGCCGAGGGAGCCGGCGTACAGCTTCCGGGTCATGTGGCCAGCATGACTAAGCCGCTTCTGGTGAACCAGAGCAGCGCATGGAAACACCGTTTACCTTCCCGCCGGAGCGGTACCTATTTATCTACTTGCACTTTTGACGTGCTTTCGAACTGCTAGGTTGGCAGGAGCAGGGACTGAGCAACGGGAGCTCACCCCGTCACGGGGATTCAAACCGCCGACCTTCTGATCGGCAAGTCCTGGGCTCTGTGGTTTAACCCACAGTGCCACCCACGTCCCATTATTAATATTACTATTATTATTATTATTATTATTTATACCCTGCCCATCTGGCTGGGTTTCCCCAGCCACTCTGGGCAGCTTCCAACAAAGTACAGTGGTACCTCGGGTTAAGTACTTAATTCGTTCTGGAGGTCCGTTCTTAACGTGAAGCCGTTCTTAACCTGAAACACCACTTTAGCTAATGGGGCCTCCCGCTGCTGCGCAATTTCTGTTCTCATCCTGAAGCAAAGTTCTTAACCCAAGGTAATATTTCTGCGTTAGTGGTGTCTGCAACCTGAAGCGTATGTAACCCGAGGTACCACTGTATGGGTCTGTTAAACATTAAAAGCTTCCCTAAACAGGGCTGCCTTCTGATGCTAACAGTACCAGTGGTCAAGGATGATGGGAGTTGTAGTCCCCAAACAGCTGGAGGGCCGAGTTTGGCCATCACTGGGCTAGCCCAACCCCCCATAATGCAGGGTGGGGGGGTTGAACCCGGGGGGGGGCTCGAACCCGCGCCCCGGAGTTGGGGGCCCCGGTTTTTCCCCCCGGGCCCCGCCGGCCCACCCCCCCCCGGGCCCAAGCCCCCCCCCCCCGGGGGGCCGCCTTCCGCGCCGGCTCCCCTGAAATCCCCTCACAGCCGGAGCGGCTCCTTCCTCCTCCCCACAAAGCAGGCGCCGGACCCCTCTCGGCCGGACAATGGCGGGACCCCCTGCTCTCCCCCCCCGCGTCGGGGGCCCCGGCGACGCCCCGCTCCTCGCCACCGACCTCTCCGGCGGCCCCCTCAGCTCGCCGCCTCGGCCCGGGCCGCCCTCCTCCTCGCCGCCTCAGCCGGTGTCTCCCCGCTCGGCCCCACTCGCCATCCCTCCAGCCTCCTCAGGCGGAGCCGGGATTGGCGCGCCCCGCCGCCAACCGCAGACCCGGCCGGCGAGGGAGCTCGGCCAATCGGCTGGCGGGAAGGCGGGGCGGAGGGCGGGAGCGGAGCGGGGCGGAGGGGCCGCGTGGCCAATCCGAGGCCGCGGAGGCGGGGCAAGAGCGAGTGGTGGGCGGGGCCAGGGCGCGCTTGAAAATCCCTTTTGTTCGCGGCGAAGGCGGGAGGGAAACCGCGGTCGAGACGTCACTTCCGGTGAAAAGGGATGGTACTTAAAGGGTGCGAAGGGTGGTCAAGGTTCTGCCTCTCCCCAAAAATGTATTATGACATTTTTCCAGGCTGCAGGAATATATTTCATAGAACTGTGGAATTATTTTATTTTTATTATTTTTATTAAATAATTTTTATTAGTTTTCCATTTATTCATATACAATCACATCATTTTTATCCAATTTATCTCTATGGCTCTTTAGAGCCCCTCGGCTCTTCCTTCCCTCCCGCCTCGTGGCTTTCAAAATTAACCTTTATATTGTTGCATTTTGTACGTTTTCCGATTCTAATTAAACCTATTACAAAATACCTCCAAATTTAAATAAAATATAGAAAGGGAGAAAAATTCTCATTACAAGTCTTCAGAGAACTCTGTTGTTGCTGTTAGGTCCATCAATTACTACAGAGCATATGTTCAACGGAAAAAACAGCGACAATTTGTTGTTGGCAAAGGACAGCTGGACATATATGTTGTTGTTTAGTCGTTTAGTCGTGTCCGACTCTTCGCGACCCCCTGGACCAGAGCACGCCAGGCACTCCTGTCTTCCACTGCCTCCTGCAGTTTGGTCAAACTCATGTTGGTCGCTTCGAGAACACTGTCCCACCATCTCGTCCTCTGTCGTCCCCTTCTCCTTCTGCCCTCCATCTTTCCCAACATCAGGGTCTTTCCCAGGGAGTCTTCTCTTCTCATGAGGTGGCCAAAGTCTTGGAGCCTCAGCTTCAGGATCTGACCTTCCAGTGAGCACTCAGGGCGGATTTCCTTCAGAATGGAGAGGTTGGATCTTCTTGCAGTCCATGGGACTCTCCAGAGTCTCCTCCAGCACCAGACAACCCTGCTAGTGATGTCAATTGCTTACAATGATCTTTCAAATATCGTATAAATTTACTCCAGTCCTTTTGGAATACTTGATCATGCTGGTTTCCTGCCAGCTTCGCCAATTCTGCAAAGTCCATCGTTTTCATCTGCCACTCTTCTTTCGTTGGTGCTAGAATTGTGGAATTAGAAGGGGACACAATAGGGTGAAATAATCCCTTAGTTTAACATGAGCCAATGATATGATGCAGCAGCAATAAACCCCCAAATGTTATTCTAGGCTGCATCAACAGAAGCATTGTGTCCAGATCAAGGGAATTCAGACCACAGCTGGAGCGCCATGTCCAGTTCTGGGCACCACAATTTGCAAAGGTTGGACAGTGTGCAGAGAAGGGCAACCAAGATTACCGAGGGTCTGGAATCCGAGCCTTATGAGGAACAGTTGAAGGAGTTGGGCCTCCATGTAACAGATGAATCCCAGGATGGCGAAACAAGGCCAATATTCCAGAAATTAGACTCTGAAAGGATTCTGTGGAACTGTAACAACCTTTCATGTGGATTGTTTGGACCTTATGAACAGACAGGTGGAATAGACACTATTACACAGATGGACCTTATGCATGAACTGATTAGACAATGATCTGATCCACTGGGTCTTCTGCTTTGTTCGTTTGTTTAACTTTATGAGCTACTTCCATTGAAATTTATGATTTGATACATGAATAAAAGGTAAAGGTACCCCTGCCCGTACGGGCCAGTCTTGACAGACTCTGGGGTTGGTGCGCCCATCTCACTCTATAGGCCGGGGGCCAGCGCTGTCCGGAGACACTTCCGGGTCACGTGGCCAGCGTGACATCGCTGCTCTGGCGAGCCAGAGCCGCACACGGAAACGCCGTTTACCTTCCCGCTAGTAAGCGGTCCCTATTTATCTACTTGCACTTTGACGTGATTTCGAACTGCTAGGCTGGCAGGCGCTGGGACCGAGCAACGGGAGCGCACCCCGCCGCGGGGATTCGAACCGCCGACCTTTCGAGCGGCAAGCCCTAGGAGCTGAGGCTTTTACCCACAGCGCCACCCGCGTCCCTTTGATACATGAATAGTATACCTTATTTATCTAAGAACACAGCCAGTTACGTTTTGTGTGTTTATTGAGTATGCTTTACGTGACCATAGGTTGGTTTGTTGTTGTTTTGTTAGTTGAGATTCCTGCATTGCAGGAGGCTGGACTAGATGACTCTAAGGGTCCCTTCCAACTCTACAGTTCTGTGAGCTATGCAGTGCGGGAGTAACAGCTGACTTTCCAGGACATGAATGGGCTGCAATACTCAGGCAACGTATTGCAGATGGTGAACTACA
This sequence comes from Podarcis siculus, assembly GCA_034642415.1. NCBI lineage: Eukaryota > Metazoa > Chordata > Lepidosauria > Squamata > Lacertidae > Podarcis > Podarcis siculus. The sequence continues at coordinate 34,325,706 of JAXCMG010000020.1, read as the reverse complement.
ATACGATCTAAGTTCAGCCCTACAAATCATCCTTACCTGCCCTCTGTTCAAAAACACAGCAGAGCCACAACTCTCACAACTCTCACTGGCACCAGAGCCTGCAATAAATCCAGATGCCAACTTTGCTGCCACATACACCCGGACAACACCATTACTGGCCCCAACAACATCACACATACCATCTTGGGACTATTTAATTGCTCATCGTCTAACAATGTGTATGCCATCAAATGCCAACAGTGTCCTTCAGCTCTCTATATTGGACAAACAGGCCAAACCTTACGCCAAAGAATAAACGGACATAAATCTGACATCAAGAATCACAAGACAGAGAAACCAGTAGGAGAACACTTCAATCTCCCAGGACATTCTATACAAGATCTCAAAGTAGCTGTTTTACTACAAAGGAATTTCAGAAATAGACTGGAAAGAGAAGCTGCTGAATTGCAACTCATTACCAAACTTAAAACCATGGAGAGACCTGGTCTGAACAAAGACATTGGATTCTTATCTCATTATACATGACAAAGCCATTTTTCACCTTCTCACCCCTTGCTTTTTCCTGTAAGACCTATTGCAGTCGGCGTCAACAGGCTCATCACAGCTATCTGCCAATCACCCATTCCCACCACCCTTCTGAGTAATACCCCTCCCCACCTTCTCACTATATAGAAGGATCTGGCAACTTCTGTTTCAGTGTATCTGAAGAAGTGTGCATGCACACGAAAGCTCATACCAAGAACTAACTTAGTTGGTCTTTAAGGTGCTACTGGAAGGGGAAAAAAATTGTTTTAACTCTCACCAAGTTACCCTTCTCAACAAACTACAGTGCCCAGTATTCTTTGAGGAAAGTAATGTGCTTCAAATTTGCTTTAAAGATGTATATAGTATGCAAGGATGGAAGAATGAGGAAACCCCAACGAAAGAACAGTGGCAAGAAAAACTGATGAGCTATGCAGAACTGGCTAAATGGACATATATAAACTGCGTGACAAGGACATTTGTGACTTCAAGGAAGAATGGGAGCTTTTTACAAATTATTTAAAAAGACAACAAAATGACCTGGACTCCTTGGCAGGTTTTGAATAAACATCCACAAATTTATTAGTTGAACACATGACAGATAAGGCAAGGATATGTACAATTAATAACATGCAGAGAAGAATATGTACGAAGAAATCAGAGAGGGGAGCTGAGGGAAGTGCTTGGTGGAGGGTAGAGGGATAGATGGGGGGGAGTGGGAAAAATAATGTAATTGATTATTTGGATTGATAATTTGGTATGTCCCCTTCATGGATCACTGCCTTGCCGTGGCGAAGGGGCTTGAATAACTCGGAGAAGCTATGGACTATGCCGAGCAGGGCCACCCAGGATGGACAGGTCATAGTGGAGAGTTTTGACCCAACGTGATCCACCTGGAGGAGGAACCGGCAAGCCACTCCAGTATCCCTGCCAATAAAACTCCATGGACAAAGACAACAGGCATATAAAAGTTATGAGCCCCTCAGGTGGGAAGGTGTCCAATGTGCTGCTGAGGCTCCAAGACTTTGGCCACCTCATAAGAAGAGAAGACTCCCTGGAAAAGACCCTGATGTTGGGAAAGATGGAGGGCGCAAGGAGAAGGGGAAGACAGAGGACGAGATGGTGGGACAGTGTTCTCGAAGCTACCAGCATGGGTTTGACCAAACTGCGGGAGGCAGTGGAAGACAGGAGTGCCTGGCGTGCTCTGGTCCAGGGGGTCATGAAGAGTTGGACACCACTAAACGACTAAACAACAACAAAATTTGGTATGTTTAAAGTGTTTATTAAAAAATAAATAAAGATGTATATAGTACGTACACAGCCTTTGTGAGGCATGTAGTTAAGGAGCAAAACTTGAAAATGGGATATAAAAAAGAATTTGATGTTTCCCCTTCCCATGTTATCTTCTAAAGCAAACCTCATGGTCTTCCCACTCAGTGCTTGGTTTTTATTTATCGTTCCATGTCAGTACAATTCAAAAGCATAGGGAACAATGGAAGACAGATTTCCTGAAAGTACCAGATGTTCATTAGGCATGTGTCAGCCCATTCACTGTGTTCCTTTTGATTAATTAAGATGAATGTGAAGGATGATTTTCAATGAATTCTATGAATGCATAAGTGTCCGTTTTGCACACAGAAGTAGGGTTTCTTGTGTTAAAAGTGGATCCAGGAGAAAGAGGAGCAATGTAGAAAGTGGCAGCTGGAAACATTTTGACTTGGCAGAGCGGCAATTTGTAACATTCTGTTTTCATCACAACAGCACCTGCACAGCACTTATTCAGGATAGTATGTCATGCGCAGAGTGGTGGTGTCTCCTCACTTTAAAAAATCCATTATTCCTTGCCCATCTATTAGCTTCCATGTAAGAGGGCCCAAATATGATATCCAGACAAGATTGTCTCCATACTTCTTTTTTTGAAATTAAGGCATACCATATGGCACAGGGTTTTGAAAGAATCTATAGATGACACCTACACATCCATTGCCAAGAAATCCTAAACACACCACAACTTTAGAAAACTGAGGAACACTGGCTTCCACTTGCATGTATATTTCCTCCTCCTCCCAAAAATATATCTAACTTTTCATTTTCCAAAACATTTTCTAAATTAAAAGAACAAAGTATTCCAACTAATATACAAAAAAAAATAAAAATATTTGAGCCGGGACACAACAGAATGTATTTGCAATACATGGCTCAGTCCTGAAGATGTGGAGTAATAATCTCTGCTCACTTGAAAGTACCGTATTTTTTGCTCTATAAGACTCACTTTTTCCCTCCTAAAAAGTAAGGGGGAATGTGTGTGCGTCTTATGGAGTGAATGCAGGCTGCGCAGCTATCCCAGAAGCCAGAACAGCAAGAGGGATTGCTGCTTTCACTGCACAGCGATCCCTCTTGCTGTTCTGGCTTCTGAGATTCAGAATTTTTTTTTTATTGTTTTCCTCCTCCAAAAACTAGGTGCGTCTTGTGGTCTGGTGCATCTTATAGAGCGAAAAATACGGTACATTCCACTAGAGTAATCATAATCAGCTTCTTACATCTAGTATTTTCCAGGTTTGGAGAAGGATGTTTCGTTAGTCCATCTGATATCCAGGCAGGCAAAGAGCTCAGACTTTTCACATTAGAAATTCACTGTCAAACTCACCAAAAAAACCCAGACAAGAAACAATAACAGCGGCATTTTCTTCCACTCCAGTATAATGAATTCTAAGATGAGACTTTTTATTTGGATCCTTTTCCATCTTGTTTCAGTTTTGGCAGAGAAATTGACTTGGACATTAAAAACAAACAAACCCACAGTGGTCAAGGCATAAGAATGCCTTCCCACTCCCACTTGTGATGAACTTGTGTAGAACTTAGATTCTCCCACAAAGACGTGGGGAACGGGATGTGAGCAATGGCTATTTGGAATTCCCCCACAGACCAGCAAATACCACATTTTTTGCTCCATAAGATGCACCTGACCATAAGATGCACCTAGTTTTTAGAGGAGGAAAGGGGGAAAGCCCTGTTTTTTGAGGATCAGCTCACAGTTGTGCAACTTCTTTTGCAAAGGGGAAAAGCCCCCTTTTTGAGGATCAGCTTACAGTTGTTGAGCTTATTTTACAAAGGGGGAAAAATCTGTTTTTATAGAGCCCAGGGCCGAAAAGGGAGCCAGCGACTGACCACACATTCGCTCCATAAGACGCACAGACATTTCCCCTTACTTTTTAGGAGGAAAAAAGTGCTATGGAGCAAAAAATACGGTAGGTAGGGAGTTGCTACCAGCCTGATGACCTTCTGTCATAAATAATCTTCTTCAGATTGCACTCCTAAAGTCATGCACTAGAGAGAGAGAGCTTTTTGGGCTCAATAGGAATCACTTTTGTGCAAACAAAAGTACGAGGGACAAACCTGGGCCGTTGAAGGCTCTGTGCCAGCTGATGCTTTGAGCCAAGCGAAGCATATGTCTGTAAATCTGTCACAGCAGTCATCCGCAGGCAAAATATTTTCAAGCAAAATATGCTGTGCTCATAAATACGCCACGGCTCCAATCAGACACGGAAGGCACAGTAGCACAAAACCACTGCTCATGCAGATTGCCTACTGGTGTATATAGCATAATACGGGAACAGAAACTCCATTCAAGATTGCTTCTGCAAACTGAAAAATTGCAAGCTGACATATTCCATTCAATGGGGGAAAGCAGCAAATTCAGTTTGCACCCCCATGAGTTCATGCAAGCTGACTACGTGCATGAACAGTGCTTTTTTGTGTCTGAGCTTGTCCACACCTGAGTTTAATGTTCATTTGAAGCTGTCTGCATCCCCCTTTAAGTCATGTTGTCCACATTATGTTCCGCCCAAATAATTCCTGTCCTGATAGTAAAAGTGCATTTTCTTAATTCCAGGATAGTTGATACCGTATTTTTCGCCCTATAGGACGCACTTTTTCCCCTCCAAAAATGAAGGGGAAATGTGTGTGTGTCCTATGGGGCGAATGCAGGCTTTCGCTGAAGCCTGGAGAGCGAGAGGGGTCGGTGCGCACCGACCCCTCTCGCTCTCCAGGCTTTGCG